>VYXD01008375.1:846565-870494 GCA_013397195.1 Hylia prasina
TTTCTTCTTTTTTTTTTCTTTTTTTCCTTCATTTCATAAAGCTTTTAATAAAGTAACTTAAGTTCCATGTTCTAAACATTTTTAAATAATTTAGTATTGTTTGGAATTGATGTAGACATAGAAATTATTCTCCCAGTAAATTGCAAGAAATAGTTTGGACATATTTTAAGCAGTCATAGAGTCACATATGACTATAATACCAGAAAAGATTATTATGATCAGTCAGTTCAACTGTAATGTAGAACATGGGCCAGTACTTTTCACAGTATGTTCATAAAAGTAATTTTTTCTTTCACTTACCAGTCTTTTAGCCAGAGCTTTTCCAACATAATTTTTTTCTTCTTTAACATGACCACCCCCACACTTAAATACACAATAGTGAAAACTCTCTCGTCCAGTCAATGAACAGTAGATTTCTTCTACCAGTTGCTGTTGAACAGCCTGCCTACCTGCTCATGGGGAAAACCCTACCATTTTATCAATGCCACTCATCAATAAATCAGCGCTTATTCTTTTTTTTTCCTTTCCCCATTTTTATTTTCTCTTTCCTAACATTTGCTTTCCTTCAGAGGCTGTTATTTTAACTGATGAAACTTCTCCATGTGATTGTCAGCTTGCATCATCATTGGGCTAAGACAACTTTTTGTCTCACTCATGAAAGCAATGCACCCTCTTGCCCTCGTCCAAAGAAGCTCCATCAGCAAATACAGTTCCTTGCCTCCTCAGGGTCTTGTAAGTGAGCCCAGAGCTGCATCATGAGCTGTTCCTCATGGGCAGATTTCCATGGCTGTTTAGAGGAGCCCAGGCTGGCTGCATTGCTCTTACAGTACACACCCAATGGACGCACTGTGTGGCATGGGGAAGAGACCGCACGTTCAGGATGCACAAAAGACTTGGGCATGGAAAAAGATGATACCTGTCACATTGCTTGAGATTACTTTTGTGCAGCAGATCAGAAATAAGGGAGGATAATCACCGGACGACAGAATGACATGTGTCCTAGGATGGAAGGAATTACTCTGTAGAAATGCATTTTTGTTTTTCTATTAAGCGTCATTGATAAACTTGAACTACATGTCTTTCTTTTAGATGCTAAAATTACAGGAAAAAAAATGTCATCCAAATGTGCCATCTTTCCAGTAGATGAAGTGGGGGGAAAAGCATTGTGATACATTATAAGAAAATATTTCTTACTCTCCAGCTGGCAGAGCAGCTTATTTAACTGTAAGAGATTTTTAATCATTTGCAGTGTAATCAGCATTTGAATAGAATTCAATACTTTTGAAACCTCAAAACAAAAAAATCAGAATATTAAATATTATTATTAAATAATATGCATAAATCAGCATTACCCTATGAAAAGCAAATAGTCAACAGAATTTGCCCTTAGAGACTTGTATGCTTCACAAAATATCTGCCTACCTGATGGGAAAACATCTTCATAACTTTCAAGTTATAAAATCTTGCAGTATCGCTTTTCAATACAAAACACTGAAATTAAACCATTTTACAGTTCTAAAGTTTCTTAGCTGTATTTTGTCCTTGTAGCTGAGACTGTCTCAACCATTTCTGTAGTTTGCTATTAACAGGTCTCTCAGCATGTATCTTTTAATGGACAGCTTTTTCTTAAGTCTGTGGTTAAGCATGATAGAAGCAGAATTTAATTTTTATAATGCAAAGAAACAAAAATTATTTTTGAGGAGTCTGGTTATCACATAAAGGAAAAAGGGAAGGTCTATTTGGCTGGTACAATCAGGAGGAGTGTAAAGCTCCCACGCCTGCCTTCAGTAATTGATGAAGTGGGTCAGTGACATTTTACAGGGATGCAATTGAATTGGTCCCTTGAGGATAAATAGCACATAAACTTCTTCCACCAGCTCTTTGGTAAGTTAATATTGGCAATTCCAATTTAACACTTATGAATGAAAGTATTGCAGGCTAAGTGAAATTAAGGAACAGCCACTGCTATTGTTTCGGCCGATGTTCTTCCCTGCAAGCACTATTTAATCCAATGAAAACCAGAGACCTCATCTGTCAAAGAAATACATGTGACTGGGCTGGTTCTGGTGAGAGGGCAGTGTTCTGGAAGAATTTAGAATTATTGTATAACTAAAAATGCAGATTTTTAGCAGACGCGTCTGTCACTAGCCCATTTGGGAAATATTCTTGTTGATTTCTTGGTGAGGTGGTATATTGAATGGTTGTAAATTTTCAGGTGCATGTCAGTGTTAACAAATTCTATTAATAATTTACAGTAAAAGGAAATATTTTATTAATGCCATCTGAAATCAATGCACAAAATTAAAATGAAGCATTCCCAATTGCATAACTAAGCTGTGGGACATGGTTGGAGAAAACAGGTATTTAATTTTTAGAATACATTGTTCATTTATTTTTAAAGGCTTCATTTAGGCATAAAGGAAATTCTTTCATGCTGTCATAATGAATATTTAATTTCTTCAATGTCACATATAACTTTTATATAAACACACATAATTAGCTTTTAACTTCAACTGAATGAATCTGGAGCTTACTAACAAATCTTCATGAGTGTGTACAGGTAAATGTTGGGCTTTGTTGGTGGTATTGGTGGTGGTGAGCTAAACAGAGACAGGGCTTGGCTCAGTTGCTGGTCCAGTGGGTATCTTCAGTGTTTAGTGCTAGTGCACTACTTCATATAATTTTGTTCTGTTGCAGGCATCCTTTTCCCTGAGTGGTTGAGCTCAGCCCGTGGGAAGCCTCAGGCTCTTCCAGGAGGATGTATGAACAGGAAGGGCTACTCTGCTGTGGGGGAGATAAAGTTTTAGCCAAATGGATGCAAGCTACTCCATGTCACCTGTCCTTAGGGTCAGAGAACCCAATCTGTTTACAGCAGAGGTGCAGCCATACCCTTGAAGGGCTTTTTAGAACTGCAGATTCATTTGCAGGGATGGCAATACACCTGTGGCATGCCATGAACCAGAGGGGAGCTCCATGGATCTCTGCTGATGGATGTCATGCTGCAGCTGTTGTCCCTAAAATTAGTTGAATAAATGTTGTAAAGTTTAAGGAAAAGCTTTGGGGACATAAGATCAATTGCTATAAAATAATTCAGGCAAAACTACTATTGAATTCAAGAGAACATTTTTCACAATGGTTTGGAGATTAGCTCTGTTGCCATGGAAAATGTACAGTCTAAAGCACAAGGAATGGGATGTCCTACTTTTCCTGCAGCAAGCCACTGTACCTGGTGTGAATAATGGCAACCTATGTGGACCACTCCTCAGGAAGTATAAGGGCTTGAATGTAATGATGGATTTACCATGGCAGGGAAGGGAGAACTGTCTCAGCATACACCTTATAGGCAAGGCATATGCTCAGTGTCACACTCAGATCTGCTGTCACCACCGTGGCTGCATCCAGCCCAGGGAGCTTGTGCCTTTCCTGCACATATGGTCAGAGCCGAGTCCCAGGAGTTCATAATCATGGGATGTATACTTTTTTTAAGGGATGAATAGTTTTGCTGGGAAACAATTTATTCAGCCTGATGAAAACATTCCTCACTGGAAAGCTCAAAATGGTACTGAAATTGTATGACCACTTTTGAAAAATGTTTTGTTTCCGTGGTTGTTTGAAAATGTAATAAATGTGAAAGAATCTTATTATATTTTAAGTTCACTGTGTGGGAGCAGACCAAGCTACCTAAGCCTCCCACCTGTGAGCATCTGGCATCACCCTTTATGTGATAGACATATTAATTCAAGCTAGTTGGGAATTTACGGAAGTTACTGTGGGATTTTTCAACTGAAAAAGACTCATTCCACACTCACCCAATAGCTTTGCAATGCTAATCCGTTTTCAGGAAGCTTATAGCCTACAGATTTTCCAAACTCAGCACAAGAGAAGGAGTAAGTAAAGAAAACCCTCTCCCAGTGCTTGTTGGTTGTATTGGCAGTATAGGGGTATGCATTGCATTATGGGACTATAGCTTCTTCTTTTTTTCCCATTGAAGAACATGCCTGGGACTCTGGCACATAATGAAAAATAATGTTTGAACCTTCAGGTTTTATATGTACAGTTTTGTGTGAAAAAAATCATGAGTTTACAGCCAAAGAGAAAGAATCTCTGTAATCCTGCTTTAGGAGTGAGAGTCCTACCTGATACCACTAGTCCATCTGTCATCTATCTTGGATGCTTTGCAGAGGCAGGAAAGAAAGGCTGAAAGCAACTGTTCAGTAGTCCACATACCTAAAAGAGCAAATACTCTCTAAAGAAACTCTCCCAGATTTTCACTTTTCCCCTTAAATCAGTGAGTCCTATGGAAGCCTGCACTGTACTGTTTCTACACAATAGCCCTTGCCAGAACTATACTGAAATTTATACTTATTTAATTTTAAGGGGCGTTTGGATTTTAAGAGTTGGGCACCATGGACATGTATTTAAAAACATTATGCACAGGAAACCTAAATTTTCCTTGGCATAGTTGATTACTCTTAGGCAAAGAAATATTTTTGAGAGTATCTAAAACATCACTGTTGTAATTGCTGACAGAGGTGCTCTCAGTACCTTTGACAGCCCTCTCAGATGGTTTTCCTGGTTGGCAGTATCCTCACCAAGCTCAACAGTGCATCTGAATGGAGTCAATACCTTGATTGCTTCTAGGTGTGTTATCCAGCATTAAATCCTGTAACCTATAAGGAAAGGCTTTCATATCTATGGAGTATACAGAATTCCAGCTAAGACTGGAATTGTCGTCTGGCCAATAAGATCTACAGTATGGGGACAAAATAGATATAATTTATTCTTTTGTTTCCAGCAACCATGATGTGACAATTCCTGCGCCTGAAAATCTTACACTATTTCATATTTTACAAGCAAGGTATAACTCTTGTTTAAAACTGCTTAAATTAGGAAATCCTACATGAAATATATTTACTCATATTTTTGTGGAAGTTTTGGGGTGCACAAGTAAAACAAGTTCAGACAGGGCTGCCTGACAGCAGGAATATGGAATAGATTATTTCTTGGGGTCATTTTCAGACTATGTTTTCTATGAATTTATGATTTCATAAGGTTATTCATGTGCCTCTTTCCTTCAACTCTATCACCGTAATTAGATGGAATGAGATTATCAAGATAAGTAAATATAAGAATTTTAGGACCTGTAAAACATCTGTGAGTCCCCCAGGAATGCAGCAGAGGTGAATATTTGAAAGATAATTCTAACTGATGGCCGGATGACAGCAAGTCATGCTTTAATAAATACATAACAGCAAATTAATATGCTACTACTTCAAAATCCTAACAAGAAGTTGGAGTCTGTGTCCTTGTGAAATATAACAGTAATTTTTCCCTATTGTGTGTGTGACACACACTGTGCTGTTTACCTGTTGTGTCCTTTAAATGATGAATATGTTTGTCCCTCACAATCTCATGAGCATAATGATTTGTTTACTTTTGTTCTCTTTAACTGCTAATCTATATTAAAAAGTTTAACTTAGTAAACAAAACAAAATCCAATCAAACAAAGAGGTAATAAGTGTCTAGAAGC
Source organism: Hylia prasina (assembly GCA_013397195.1). NCBI lineage: Eukaryota > Metazoa > Chordata > Aves > Passeriformes > Sylviidae > Hylia > Hylia prasina. Next base: position 852,096 of record VYXD01008375.1, read on the forward strand.
CTGAAGCTCAGTTGGCTAACGAGACTGCTTATCCCAACAAATTCTCAGTGGTGCAACTGTTTGTTCAAAGGTTATGGCACATGCAGAAGTCCCCCAAACTACAAAATTCCTCCAGTGAGTCATTTAACCCATCCATTTATTTTCCATACACTTAATAACAGATTATATTTCAACAGCATTGTTGCCATAAACTGTTAGTGTGATAGAAAATTTAGCATTTAAAAATTTAGCATTGAAATAGCTCTGATTTATCAGAGTCATAATTGGTTTTGAAAATTGTTTTGAGATCTATACTGCAGTGATTTAACTTTGAAATGAAATACTTTTTGTTTTCAAGTGTTTGAGCTACATCTCCTGAAAGCCTGATGTATTGAAATTCAGTCAAGGTAAGGAGATGCAATGCACTGGTTCCCAAACTAAGTGCAAAGAAAGTTTGATTTATTAGGACCTGATCCTGTGAATCATGTACCCACCCACAGCTTCATAGATTAGGTTTTTGCAACTCTAGGTTTGAGCTGAGAATTTAATGAAATGGGATTTGATGAATTCTGTAATTCCTCTATCAGAAAATTAGGTTTCTATACGTATTTTGGGAATAAAAAGATGTAATTTTCAGTTATCTCTCTTGCTATTTTTCTTTGCAATGTTTAGATTCTAAAAAATAAATATTGAAACAGCTAATTTGATAATTCTAATTTGTCAAAAAGCAAAGGACATCAAAATATTTTGTCTCTATTCTTGTCTTCAATGTCTTCATCCAAACTGAACAAAAAACCTGTGTTTATGTTTTCTCTTTTTCACCATGATGGAATTATCACTATATTTACCATAAATAACATTTTAATGACTCTACTTATATGTGTCCTGGTTTGGGACAAATTTGGAAGGGAACTTCCAAAGGGATGTTCCCTAAAGGGCAAAATTCAGTGGCCCCTCCCCCCACCCGTTTGGGAGATAAACCTTCTTTGAGAAAAGTGGAAAAAACTGTTTATTTAACAAGAAAAGTGATCACAAAGACAAAAAAAAAGAATAATATTAAACAATGGAACTCTTTGTGGTTCTGAAGAGATGGCAAATTCAGAAAGTTCTTGTTGTGGGGTGTAGCTCGGCTCGCTCAGTCTCTTATCAGTCCCTCCGGCGCTGGAATGTGGCGTCCGGGCCCCGGTGGGCCACAGGTGTGAGCTCCTGATGTTTTTCTGGGTTTTCAGTCCAGAGCAGGCTGATCAATTCCAAGAAAAGAAAAGCCACAGTCTGGGGAACTTCTCTGCTTCAGCTAGCTAAAAAACAGACTAAAAACAAAAGAGAGCTCTGTCCTGCTGCCCGTGCTGTAGACAACACGCACTGAGAGAGAGCTGAAGCTCTTATCTCTATGTCTTTGAACATTCACTGCTTCTCCTTCTTCCCCCCTTCACTCTCAGATCTAGTTTTAAAAGCACAGAGCTTATTTCTGGGCTAAGCAGATGAATGGGAATACAATTCAGCATCATAAAGTCACCCCAGGACCATGTATTAGCAGTTTATTACATTTTACCTTTCATATTGAAGCGTGTCCAAAAATTATATGAATATTTACACATTATTTTTGCATTTAAAATGTATGTATTACTAATATAATAACACTTTATTGATCTTCTAAGCACCCGTTTGATTGGCAGAACAGCAATAGAAATTTTTCTAAATAAAATAAAGAGAGAGTGTTACTTAAGTCTATATGGGAGACCAGGAACTTTTTTGCAATACTACTTAAACATAATTTTCAAGAAAGATGCAAATGTTGCAATATTCTGTTAAGGACATAAATAAAAGCTTGAAATTTTTCACTTAGAACATTTTTAAACATGTGGTAATAATTTCTAAGAGAAAATGTAAAGCTACACAAAATTTAAGAGGCAACTACGGAACTGGGATTGAAAAGTAATGCCAGAAAGGAGAAATGAGAATCAAACAAGGTCTGAGAGAACAATAGGTGAATTACTTAATGGCAAATTAGTAATTGCTCCATTTGATTTATTTACAGGATGGAGGGAGAAGGGTGAAAAATCAGATTGGGTACATTTGCCTGCAAAGACTGCAGGCTGCAGTAGAATGAGTGAAGATAACGTGTTAAATGTGCTTTTCACGATCCAGTTTTCTGACAATCAGTTTATTCTACATGCACTATAACACCACTACTGATATACACAACCTCAGAGAATAATCTTACTCTAGTTTGGGATGTGCTGGCTATGAGAAGGAATTCAATTCAATTGTATATACAGGATAAATGTTCAAACCTGAGTTAGTATTTAACGCCAGATTTGTTTATCCCATATGGTGTCAGGTTATTCTTATGTCAGTCTTAACAGAACGAGCTCAATACATGCAGTGAAAACCTAAATTTTCCCCTTTTTTAATCTAATGAAAATATACATCTAGGAAATATGACTCAAGCATATATGAGGGCATAGAAAAGCAAAGTGTTATTAAATATGTATACTACTGACTTAATTATAGGAGTTAAGGGGAAACTTGAGAAAACTAGGATTTTTTGGTATGTTTTTCTTCTCCTTAATCTAATCAGACAACACTAAAAGCCCAAGAGATATATAAACTTCACTAACTAGTTATATTAAACCCGTGTTTACTTAGATGATTTGTATGAAATAAATAAGTAATTACCCAAAGGACATTAAAAAACGGAATATATGAGACTGCATGTGAGCAAGCTAACACAAAGCAGAAAGCTTGACTAGTGCATATTTAATATGAAAAATTCCCTGTGCTTTTATATTTTCTGCCATTCTATAGAAGTCCTTATGTCACCTTTATCACCATAGTAACTCAGCAATTTACAGTCTTCTTCTATTCATCATATTATTTTATCAGTTTAGTAAAGGATAAAGGGTTTCCCTGATTATCCACTATTTGGTACCCTGCAGTGTGGGCATGTTGCTGAGTAGTATTGAATGATGTAATAATTCTTCAGTCTTCTACAACAAACAAAAAGTGATCCCTGCTTTATACTACTGTATTATCAATTTGTAATTTCATCACAATATTTTAAAAATGATTTAAAGCTTGATAAACATTTCTGTCGACTTCTGAGTTTGAAGAACCAATTATTATGGTCATAAGCCTTGCATAGGTTGAAGACTGACTCTAAATTGTCAAAACCTATCATCCAGAAGAGATAACATTAATTAGGTTTACTAGAGGGTATTTTTATCTATCTTCCTCTATTATAGAACCCCCAAAAGGAGGGAAGCTTCCAAAAAATCATGTTTTGTAGCCCCAGTTTACTACTTAATATAACAGACTAGAAAGAATAAGAAGGTATTTTCATTTACATCCCTTTCTAACTTTGAGCTATAGTGTATGAAATTAAATAAATATTTAGTTACTTATGTACATACTTTAAAAAGAAAGGGAATTTGCAGTTAACTAGTTCCATACAAATAGGAGTAGCAAAGACTATATCAGTGACTAAAACAGTTTTATAGATTGGACTAAAAAATTGACCATACTTGCCTCTCATTTATTTTTTTTTCCAAGATATTACCTTCATGGATTCTAAATATACATTTGGCTTACTTTTATTTATTCATACTAAAGCAGTGTGCTGAGAGGCTTTGCCAAAGCACTTGAGTTTATCTGCATGAATGCATTCATATTACTACTCTGAAACAAAGCTGACATTTCTGGGGTTTGATCCTTCAAGCACAGACTGTATGTGCATTTGTCCTAGCTTTAGCTAACATTGCAAAATACTCTTCTGCGTTACAATACTTCAGTTTGATTCAAAGAAGTGTTTTTATTTTGAATGCATGTTTCCAAAGTCCTCATTTAGATGTGTTTTCATTCTTAATAGGACTCTATTTTTCTATACAGTTTCCCTTAAGGTTACTAACAAAGCCTCAGAAGGACAAATTATTTTTTTTCAACTGTAAAGTACTAGTGGTACATCAACAGATATCTCATCCCACTAAACGTTGCCATAATAAATTTAACTGAAGTAAATATACTAGCTTCAATCCATTAAAATAAGTGTCATGATTTGTGCAGTTTCACTCCATTAATCTCAACCTTTCTCAAATGAATAAGGCAAGGTACGAATAAAAGAGTACAAAATTCATCTTATGATTGTTCAGCCAAGGGCTGCAGTGACCAGCTCACGGCATGTGTGACTCTGTGTGCTGATCAGCAGGTGGGGTGGGGTCAGATCCATTGGTTAATTCAGCCTGGCAGAGCTTCAGGATCTGATTCGTGGATGTGAAAACATGAGATGAGGAGTAACTGGAGCAAGTTAAGTTGTTCAAACTATGCTTAAAGTCTTGCTGTGATATTTCCTGAAATAAAGAGTTAAACACTCCTGGTCTAGATGGATGAACCTAACATTTACAGAAGCCTATTTATCCAGCACTGCAGGCTCAGTGATTATTTCTTCTGCCTTGCCTCATTTATATGCTTTCTCCACTGTAGGGATTTTTCCAAGCGAAGTTTTTCCACCAAGATTACAGATTTCCTTTTCAAACATCCTCTGATTACTCCTTCCTTACCTGAGAGCTGAGCATGATTAAGCACCAATGAAGAAAAGGAAAGGTTCCAACACAAGATTCTTGTGAACAGCTAATATTTAGTTTTAACCTACAGGTAAAGCTGGTTTAGCTAAAGGAACAAAGACGCAGAAATGAGCCCAAGTTATAGACATGTGAACTTCCTTTAAATTATCCAATGCTCCTTATGTATTAGTCAGTCCTGTCTCGGCCTTGTTTTGAGCTTAGCTCCATAAGCTTGCTCTTGCTGTGGAAGTTCTGATTCTACTTAAGTGCAATGGCAATATTTGAGGTGGACTCAATTGTTACAGGGCCAGCAGTTATGAAAGAGCACTGGTTCCAGTTCTCCTGAGCTACACAGGCTCACAGTTCTTAACAAACCTCTCTAGAGATTCTGCCTCAGAAAAGGTGCCAATAATGAAGGCAGTGTTGCTCTTCTGTTTCTAGCTGCACATAAGAAAAGAACCCTTTCAGACTGTGACTGAATAATAAACAAACTAGAAATTTAAAGCCCTATCGACTTAAAAGAAAACTTTCCCAAGCCAGAAAAGCCTCCATTTCAGGGTAGGTTGATGTGAATTGTAATTACTTATAATTTTGTACAGAATACAGTTTTTAAAAATCCCAGGTCTTAGCTGTTTGTATCAGGAAGTGAGTCAGTTTTGGTCTGTTTTGATTACTTGGCAAGCTCATATGCCCTTGCTGTTACGTCCATTTTAGCATTTCTGCATGTCCATCACTGGAACTTGAATATGATTATGTTTGGCCCAGTAGGTTCATGTCTTTTAGAACTATAACATTACTTCACTTGAGCAGTTATTAGGGCTGCAGAGATGTAACTACAATTGCTAAATGGGATAATGCAAAATGGATGAAGTGAGAGAACCCCTGGAGGCTTCTTGATGTTTACTCTTTCAAGTAACGCACTCTACTAAGTCTGTCAGCTCATCACAACAGAGAATTATTTAGGGAACCGTGTGAACAGTATTGCTTCACAAGTCTTACAGCCACCCAGAATATAAAGTGTGTATTATACAATGCAACTCATAAATAGACATTTCCCTGTTTTCTGCAAACCACTCTAACTACAATGGCTTGTCTCATCACAGCAGAGCAAATGTGAAAGCAAAGACGTAAAGTAGCAGCACACTGTTGTGCTTTAGATGCTATTTGCAAACTATTTACTGGTATAAAGAAGGCTAAATTACTAGGCTCATTATCACATTCTTCTGAGGGTAGACTAAGATGTTGACATTTCACTCTCTACGCAGTATCTTTTAATAGGTCAGCCACAGTAATGCCATTGCTTTATGTTGCAACATTTTAACTCTGAATGTATTTATGCAAAAGTAATTACCTCACAGCATTATAGCTGTATGAGACATATGTTACAACTAAAGGATGTGCAATCCTCATGAAATCATCAAGATCATTTGCAAGAATTGGCACTGTTCTTTTGTGGAATATTTACACATATGCTTACAAGACACTCACGCAGTATTATATATTGGTAATGGAATAGAAATATATATTTGAAGTGAAATATAATATATATGATTTAATGGCAATAGAATAATCTCTCTCTCTTTTTTTTTTTTTTTTTTGTTATAAAGGCTAGTAGTCCTTCCAAAGTAAAGGAAGATCAAGGCATATTTTCTAGGATTCTTCTAACCACTCAAAGGCCAGGTGGAACAAGAGGAAGCCATCAACTCGTCCCCTGAACAGGGAACAACTTCTGATGTTCAGTAAGAGGAGGATGCAACAGGGAGCCATGGACCAGTCTGTTACCTTCCAGGGTGTATGACCAAAGTATGACAGAAGAGCTTGTGCTGTGGCACAGTAAACCAAGCCAATAACATTCACCAGGATTCCCAGTGGCAGCTGCACCCTGGTCTCTGGATTATCAAGAAGCAGAACTTCTTTTGATCACAGAATCCCAGAATCCCCAAATGGGCCAGGGGTGAAGGATCCACAGTGGGTCACTTGGTCCAACCTTCCTGCTCCAGCAGGTTACAGACAAACATTCCTAAGGACTGTTTTCCAGTTATAGCTACCAACACTGAACTTTTAAATGTAGAATTTGAGCAACAAATGTGTCTCTATCAACGGCCTTCACACCATCTCAAATTTTATATGTTAAAGCCCACGCACTGTGATTAGGAAGTGAGAAGAAAAGGTGACTTTTATAACTGTGGTTTAAGGAGACAGAGGTCATAAAATCCTCTAATTTTTAAAATTGGAATAAAATATTGGAAACGGCTGCTTAGAAAGGTTATATAATCTCCATTCTTAGAGATTTTCAGTACCTACTTGGACAGTGTCTTGAGTAACTCCAATTTAATGTTAGTTCTGCTATAAGGAGATGACCCTGGATGATTTTATGAGATCCTCTCTCACATAAAGGTTCAGTGGGCATATGATTTTTGGGGTCAGACTGCCTGTAAGCCTAAATTTTACATTTGGCACCAATTACAGATGAAAATAACTCAATCTTGTCAATGTGTTTTACTGGATCAGACAAGGGAGAAATGAGAGACTGAGGTTATAGCTTTTTTGCTGGAGAATGGCAGTAAAGGCAGAGTTGTCTGCTGAAGTCCTGCAACAAAATTTTACCTTTGGAAATAAATTCACAGATTCCGAAATTATTTCAGGTTCACAGGAATTAACTTGATGTAGAGCACAGTGTCAGGAATGCTATTGACTCCATTTGCTCCTGAACCATGGCACTCCAACACACTCATTTTGAAACAATTGTAATCACAGACTTTGATGTCAGTGTATCAGTGGCAAAATGTACAAATTACTATTTCCTCACTTTTTTTTTTTGAGTGCTGTTAGTGTTATTCTTTTCACTTATATCTTATTCCACTGATGTGTCTGAGAACAAACTGTTAATGTACTTACATGCTCTGGGTGACAAAGCTCCATTGTGAAGCAGTCAGTTTGGTAGTCTATGTTTAGCATTCATGCGGTTATTTATTATTTATTCCCATCTCATCATCCTATTACAGGCAATAAATATATAAAATTGCAGAGCCTGATGTGTTCCTTGCCTGTCCCAAAAGTCAATACAGTCAAAATCATATCCAGGTGAATGATGAAATATTAAAATAAATATGCAACAAGCATACATAGGAAATGCTACTTCAGTCTTCAATCCTGTGTTCAGACAGAGATGGCATTCCCTGATGAAAAAGCTTCTTAGCATCAGATTTTGTTGCCGCTGACATGTTTTGGGGAAATGAATATATTTAATTCAAATGTGCAGAGGAAACCATAATCTGACTTTCTTTTTTCCTACCTCTAAAGGAAAACCAGAAAACTCCAATTACAAGCCTGCTTTCACAAGTAAAATGTACTTTACATGCTTCTTTCATATATGGCGTTATTCCTCACTCCCCTTTTTTCTCCTTCTGCTGAAAAAAGGACTCTTGTCTTCATTTCTTCTCCTCATACTTTACTTTTCCAGATCCATTATACATTTCCTAACTCTTGTTTATCTAGGTGACTTGTAAGAACTTCCTTAAATAAGCTTTTTTTTCCATGTCTTGATATTTAATATATTAGTCTCGCAATGACTCTGTAAAGTGAAAAGTTATTATAATTCCCAAGTAAGAAACTTGAGCACCAATCCTACAAAATAACAGAGCTCTCTGGGGTAGGGGTTGGATATATAGATCAGAGGGGATTTTAGCATCTCTTCTTCCACAGAAGATCTCAGTCATCAAATAATAGTTTGTTCCATGGAGATCTGAGTGAAGAAAGGAGCTGCACTCCAAACCTCCTCTGGAAGCTGTGCAGCAACTTAAGGAAACAAAGTCACTCCATCACGGAAAGCACAACTAAGTCCTCTACTCTTAAGCATAGCTTAGGGAGCTCAGGCCTCTCAGTTCAGTGCAGATTCCTCTCATGAGATGAGAGAGATCCATTTTTAATGGATGGGCATTTTTAATATATGGGACACTGGTTTCTCTATCTTTGCATATTCCTGTGGCTCCTTTCTCTGCTGCCTCTTCTTCTTCCCTCAATAATGTGATGGTACTATCTTATCCTTTTTCACTCTTCTAGCTCAATGCCTAGAGCCACAAGTAACTCTGTTATAATACAAATAAATAATAATATAATCTACAGACTCTCTCTGTTGTCATTAAGGCATTGTCCCCCAATCCTTCAGAGTCTTCCTATGTGAACTCAAGGAAAAGCATTTTCCTCTGCTAAAAAAATCCCAAACCAACCAACTAATCAAACCCCACAATCAAAAAAAACCAAAAACCCCTCAACCAAACCCAACTTGTGGAATGAGTGAAATTGCTATATTCATAATTTAACTTTGACATAAAACCAAAATTTGGATAACCTAGAATCTTAGAAGCTTTTTTAAAAGATTCCATGCTGTTGCTTAAAAAGTTAGGTTCCTTCTGTAAGTACACTTTGCCACCACAGGGTACAGAACATGAATGACATCCACTGCTTTCCAGACTGCATAACAATTGTTTTTATCTTCTGATAAAAAACACTCAAACATTGCAAGGAGAGATTAAAAAATATAATATATGACATCCAGTCAAATGTTTAAAGTATTTAAAACAGTCAAATCTGAGCAAGCAAACCCATCAAAACATCTCTGGCACCACCTACAGAAGTGATTCAGTATTAGCTTTAAAGATTTTCTGTTGAAAGAAAAAAAAATTAAATAAAGACAGAAAATTGGTGTACTCCCCTCCCCCAGTAAATAAATAAATAAACAAACAAATAATTTCAGGAATTAGAATTATATGGAGGCTCAGGCCCCTACTGATGAAGTGCTGCTTATTAGTAGCTGCTATGCTTTCCATGCAGCATATTCAAACTCCAAAGTGTGCTTACATGCTTGTGAATGTTCTCCAGGAAATGATTAAGTGAAAAGATACAATCTGTAATGTGGGGAAATCAGTTTTTACTATGGAGAATCTACTTTCTAATACTGGAAGACTACATATATAGCTTAATCACATTTTCACAGCTGGATTTTTGAATAGAGCCTCATTAAACTGGTATAAATATACACCATATTGTTGTGTATGTTTTGATTTTTTCATCAGCATCAAGATAACTTTGGCACAGAAGAATGCTGTTTCATTATATCCACTCCAGCTGTGCTCTTCTTCCAAAGTCCTAGCACTTGCCAAATATAAAACTTAGCACTTGCTCACAGCAGTAAGTTTGTCAAGCTTGATTGAATGAAAGATAATATGAGAACAGAGTAGGTAAGGGTAAAAATAAAATGAACTTTAGAATGAAGACAAAATTTTGGTCACAAATATTTTTTATCTCTTTACTATTCACTAAGGGTGCTATGGTTATTGCCATAAACAAATTAGGCACTACTGAATCCCCATAACAATGAAAGGAAAAAGAAAAAGGTTTTTACCAAAATAACAGACTACAGCAGAAAATCCCATATAACATCATTATGGTTGTATAAAAAGGCACAGAAAGAGCAGGCTTTGCAGCTGATATTGTGCTCAGAGCCCTGTGAGGAAAGTGTTTCACAGTAACAGTGATCTGAGAAGCTCAGTAAGATCTTGTGCATTAAGTATGGGTATAAATCTTGGTGAAAAAAAGTCAAATAATGAGCTCAGTAGTGTTAAAGGCAAAATATCTCTTTAATTTCACCAGGGTCAGACTTGTGGATTCCCTTAGAGGTAAGACAGGTACTTTTATGTCTTCCAGACAAAGGCCTGTGGCACAGCAGTGAAGGAGGAGGTCAGTGGAGACCCTTAGGGGTTTGCAGTCCCAAAGCACCCAGCTGCTGGGCTGGATGCCCTGGAGGCTGCCAGGGCACTGCTGGCAGGCCAACACTTCCCTGGGAGCTCTGGTTTACCCTTTGAACTGTTTGTGCTTAGCTGTACCAAGTGTGCAGCATCTCTGTGTCAGGTTGGGCACCTCACTGGGCACTTAAAGAAAAGAAGCAAGGTTTGAATACACTTGTGAAGTCTCATAGACAAAATCTCTGGTTTTCAAGATGTTTTATATTTTGCCAGCTAGCACTTTTATCCCTGAAGTTACTGTGTATTCTCCAGGTAGGTATAAGATTCAACAGATTGCTGTATATATTCATATTTACATTCTTTACAATTTTTATGGGTATATAAAATGTCTATAAGCATGCTTTATTGATACTCTTTATTGAAAGTAGCTCCCTGAAGAAATAATTTCAGTTGATTGCACTGATGTAACTCAGAGGGAAATTAGACTTGAGATTGATTTTACATCATTGCGTTTCCTCACAGATTTTTCTTTTTTACCTACAACAAAATATATATAACCATTACATTTTGAATTGAATGAGTAATTATTAAACTGGAGATTGTTGTGATCCCATTAAAATAAGCCTATTCTTGTAATAAAAGCAATGATTCACTGGTGAGTTTAGACCACTGACATTAAATGCTAGTCCTTCCACCAAACCAGAGCTGGAATGATTTTCTTTGTGAGCTGCAATAACAAATTCCAGTAAACAAACCATTTAAGCAGTGTAGGAGTCTCACAAATATCAATAACTAGTGAGACCAAGTCCCATATTGTCACAGAGGGCAATAGTATATAAGAGTATATATTGAAGGGTATATATTGAAGAGTATATAATCCCAACCAGAGCGTGGGGAAGTAAAGGAAAGCTTTAGCTGATGGACTGCAGAGTGCCATCCAGGAAGCATCCACTTTCATGTCACGGAAGAAAGGGTGGGAAATGAAGGGCATGACAGCCTCATTTGTCAGTGGGTTCTTCCAGGTGCAGCATGTCATATTTTTACCAAAAGCAACATGCTTTTCTTGTGGGTGAACAGTTGATTACCAGTGACATTATCTCCTACTGCCCAAAAAATCCCAAACCCAAAACCAAAAACCCCAAACAAATCTGTTGAATAACTGTAATGGGGGAAAAAAAAAAAGAAAAAAACCTATCCCTCATCTATTTTCAGTTCATTTGCTTTGTACATTTCATAGCACTTTTGATAATGTCATTTTCACTTTCTTCTCTAAATTAGTAGGTTTTCTCTCTTCTTGAGAGAGAAAAAAAATATGTCAATCAGGCTCTAGTTATCTACTCTATTTTATTATGTCCATAGCAACTATTGTTATTTTTTCTGGATTTATCTAGTGTATGTAAGGTCAAAACAAAAAGTTGCTGGTGAAACTTCAAATTATTTCATAACAAGAAGTTTGTGTAGCAAATAAGTCAGTTTGGCATGCTGTAGGTGCATTTAATTTAATTAATTTGACATGTCAATTAATATGGGCCACACAGCAGGCAACAATTATTATTATTGCAACAATTTAATAATGCTTTCCCTTGATTGAGAAAGTGATTTTAAATTGATCACTTAGCAGCTAAGAAGTCTGCCAGTTACAGCTCAGCTTCCTGCCATCTATGGATTAGGTATTTTTTGGGATGCTACGGAAAGTGATTTTAATGTTTTGCTCTGAATTCATGGATTTTCTGTAAATGTCACTAGTGAGAGAGAAGTGTTCTTAAACTCTTGAGTGAGTAGTTTTTTGGCAGACTTCATAGCAACCCTGCATACTCTCAGTGACAGAGTGTTGATTTTTAGTCCTTCTATGAGATGGGGTTGGGATGGAGACAATTGCTTTCTTTTTCCCATTTCTATTGTTTGGAAGCAAATGTTTCCAACACTGTTCTTGTCATATTGGCAATGCTTTTGTTTTAGGGAGCAGATGCACTTCAGAAACTTTTTTACTGATTTTTTAGTGAGGTTACATTATGTTTTCTTCTTTCTTATTTTTTTATCCCTTTGGAGTACTTTTAATATAGTATGGTCCTCTAACAAAACATAACAATTACATCACAAATTCAATCAATGGACTTGAAGAGTAAGCAATGAGAAATTTGTATGATGCCACAATCTGTGACTGGTGACTCATGCCCCAACAAAGAAGATGAATGATTTTAGTGATAATATCCAAGTGGAGTATTACACTAAGCTCATGGCACTGACTCATTGCTTGATTAGATATGGCACACAACAGCTCCAGTGAGAAGAGGGAGCCTTCAAGGATGGGTTACAAGACTTTTCTTATCACAGACCTTCAGCAAACTCTAGAAGGCAGCTGATCCATTCTTATAGTTCCCACTGTCATCTGTACCTCATTTTTCACAGCACTGATATCTTACAGATCTTCCAAAATACAATAGGTAGATGTGTCAATACCACTCTTAGGCACACAAGTTTAAGCCAGTTTTTAGCTAGCTGTGGTCATCATTAGAAAGAGTTATGTGTTTCAGAAGTTACTTGTGGATTACACACTTCTCTGGAACTTAAATCCACACATATGTATGTATGTAATCCAATACAAATATATTAAGATGTATTTCTGATTTCAAAAACCTGGAAGTATGACAAATCTGAATCTTGAAGCTGAAAATTAATAACTTTTTAAACTGTGAGCTTTAAAGGGATATTTTCATCTTTATCCTGAAGTTTAAAAACTATACTGCTTTGTGTAGAGTTGATGGTACATGTTAACTTACACAGTCGCACATAGCATATTGCTAATAAAAATAGAATAATCAAAGTACTTACAGCCTCTTAGAAATAAAATGGCATCTCAACCAAAAATTGCAGAAAACAGCTGGAAAGAGATTTTGTTTAAGAATTTAAAGTACTGAAATGTCTTTTATAATGACAAAGTGACATTACAGGGCCTAATAAATCATCTGGTTAAAATTGACATAATAATATGACTTTCTAAGATGGTAAGACTTTAGGTAATATTTGTTTTGCTAAGCCTAACCTAAAATTTATTGTAATTAAAGCCTTTTCTAACTCCAAGGGAGAAAACAGCTCACTCACTTCCTTTCTTCAGCAGTCTTCTATAGATTCCGAAGAGTTCCATGTCATGGCTCAGACTCACTTCTTCCACTCAGCAAATCCTCCATATCCTTCATGAAGAGCAGAGCTTCAAACTTGCCCAGCACTTCAAGCAAATTTTGAAGAAGAGGGAAAATTCTGTGTGATGTAGGCTGTGACTCTCTTCATGTGTTACAGGCTGTCCACCTGTAGCTCTGGAGCATGATACCACTGCATTAATATCCATTATAATCACAAATTATTTCATTTCCAAAACTGACAGCTTTTCCATTCTCCATTTTGTACTACTGATGTAGATTGTCTGAGTTAATCTTTCATTTACTTTGTTATACATCATAGTATTTTAAAGCTATTTTTTCAGTTTGTCAAGTTAATTTTGAATTCTATTAATTTCAATATCTATGCAGTTCTTCCCTTATTGAACATTATTGTCTGGAATTTTCTAGTCTCTTATTTGCGATTGTTCCAATTCTTTATTAATACTGTTTCTTACAACTGTAAAATGAACATGACAAAATGATCCTGCTTCTGTCTTATTATCCAAGGCTCTTTCCCTTTTTTACTGAATTACTTTAATGACATACTGAATTGCACATGGATTGTCTCACCAAAATCAGTGTCCCTGCAGTTTGCTAGAAGCAGTTGAAAATTTTCTGATAAAGCTTTACCAATAGAAAATAGTTTAACCTTTTTATCTTCCTCCTTCCTTCTGCGACCAACCATCCTGAGAGATGAGCAACAACCTATGGGAAAAGTCTTAGAAAATTCACTTTTAACAAACACTCCATGAAGGAGTGTATGTGGAACAACCTGCTTCCAAATTCTAAAATCTCTTTGAAATGCACTTCACAGTGTATCTCAGCATGAATTCACTGAGTTGAACAGCTTTACTTTTGCTCAGGGACAGTGCCATGGTTAACTACTGATCAGCCAGATCTTCTGAAGAAAGAAAAAAAAAAAGCTACAGCTAAAATTTGTGAAGAAAAAAAATGAGAACAACACATGAATTATAAGCTGTAGTTTACAGCTATATAGACACTCAAGGATTCCAGTCCACCAGCTTTTCACTTTTTTTTTTTTTGGAAAGGGAGTGTGTCAGCGTCTCCTGACAGGGGCTGTCTGTCAGCATGCACTGTGGCCCGTCTGCTTTTCCAGGTTTGTTAACCAGAAGTGACTAAGGTGTGTTACCCCCTGGACCTCAGTGAAGGTGACACTTCCACAGATTTAGCACCTGCAAGAATGATTTGATTACCCTCTAGTGACTCCAGTTTCTAGAGGAAATGGTTTTGTTAGGCACAGATTGAAACAGTTTTAATGGTTCATTCACTAACTGCACTGGCCATGTCTGAAAGCACTTTTTTTTAAAAATGCTCATTCCTCCAAAACACCACCTCTCTCAGGACAGTCCAAGGTGGAGGGAGAATGTGTTTGTAACTTGCATGTATTCTTATATGCTCTAATTCTCCACATAAAGAGAGACATTGCCTGTTTGCCCAGTGGTATTGCTGATAATGCTGTGAATTAAATTAGCTCAAATTAGCCTAGTTTGCCTGTACAGTTCGCATTCTTCCGAGTTGGCATGTTTTGTTTTCACTTAGACAATCTGTGTAATTACAAACCTTCAGCTGGTTCCTACTATATTGTGAGAACTGTTGAAATCTCATTGGACATTTTGGAGTTCTAGTAAATGCAGTAAGCAGAAGTCCAGATGTTCAAATCAGCAAGATATGACACGGCAATTCACCCTCAAAAAACAAAATAGAACTGATCAAGAAGAGCCATGGATTAATTAAGTTATAAAAGCAGAACCAACAGAGGCAGAACCACAAGATTTTTTTTTCCTCCTCTCTCTTCAGCGAGGTTAGCAGTGAATTTTTTCTTCTTTTACAGGATCATTATGAATTTCATAGCATCTTTGTATCCCTCCCAGTAAGACTGCTCTGTACAAGAAATAACAGAGTGCTCAGTGCAATAATAGTAGAGTATAAGACGTCAGGAGTATATGATTTCTGAAAGACCAGAAAGAGTTTGACCATGAAATAGTGAGAAAATTAGAACTTTTTATCCCATACTAACAGGTAAGAGCTAACAAGTGAGATTACACAGGTAAGAAGAAATATTACAAAAGAAAATAGCCTCTGGAAATGAAAACAAAGACATGTTATAATTAGAAAGAGGTATTACCAATAAATCGCAAAAACAGAGACTTCATTAGAAGAAAATAGAAGTGAGGGAAATGCTCATTTTTGTTTTCCAACATTCATATTTTAAATGTTTACCTAATTTTTCACCTCTGCTAGTAATAAAATAAAAGATATGTTTCAGAGTCCCAGAAGAATCATGGCTTTTTTTAATAAAAAACTCCCCAACAACAACAACAAAAAGAGAGAGTAGAAATACAAAAATTATAGTTGTTTTTTTCTGCATCAGTTGTTCCCAGATAGTTGCACTAAGTGAAGTGTGTTTTTAGTTGTTAGGTGATTAATTTTAAAATTTCCTCGAAAATTTTGAGACCTTACAGCCAAAAGGTTGCATGACGAGGAAACATTTTGTAGAGGCTTTCATGGTATTAGATGGAAAACAGTGTTTAGACTGTCTAACAGTGGTAAGCTTGGAGTTAGTGTCTTGTACCAAGAGCCTTGTTTTATTTTACAGTTAAAGCTGATTTTGGCAGAAAGGCAAAACTGTAAATGCTGAATATAAATGAGGTATTTATGACACCATTGTAAAGGAGATATCTCCATGAGATAAAATTTAGTATGGCAAAGTGGTTCTCCAATAACTGAGCCAATAAAATTAAATTCAATGAAAAACCATTACACATTGTTAACACTTTCGACTCATAAAGAGTAAACAGAAGTAAAGATCTAAACTGCATATTTTAATTGCTTATTAAACTTAATATTTACATACTAAATATAAAAATGCCAAATGTAAGCATGGATGTTTAAATTTACAATTGTAAATAACCTACCATTCATGACTAACCAGCAAAACAATTCAGATGAAGCTTTTTTGCAGCCATGTTTAACATCTTTGTAATATATTTTTTTCAGTGACTTAGGATTTGTTTAATTACATGGTGTAGTGTGTTTTCTTGGTCCAATATAGATTTAATGTTATTTCATACTTTCAGGAAAAGAGTAAGTGACCCTTTGCTTCCCATGCTAATGGTCACCTGCAGGTGGTGAGCAACATCTGTTTGCTGACTGAGGAAAGCATCTTTTCACCTCTCTCTCTCCCCCTCAGAGACATCCCTAAACTTTGTATGTGTTGTCTTTCTGTATAAAATGTAGTAACCTTTACTAATCTTTCTGCAATGTTTTTAAGGTCAGTGAAGGCAAAGTCCTGTACAAGAGCAAAATTTTAGGACATAATAAAATTTCTGGCAAATAAAGCACAATCAGTTGTCCAGAAAAATTATTCAGCTATCCCACCAGTCATTTTCACATCTCCCTTATGCAAGGATGAACAGCATATTGGCTGTTGTGTATTGTAATCCGTGCCGGCCCAAGCCGTCCTGAGACTTGAGCCTTCTTTTGCGGATACAATAGTGGCGCAATGAAGACGATCCTAGATCCACCGAAAGCAGTAGTCAATGCCTCCAGGCAGAAAGAAGGAGACTGAGTCCAGCGAGGAAAGGTTTATTGGGAAAAGGAAAAGGTGCTCTGGACTGAGCCCCCGAACCCTCTGTGCACCACCTTTTATTGATGGGTGGGCACAGGAGCAGGGAGCCGCCCTCGGCCAATCAGCGAGAACATGAGACTCTGGTGATGACATTACAAACCAATGGGGCTCAACAAGGGGAGGAGAAAGGGATGGTCTGGCCAATCACCAGACGTCCTGCTCAGAACTTTCTGGACAGCAGGGACGTCTCAAGGATGATCGACAGGACCTGGGAAGGGCTAACAAATGACTGACATAAAACGACTTTGTGGTAAACAACTTAAAGGCGGGAAAGTAGGGACAAACCAACTGGGTTCTGAGGGGAAGGATAGGGGGAACCGGGAGAGTCCAACTGGGATACATGAATTTTTAACTGTGTTATAAAAACTTTAAAACTGAACAAACTTTACAGAACTTTACAAACGCATTCCCACAGTTGTGAGACACAGCACTCCTTTTCTACTTGTAGTCTTCCAGCACCTGCTGCCCACCAGGAATTCATACACAGTGGGTGTGCAACATCTCTTCCCAGCTAACAGGAAGATCAAGGGCAATTTCTGATAGGACCCAAAGAAAACTCCTCCTATGCTGCACCCACTTAGAGGACACTGAGAAATTGTCTTTCTCACTCTGCCTTCGATGGTGCTGCATTTAATAGTGTGGCTGTGACCTTCTCTGTCATCACATCTCAAACATTTGTGTTTCTAACACGACAGTGTGAAACTTTAGTTAACTACTTGTCTATAATTTTGTTATCTGATTCCTTTCAACTTTCAAAAAACAAAAAAATGGGTTATTGCCGGAGGTTGTTGGTAAGATAAAGCTACCTGAATATTATAGTCAGAATTTTTGGGATGGAATGAGACTGGGACACACACACACAGAGGAAATGCATATGTAGTCAGAGAACAAATGGGGGAAATCTTATCTCTAATTCCCTCTATCTCTCTCTATTTCCTGAGGTTGGTGCTCTCTTCAGTGTTTAAGCAATGTCCCTCCTGAGGAGCACAGCTAAAGTGTCTCTCAGGTTTTGCCCTCAAACTCTAAGACAATTTTAGGTATAACTTTGACCTAAAAGTTGTGAGCTAAACTGCTCTACTTTTTATAGTTAAAGGAAATGAGAACTTTTAAGGTAATGTTAGTAGAAGCTCTCACATTTGAAAAATAAAAAGGATTCTCATCTTAATTTTAGAATTTTTGACATTTGCTATGCAGTTTTGCTTTCAAGCTGTTTGTAAACAACATCAAAGTTTGTGCAATTCTAAGAGTTAAAATATTGCACAAGATCCCAATCCAACTTTTTTTTTTTTCTTTCTTTCTTTTTTTTTTTT
>VYXD01008375.1:870517-889168 GCA_013397195.1 Hylia prasina
TTCTTTTCCCAGAAAAATGATCTGGCTAATGTCAGACATCATTTTGCTTGGGAAAAGCAGCTCAGGACTTGTAACAACTGTAAGATACCTATTCAGACCAAAATTACAATCCTTAAAAATTCATCCATTTTTTATAATACCTTTACTGCCAATGTTTTTGCTAGAGCTTCATGCAAAATTTCAGTGGGACTGACAAGTGAAAGAATAACACAGCAATACATGCAACATTGATGGACATTCAGAAACACCTGTGAATTGAGACTTTATACATAAAGATTTTGCTATTCTCATAGCAAAAAATTCAAGTATTAAAAATATTGAAACCGACCAACAGTGGAGCATTTAACAGCCCAGAGTGAATAAGGTGTTGGAAAATGATGTTATTCTCTATTTTAAGGCTCCAGCTTTCTCATGTGTTAAAGTAATCAATCCCACATGCACTATAAATGTCAATTACTATATATGAAGTTTAAGGTAAATTTTCCCTCTTGCAA
Source organism: Hylia prasina (assembly GCA_013397195.1). NCBI lineage: Eukaryota > Metazoa > Chordata > Aves > Passeriformes > Sylviidae > Hylia > Hylia prasina. The sequence goes on from VYXD01008375.1 coordinate 871,012, forward strand.
CAAGAAAACAATACTATGTAAACCTGGAGAAAAGCCACCATACACTACTAAAATGTTTTCAACAGTTAAGCAGGAAAAACCTATCAACAAATGCAAGAATAATGATCATTTAAGCTGTTACAAAAAGATTAGCAATAGTCCTTCCTTGCCATATGCATGTAGTTATTTTTACTCTACATATTAACATTCATTACATTACAATTTCCCATATCCAAGAATAATTACAGTCAGGAAAGAAAGAAGATTATTTTTAAAATATTATGCAAATACCCAAGAATTTTGCAGCACAGTAGTTTTTTTCCTTAAAACTGTACAGCAATCTTTTGAAAAAATAGCATAGCTTTAACTCTGAATTTTTGCTACTCTATCTTGTTTGAAAAATTTCTTGGTTTTAGCCCAAATATTATGAACATATAAACTAATGTTACTAATTTTTAAGCACATTTCTCAGTGGTTTCTCCTCTTGTTTCTTTAGTAATCCAAATAAAAAACTGTCTCCATCTATTTCTAGTATGATACTCAATGAATGAATAAAGATTTAGTCCAGTGTTCCTTAAAGCATTTCCAAAATACATATCCTTCATTAACATATACATCCAAGACAAAATACAACAGAGAGCCTCATTCCAGAGTATTTTGATGTCTAAACTGTTCACTGAGGTTGGAGAGACCCAAGAGGCATGACTGCAGGTGCACCTTGTCCCAGCAGTCTGGACTTGGAACCAAGCTTTTGCCTGTCTGGGGATTTGAGCTCTCTCTCTTGAGCCCTTGACAGGAGACAGAAGGAACAGGCTGCCCGAGAAGGGCCAAGAGGCTGCTGGAAAGTACACTCCACCGTGGTGAGTCTCAAACTCATGCCTTATCCAGGCCAGAACTGTGATTGAGTGTAGTTATATCACTTCTCAACAAGGGTCCCATTCCTTAAGCTGTGATTTATCAGGAGGTTCACTCCATCTCTGTCTCATCATCATGGTCAGCAGTTTCAGCTTAGACTTGAGAAACCTTTACCAACAAAAAATGTTACTCAAAAGAGCTTATTCCTAAAAAACAAGCCAACTCAACCCAAAACAAAAAAACCACCCCAAAATATCAGTTCCAAAATTATTAACATATACTTCCTCAAAAAAAAAAAAAATCTCATTTACCCCCACTTAGGAGGACACGAGAGTAGACACATTATTCATTCCCATGCAATTTGTCACGCTTAAAGGTAGCAAATCAGATTGGCATCCACCTATCATTTTAAACAGGGACCAGCTAGTCCAGTAAGGATGAACATGGTATCAAAATCGCAACATATATTTTGCTTTCAGAGTTGACCTGGAATCATTAAAAGCTTGGAAAATGCTGAGGAATTTCAACCAAATTAGCATTATTGCTACTAAAATTTTTAATTAGTTTAAAAAGTCATTCAGTTTGGACTTGATCCAACTCCTTTCAGCAGGTTGGCGTAGGCTATAAATACCCACTGGGTTCAGTTCATCTTCCGAAGAAAAGGTGGACTACAGCTTTTCTGCATCTCACAGAGGTGAGTGAATACCCTTCAAAACCAGCCCCAAGAAGAACACACCATTGAATTTGTCCTGAAGCATTCATTGGAATTGTGGCATTTGTATGGGGAAAGAAAGTACATCAAAGTACATTTAACAGCTGTGTTCTTATCAGGATGTCCCACAGCAAAACTCACCATGTTTTCTGATGTAACCCAGACCTGTTGAAAGGTTTCCTCTGTAAGAAAGTCGAGCTGGCCCTCAGAAAGGGTTAATGAGAAAAAATATATTAATCCTCTGTGGATTAATAACTGATTTGTTACTGGAGCTCCTGAGAATTTTTGTTGTTTCTCCTCTGCACTGCTCAGCCCAGAGTGTATCAAATTATCTTCCCTAAAACCACTGAGTGGGCAGGGGCATTACAGAGGTGCTCCAATCCTCTTGATCATTTTTGTGGCCCTCATTTGTAGCCCAGATGTCTCATTTTGTTACCAATTATCATTTTGTCNTTTTTTTTTTTTTTTTTTCCCCTCCATTTGGAATATTAGCCACATAGATTAGATTTGTTTTCTGTCTTCCTTATACCTTAGTATTTGTATTTCCACCCCAAACACAAAGAGCATATTTGGAGTCCCTGGAACCCTTCGGGGCAATTCCCAGGGTCTTGCCTTGGAAGGATATACCATAGAGTTTCCCTGCCTAGGCTGAAAGAGAGGATTTAACCCATGGTGCCCTGCAGAACTACTTCCAATCCACCTTGGATAGCTTCCCTCATTGGCCACATAACCCTGCCCACCTGTCTTGGGTTATGGAAGCAAAAAATTGTATTCTATTTTCATCTGCTGAAAGCAGTTGGGGAAATGTTTTTTTCTTTATCTCTTGTTACTCTGGGGGAAGGGGGGGGGATGCCTTTCTGATAATGGCTCAGCTGTTAAAACCGTGTGGGATATTGTTTCTTATCTCTTTCACCACCCATCCTCCCTCCAGGGGGATATTTTCTGCTAATGGGCCATTAAGGCCCACCAATGACATGACACATTTACATCATCCCATTGTGAGATGCTCCACCCACTGGCTGGGGGCTCCAGGGTCCCTGCCTGGATAAAAACTGAGACTCAGAACCCCAGGCATCCTGTTTTCTAGTGGATTCCAGAGGAAGATCAGTCTCATCTCACCATTACTGGACCCTTCTTCAACAGGATCATCTACTCCAACAGAGCCACATCTGTTTTCTGTTTTCTCCAGGAGGACTGCTTCCAAACACCCTGACCAACAGGGTGTCAGGTTGTGTCCCTGACTCTGTCAGGGTTTTCTGGATTTCTTGTTTGTTGTTTACTCGTCTTTTTTGTACTATTAGATTTGTATTTCTAATATTCTATTCCCAGTAAAAGAACTGTTATTCCTATAACTTTGCCTGAAAGCCCTTAATTGCAAAATTATAATAATTTGAAGGGGGCAGGGTTACATTCTCCCTTCTGAGGAAACTCCAGCTTTCCCTAGCGGGTACCTGTCTCCTAAACCAAGACACCACCCCATTTGTTCATCCATCATCCCCTCTATAGGTCACTGACCCTTTGCCCTGCCCTTTGTACCATCCCTGTGCCCCCAGACCATTGGTCCCTGACCCCTATTTAGGCCTGTGCACAGCACATGGCCAGCTCTTTGCTCCTGATCTTCCCTTTGGCATCAGGAATAAATCTCTGCTGGACTGATTCACACAAAAGCCCTTCTTGCCTCTCCTTGCTGAGCCTAGCCGTGGTGTGTGTGATGTGTGAGCTTGACTGCTTTGCCTGAAACCTTCCCAGCAGCTTTTCCACAGGAGATGCTTATGGGGATATAGGATAGCAGCTACATCATCTAAAAAGCACACTGCTACAAGCATACTACCACATTGCAGAGAGGCTACAACTGCTCTCACACAGTTTTTGAGAACCTTTTATCTTTTGTTCTTAAACTACAGCTTGGGAAATCATAACTGAAGTTCATACACTGCATAATGTGCAATGTTTTGGAGACATGAGATGTCATGAAATCTTGCTGTAGTGCAGCGCTTATCTATTTTCAAGCTGTATGTCTCATTTGAGAGGAAAATACCAAGTTTTCAGAAAAGTAAAAAGGAAAAAAGGGAGCATTCCCACTGGCTCTCATCTGGTGTCTACACTCTTCTGTTTTCCTTGGTGTTCCTTGTAGGTATCTCTCTGCTAATGCTTTGGCAAATTATTTCTGTATATGGTTTTTTTTTCATATTAGTATTATACTTTTGTTCTAGTAACTTATTGCTAGTTCTGTGCAGAGACTTTCCAGGGTTAACTGAAGTGCTGCTTGAGGAAGGGAATTGCTGGCATCACTTTAATGCAGGGGCAATCAATACAAACTTGCAGAGTGAAATACATCAGATCCATTACCTCCCTGCCTAACCAAGAAAGAACTGAAAAAACTTAACTTGAGAGATCACACTGAGAAAGATACTCAAAAAAGTGTTTTAAAAAATACTGGTCTATGCTGTCAGCTTAAGGACTTCTATACTCATTGATTATCCAAATTGCTCATGTGCTTGCTCTCAAACTGCCCAGCAGAGGAACAAGTCTGAGCACCAAGAGATCAACTTAAATTCAAATCCTCCTGGTTAAGAAATTTGAGCCACAGGGTATACAGAACTGAAACAAGCCAAATGGGCTAAACCATGCCATAAATACCTGCTTTAAAATAGTAAGAGCAAAGTCTATCCCCTCTGATTAAACAGGTCTGTGAAGAAGCATTTTGCAGTAGCATGGTGCTACTGCAGCCATTTGTTAGGGCATTATCATAACACGGCATCTGCTCCTTTATATCCTTCTTTATAGCTCTGACTTTCAGAGAGATGCTAGTGATTACCTCACATTTTTATTATATAAAAAGAGCTGTTTGCCAGTTCAGTGTTCAGGAAAAAAAAGTTTTTGTCAGTTACTCATCAATTTGCTCATCTGTTTGTCCTATGCAACATGATGATTTCAAGTCTGCTGACACTGTTACCCAAGGGAGTATGATTCATGCAATAATTTTCCTTCCTTCCTGCCTATTTCTTTTAGATTGCTGGAACTTTAATACATCCCATACATATTTTTACCTTAAACTATTCTATCCCTACTAGCACAACAGTCATTAATTCATTTAACTTTTAAAACCTTTTTTTTTTTGTATTTTAGATAGGAGTTTTATGAGATTAAACAAATACTTTCAAATAAGATGGCATACAATTTTGGTTTAGTACCCTTAACATCCCATTCTTTCCAAGATACCTATTTTCTTTTTCTCTTCTCTTGGAAAATAAACATCTTCAAGAATAAAAATGAATATTCATAAAAATATTTTTTTGTTCATAGAATCCATTATCACCAAGACTATAAGCGAATATTAGCATGGTGGGCAGTTTTTCCTTTTTCTATTTGGAAATCATTTAGCATTCTCCAGGATACAGGGTCAACCAGAAGTCTTCTAAAGTAGTCTTCTCATACTGAATCCTGTAGTGATTAGAGCGTGGCTTGTTAAAAGAAACCCATTAAGGCCTTCTGGGTGGAGCAAGACAGGACTTCCCATTCCTGTGGTGAGGGAAAGGCAATCGAGGAAGAGCGTGTTGGCAGATGTTTTTGCTTTGGTGAGCTCAAATCAGGTGGATATGAAAATGCACAGCAACATATTGATCCTGCAAAGACAGGGCTGCCAGACTGGTGTGCTAAAATGGTCATGGCTAATGTCTTCATGCTCTAGATGAACTGAGATGTGGGAAGCATTTTGAGCATACCCTAATCCAAAGAATAAAGGAATAAGGAGTAATAGCGTGTGGTCAGTCTCCCTCTTCAGGAGAGTGCTGGAGGTAATACAGGAGGTTTAGTGGCTTTTAACTCTCAGCATTGACCTACTTATTAAGTTTTTGCTTGCTATTTCTGAAAAAAGAGTTTTCATAGTCATGATTTGATGTGTTTACAAGAGTTTCCAGTTTACATGCACAGCATAATTTGGGTTAAGAGCTCTTGTGGAGGATTTTTATGCAAGGAATATACTATTTTTTTCCCTGAGAAAGCTTGCAGGCTGTAAGAAACACTTCTTTTTACTTCACTGTCCATTCCTATTTTCCTTCACATAGCTGTTTTCTCCTTTCCTAGCCCCAGATGGCTGCTCTCCTATATCCACCACTATCACAGAAACTTTCACCTTATCATGTGTTTTTTTTTCTTCCACATATTTTTTCCTCTGATTATTGGTTTGGTTGTTCTTAACAATTCCTTCCAAATATTAGATTTTTTTAAAAAAATACTTTAAACAAACAAAAGCACATTTAACTTCAATGCCTTGTTTCCCCCAGATCTGTTTCTATACATGCCAGATTTGCTTCTGTCCAGGAGTTTCATTTCAAATATCTTCCCATTTGCAGAGCATGTCATCCTACAGGAGCAATCTGTGAAGTTGCAATTGTCCTTCAAGGTCTCTGATGTCTCAGTCACTGTGGAAGCCTCCACTTTGGCCTTTAAAAGAGCATCTTCTAGACAGCTGAAACATGGATGAAAGTTCACTGTTACCACATCCATGCTCTTTCTTCTCTCTCATAGCAAATCTTATTTGTGGTGCTAGCCCTTTGTTATTCGGTTTTGGGTCTCTAGAGGGGGCTGAGTCACACCTGAATCCCCTGGAAGAAAAAAAAAGAATTACTCTTCTGCTTTGCCCAAAAGAGATTTGTTGTTTGAAGGCTACACTCTGCCTCAGCCTTTCAAAGAGCAAATTACTGCAATGCTGTAATTTATACTCAGACATTCTGAATGGACAGTGAAGCATTCAGAAAATCATGAGAAATTATTAAGTCACATTTTAGTTGCTTGCCTTTAGATGAGTCCTCATGTCTTTGAAATTTGAGAACTGAGAATCTTCTCACATTTTTGACACTAATTCCAGTAAAACTACACGTAACAGTATTGTAGGCGTTCTCTTTCATCTCACAATCCTAAATCTACATCATCAGACCTTTTAGCCAGCTTGGAAGGTCCTGTACACAGTTAAACCCATGTAAACAGAGTTAATATAAGGCCTAAATTAAATTACAGTAGATGTCAGAATATGTTAAGATGACAAAATTAGTCTGTTTTCCAGTTCTACATAGCAATGGAGCCCTCTAAGGGTTATAAAGCAAACCAATCACTTTCTAGCCAAGATATAATAAATATGTATTTAATTGAAACAGTTATGTATATTCTCCACTTGATTTTTTTAAATGATTTAATAAAGCTATAGTACATCACATTACAGGGTTAAATTTAAATAATATGACCACTCTAAAAGGATATCTTCTACAGAAATGATCAAAGTTAATAGTATTGAATGACACTGATTGTTGCAAATTGAAATTTAATTACTATGTGTCTACCTAATAAGAATACATACAAGAAAGAAGGCTTCAGTGTTGTTTAATCAAGCATGATATTCTGATATTTTAACCTATCATTTGCTAGGCAAAAAAAACAGATATTAGTAATAATAAGAATAGAATATTAAATTTAATACAATTACCATAATTTTAGCATTTTCATCCAACATTTTGTTTGAAGATTCAACTTCTAAAAGAAGGCTGCTTTTACTTGAGAGGACAGGGTCTCAATATTTCAGTTGAAAGGATTTTTGGTGACATTTCTGAGCTCTAGCAGGCTGGAATTTGTCAGTATTGATATATATTAACATACACAAGAATTAAAGAAGCAGTCAGTCAAAAAATATGATAATAATATCCTTTTTTTTCCCTGTAATTTTATCTTACTTGGCATTTATATTTCTTGATCATGATAGAACCATGACAGGTTGTCTTTAAATGCATTAATTTTAATTAATTTCACCTTATAAATACATTGATATGATCTGAAATTCATACCACAAAAAACAATCTGAAAGACTCCAATGTACTTCACTCCACTTAAGACTGTGTGTCTTTTTGGATGATTTCTATTAACATTGAAGAGTTGAAGTCATAAATTGAAAACAGGCTGAGACACTCGTGGTTGTTCAGCCTAAAGAAGATTCTGGTGGGATCTTAGAGTACTTCCAGTACCTAAAGGGGACCTTCAAGAGACCTGGAGAGAGACTTTTGACAAGGTCCTGCAGTGACAGGTCAAGGCAGAATGGCTTCAACCTGAAAGGGAGTAGGTTTACATTAGACATTAGGAATAAATTCTCCACTTTGAGGATGGTAAGACACTGGAACAGGTTTTCCAGAGAAGCTGGGGATGTTCCACCCCTGGAAGTTTCCAAGGCCAGGTTGGATGGTGCTCTGAGTAACCTGGTCTAGTGAGAGGCATCCCTGCCCATGGCAGTGGGGTTGGAATTAGGTGACCTTCAAAGACTCTTCCAATCCAAACATTCTATAATTCTACAAAATTCCAGGGGACTTGATGATCCTTGTGGGCCTCTTCCAACTTAGAAAAATTTGTCATTCTGTGAGTTTCTTCAGAGCTTTTCTTTTGACATAAATGTACAAATCAGTATCTCCAGTATATTTTCTTCAAATTAAAACTTGCCAAACTTTTTATAAACTTCATGCAGGTTAATGGTTTAGGAAAACACAGCTCATGTATAAACTATGTTCTCATGTCTAAACTGTTTTTTCTGCACATTTTCAAGTTATTTTTTATAAGTATCAAAGTTACTGACAAATCAGTTTCTGAAGAACCTCTATTTAATAATATTTTGGAATATTTTTACTTCTACTTCAAAGAGAATTACATGGAGTCACATACTATTGTAATTGTCATGGTTTGCTGGCATATAAATCCAGCCAGCTAATTTTGCATTTTACATTTGTTCTTCCTACAACATGGAAGAAGCAGAAAACTTGTATAACATACACTTTTTAATAATCTATTTGAATTTTTGATGGTAAAAATCAATAAAGCAATTTGCTAGAAAGAAATCAGTCTCATAAACCTTTTTTTAATAAATCAGCTCTTTTTAATCAGGTGGATGTTGTGGCTCACTTTTTGGTAATTACTGTAGAATTAATTGTCTAATTTAGGACTTAGGAACATTGAAACAACAAAAAAGATAAAACTGAACTGTTTTGTTTGTGTTGATTCTGGGACTTAAAAAAACAGCCTGTGATTACAAATGCTCTCACTGTCAATGTACAAATACAACACCTTTAAGTAAAACCATTGAATCTGTTTTTAAGCCCATTTTTCAACACTGCTGTGGATTGAATGTATTTAAACAACCAAAATCTTACAGGTCCGTGGACTCTGCTAGAAAATCCTTTACAATAAAGAGCCAAAAGCTTCCATGTTATTTGTTTAGTACATCAGCTTCCTGATTTTTGTGCTGCTTTTGCTTGAGGACAGACATTACAAATCACATTCTTTCCAGGATGCCTATAGGAAGCTGATTACTCTCACTAATCACTAAATCAAGGTGACCAGCATTTTATCAGAGACATTACTCTTACAGTTACAGACCAAAATGGTTCTTGTCTTGTAGATCCTACCATATTGAAACCCTCCCAAGCTTAGTGTTCTTTAAGATCAAGTGTTGGAGTCCAGGACACCCCTCTGGCCACCCTGAAGGGTTTGGAGACCGGACAGGGGGGTTTGGGATCTGTACAAGGGGGTCAGCCAGCCTCACACAGAGCCCAGGAGGACACTGCTCTTGATTTCTGGCCATGGGAATGAATATCCACATTGTATGAAGAACCACAAGTTGAAAGAATTTATAATAAGTAGTAGTTAGTTTATTATAGAATGTAGATATAGAAGTTAGGATTTTCAGTATATGGGGTTTGAAGAGACAAGATGGAGGAATTGGGGAGTGGCCCTGTCCTCCTTGTTCTTGTTCTTGTCCCCCATCTTTTGCTGAGTTGTATCTTTAGGATTGGTTTAGAGTAGAAATGACATGTTAACATAGGTAGTAAGTATTGGTAAGATTTTGTAAATAAAAAATACGTTTTGAATGGTGATTGGGTCGAGGGGACGGTACATAAAGTCCGGACTCTCTGTCCCAGGGGTCTTTCGCCGCGTGGCTCGCTCTGCTGGGGACGCCTTGCAGAGCAGAGAAAGAACAGAGAGATAAAGAAAGAATAAACAACCTTGGAAACATGAATTATCGGACTCAGCTTGTCTTCTCTGGCACCGGCGTGGATCTCTCTGGGCAAGAGAAGCCCAAAACCTTATTACCTCGGGGAACAACAACCCCGAGGAAATCTCAGGGAACAGCAACCCTGAGAATCAAGGTGTATTGGTTCTGATTATACAAAAAACCTCACATTTTCCTCTGCTGATTGAAACTACTCGGGTGTGTTTATTACACAGTTCTGACAGATGAGTGATTTCAGTGATGGGTCCTACCCTAGATGCCTCTTGGTCCAGCTGAATCTCATTCTGCATCCCCTTGGGTCACTATGCAAACTCTTCTTGATGGAACAGAAGGGAAGAAAGGTACACAAGATTGTATTTCTTTGATTCAGGGCTGGATTAACAAGTCTATTGCAAATGACTCTTGGAACTTGTCCATTTTAAGGCATGTGCCTTGTTTCAATCAGTTCTGCTGAATGCCTTGTTAATTATGACATGTTCAGATGAAAGAGGCAATATATTTGATCCTGTCCTGCTAGCTTCAATTGGCTCTAACTTTAGACTGTGCCAAAGAAAACAGGACCATGATTTCAGAGGGACCACTTAAAATCAGTGCTTGTAGCAGTGTAACATGTTACCACTTACAGCTCCTTTCCTGGTTTCATTTCACCTCTGAAACTATATGAGAAAGATTCCTACAGTTCATATTTATATGAAAAAATAAATACAAATATAGCAAATATAGAGGCCTTCCTTTGGAGTCCCCTGAGATATTTTCTATTCAGTACAACACTGTTCTGGTATTACAGCAAAACAGCAGTGTAAGTATGGCCACAATTTGGAGGAACTAGTTAGAAGATAGATTCTAAATCAGAGGTCGACAAAACACATCAGGTTTGATTTATGAGGCTGGCATTTCTCAAGCATGTTGCATCATAATTGCCTAATGTTTTGTTGTTATGTGAATGAGAATGCTGTGAGGAAGCGGGACAAAGTCCATTCAAACTGTAAGTCTCTATTCTTCAACAGGTGGTGTGTGGAAAATAGAACTCGGATGAATTGCAAAGATAAAGACCACCAGGCTCAAAACCTGGTACACAAAGGAGAGCATCAAGTGGAGAACACTGCACATAGATCTTCTTAAATGAAGTCACAAAACCTCTGAACACTCCAAAGCACTGTTTGCCAGGTGGTGGAGAAAGTCTGATGTGACTTCTGAGAATCTCAGTCATGACTGTACCTGACTACCAGCTGTCACATAACAAGAACAGACGTGGTAATACTGCATTATGCAATGGTAAATCACAAAAAAATAAAGGACACGCATAAGCTCCATCGATTTGTGAACTAGACTGCTTCAGTAAACTTTCCTGCATATTGGTCACACAATAATGTAATTATTGTTCATTGTTATATTACTTTTTAATTGGTTGAAGACAGGATCCTCCTCATGAAATGTAAGTATGAGAGAACAGAGTATTTATTCTCTTGATGCATTAAGAAATTTTATAGCACATACAAACTTCCTGACTCTGGAATTATATATGTACCTCATCACTGCTCCTTTTAATGTAAAAAGCGAGTGTCAAGAAACACCTGAAAGTGGCTCAAGATATATCATGGAGCTCAGGTAACAGTTTATGTTTTCAGAGGCCGCAGTCCAAGGCTTCCTGGTCATTCCACAGTGTTGCAGAATTTATGAAGCCGTGGTGAAAAGCGCTACAGAACCCTCTCAAAAGGAAAGCTTTGAGTCAGCTTTTGCGTGTGAGACAGTGACATCCAGTGGAGAGTTGCGTTACCTGCAGTGATCTCTACCCCGACGGACAGAAAAACATCAATACTTGTATTTAGTTGAAAGACATTAAAATAATTCAAACATATTTTAAAATATTAAAAAATATTTCAATAGAGAAATATACACAGTGTCTGTGCTCCCTAAACAAAAACAACAAAAAAAATGCACAAAAAACCACCCAAACTTTGATACATTAATTATAAAAATGGTGTGTTCACCTGAAGTGAAAAATTACAGAATCACAGAGTGGGTCACATTGGAAAGGACCACAGTGAGTCACCTTGTCCAACTTCCTTGCTCAAGCAGGGTTCTCCTGGAGCACATTCTACAGCATTGCATCCAGAACTTTTAATCAAGCTTACAATAAAAATACGCAAAAACGTTTAGCTGTAGTTGAAGAAATAGAATAATTCCTACTCTACAGCAGTACTCTATCTTGTTCAGATAGAGAATCACTACTCCTCTTTTTCCTGAAAATCTCAGTTCCTATAAAAATGGAGCTCAAGGTCTGAGCTTATGATTCTCAACACCCACAAAGCAATTCTTTGTAAACCCTTGCTCCATTTAGGATTCACAGCCACAGCAGGTCACCATCTCACTCAAACACAGCTCTTCTAGAGCAGACTCCTCCTTTCAAGATCCAGCTGTTGAAAAGCACTAAGACTGTCCTTCAAAGTTCTTTGTTTATACACTCAAGGTTATGTTCTTTGAGAATACACCCAAGGATGTAGAAGACCTCAATTCACTGTCCTTCTGTGCCTTTTGGAGATAGGTGGGGTTTTTATTGGAGATGGAGATCAATGTATCTACTAAGCTAGGAAATACTGCTGAGGAAGAGACATTTAAAATCCCTTATTGCATCTTTCCATTTTATCCAGAACCATGAGATTCACTACACCAAAACAAGGCTAAAATACATCCCACATTAAGAATATGGTATTTCAGTGGATATTGAAAAAGAGAGCATTCTAGGTTCTCATTTTTGTAAACTCAGTTACTACTTTTTCATAGGAAACAAGGCCAACCTCAAACTCCAGCAAATTTGCCAATTAATTTCTGATAATTAATTTCTGATAATGTCTCTTCACAGATTATCATTATTTCACAATGCAACAAAACTACCTTCAACTATGATAGAGTTACCAGGTTAATATTACTTTCTCCCTTGTACTGTTTTTCCATGAATCTGATATTGTGTGCTGTCATGGAAAGATGCATTAAGGTAGTCTGAAGATTTGAGTCACTGCCTTTGAGATACACAGACCAGGAACAAATCACCTCTGTCTCATCTCACTCTCCAAAGTATCCAGTTGAGCAGTGACTAATCTTCTGTATGCATGTTTGAAAATGAAATAAACTGGCTCTTTCACAAGCAACCTAAATTTAGGTTTCCCCAATAAAAGCAAAGGTACTCCACTAGTCTTAAATATTTGGCTGTTCTTCACTTGTACATACAAATTCTAGGCAGGTAGAATAGCCTCTAAATTAATGATCTTATTGTTTTGGTTTGTCAATAAGTAGGCCCATGCTTAATGTCATTGCACTATCATGTCATAAATGCAGTCTCATGATGAAAAGAAGTCATGCTTCACTTACTGAAGGTTTCTCTTATGGTTTATCATGCCTACTTAAAAAAACAAACAAACAAAAAAGCCAAAGCAAACCAACAAACAACTTAGCTCTTAAACTTAGTGTTTCTAAGGCAAGTTTAAATAGAGATCACAGATAAATTTGAGTCTTTCTGAAATGTAGAAAATAGGAATATTTTTCTGACAAACATACATGTCCATGCAGGACAAGAAAGTCATCCAAGACAGCCAAAAAGACTTCACTTAAGGGCAAATTCTGTCTGACCCACCCTGTGGCCTTTTATGATGGAGTGACTGCAACAATCAACAGGAGAAGACTGACAGATGTTATCTACATAGACTTCTTCGAGGCCTGTGACACATTGTCACCACTGAACTGGGGAGACACAGATTTGAAGTGTGGACTGCTCTGTGGGTAAGAAATTGGCTGGATAGACACAAGCAGAGGACTATAGTCAATTGCTTACATCCAGGTGGAGATGTGGTGTTCTTCAGAGCCCTCCTCTTGGCACTGGTACCCTTTAATGCCTTTATCAGTAACATGGTGAGATCCAATGCAACATCAGCAAGTTTGCAGATGACTCAAAGCTGAGTGGTGCTGGTGACACAAAGTCATCCAGAGGTGTTCATCCTGGAGAAGAATCCAAGGGGACCTGGTTGCAGCTTTTCAGTACTTAAAGTGTGCTTACAATAAAGAGGGAGAGCAACTTTCTCTAAGGACAGGCAGTGATAGAACAAAGGGGATCAGCTTTCAACTAAAGGAGGACATGTTTAGAACAGGTGGTAGGAGCAAAGTCTTCACTCACAAAATGGTGGAGCCGAGACCTGTGGATGCCCTGGAAATGTTCAAGGCCAAATAGGACTGGGTCTTGAGCCACCCAGTCTAGTGGGTGGAATCCCTGACCATGGCCAGTGGGTCAGAACTAGATTATCTTCAAGGTCTCTTTCAACCCATGTGTTTTTGCAATGTATGGAAACCACATTTTTGTGTTTCTGAAAATTTATCTCATGTAACTGTTAGATTTACTTACTGTAGTTCCAGGAGCCAGGGAAGGTTTTAAACTCACAATTTTGAGATGCTCATCCTTCAAAAAAAATACTATTTTTGACTTTGGAGCTGTTTATATTTTCACACAGGAATACTTTTAGAAGAAAAAAAAATGCCATCATGCTTTCTAAACCAAATATTATCCATCTCTTTTCCAAACTTACACACATGGTAGTCAAAATACCAAACTATTTGGAGAAAGTTTGCCTTGGATGTACTAAATAAGGCACACTGTTTTCCACTGCAAGAGACTTGTTGCTCAGTTGCTCTGAACCTCCTCACTGTGAATTAAATTCATACACTTCACACTGTGAAACCAAAGGTGGTATCTCCATATGAAGTATTACAGCTTCAAGTGTGTGACACTGAAACGACTGTGTACTGATTTGTTGCAGAACAGCTATCAACGGGAAAGTGAGGAGCACATTGCTTAGCGCCATGTGTGAAAATTGCAACTCTCCCCATCAAACTGTAGGAGCAAGGCTGAACGTTTACAAACCAGCCTGGAAGGACAACATCCTATGTATATGAAATCAGAAAGGTCTGTTATTTGGTCCTGCTGACAGCTGCCACAGCCCACCTGGCAGTCATTTGGACAGATTCTCTTCACTCCTTCCCAAAAAGCACGTTATCTACCAGACCACTTGAGATTTCTCCGTACAGTTGACACCACCCAACACTGCACCAAGAGTCACAGAAGAATGGTCAGAAAGGGACAACCCACAAACCTGCATCTAGTTTGCTAATATAAAACAGTCTAGCTGCTAGTAGTTCTAGATGGAGCAATGAGTGGGTAAAGGAATGCCAAAGAGGCACGGGAAAGGTAAAGAAATAGATCCTCCTTTCTCCCTGTTTAGGAGACTTGCAAACTGTGTATGACATGCACATAGACAGTGCATACACAATATTCCTCAATTCCGTATCTCTACTGCCATGAAGACTATTCAAGCAATTAAAACTAGTTTCAGAAATACTTCCTTAGCTTATAAACTTACTAGTGTTCTGTAATTTTGTACCCAAATGTTTTTCACATTAGTTATAAGATCAGTTTTGTAGATCCTCTTTCCTGTCTTAAATGACACCTATTTTACACAGAACTGTACGTCTCCACACAAAGCTACAACTTTTACTAAATAAGGACAGTCTCCATTGTGTCCAGTGTGACCCCTCCTCAAATTACCTTAATTCAACAAGCTAATTCAATAAAAACAGGCTAGTTGAAGTGAAACTAAAGCCTTTTTACCTATTTTTAATTTTCAGTTATTTATTTAAAAAAGCATTAAAAAGGGAACTGAATTGCATATAACATTACTATAAGTTTCTTCCCTTCCTTTCTGTTCTAAAACTATCAAATTTTCATCCAGTTTTAAAAAATTCTATTTACCTAGAAGCCTTAAAACATGAAGTATAAACTGAAAGAAATGCAGAGATAATTTTGAATTATTTACACAAATTAAACTGGGGAATTTGCCAAAATGGGAATTTTTGTGAGAATAAAAGGAAAAAATCTGATTAAAAATGAACACAAATTAATTCAACTTAAGATACAGTGAGTGGATAGTTTTATTTATAAAATGCCACTGCCACACAGTACACATTGGAAGTATGAAACTTGATTTATAAAGAAGTGAAGTGCTTCACAGAAGCATGGATTCCTGAGTTATTCTGAATAAAATCTCTCATTTTCTGTCATTCACAACACAGCTACAATTGGCTTAAGCAGCAGAATAACTGACACTTGATAAGCATGGAATAAAGCCATAGTAAAAAAATACACAGGCAAATGGAAAGTGGAAGATTGTGTCTGATCAATACTAACAGCCTCGGTCATGGAGGAAAACAATCTTACACTGAAGGGCACAAAGACTTGTTACAACTGGGTTTTGTAATTTGAAATCCAATTTAAATGTTCTGTAGATACCAGCTTTCACCTCAATGTCCACAGAGGCAATTACGAAGTCCTCTTGACACTGGACACAAAAATACTTCTGTCCCTGCACACCCATACAGAAGGACTGATTACCCAGACAGGTGTTATTACAACTGAAGAAAGAAAAATACAATTTGGTGCTTTCACTTCTTTTTCTCTTTTTCTGCTTTCCTTCTCTGCTGTAGCGTCTTTAGTTCAGTCATTACATTCAAAGTTCTGTAAACCCATGTGACCTGAAAAGTAAGTAAATTATTAAATTCAACTAAACCATATACCTTTACTTACTCATTTAATGAAAACACCTATATGAATGAACACATACATACCACAATTATAATTGTATTCAGCAGCAGTGGTGCTGAAAATACAAGTGATATAAACATTCCTCTTGAGTCGAAGTATTGGTATTTAGAAAAGAGCCTGAAAGAAATAAAAAGAAAATGAAAGACAAAGCTTTATTTAATGTAGTTCACGCATTCAACTTTCCCAGCAACTATTCTACATGGACACTGTACACATCATCCCACATCTTGGGACCACCAAGCACAGGCCAGCATTCTACTGTATTAAGGCAGTTGATATCTCTTCAGTTATGAATATTAATATCAGTCTTTCTCTTCTTTACAGTTTTAATGTGCAAAAGCTAACTAATATGACTACAAGAGTGCATCACAAATCATGCCTATTCTGAAGCATCTGAAATTACTTTTTTAGGTATTTTGCTTATTTGTATTAGAAAAGATAACAAAGATAATATACGTAGCAAAGCTGTAATTAGGTCACCCATGCCTGAAGTGAAACATAATGACTACAATTAGATGCCAGCATAAACGGGTGTTAAACACGTAACTTTAAGTCATATCAGGGAAAGATTAGTTCAATGCTCAAAATATCAAAATAAGCCATTAGTTTAATTCTGGTACACAGGTTTAGTAAAACAGCAAATGTTAATGTTCATTATAGATATAAGTAAGTATATAAAGCAGCAGTGGTATTTTTGAGAAGTGTTCTTAACTTCAGCTATTAAACATAAATACCAAAGAGAACCCAAAAAAAGAAAAAAACAAAATAAAACAAAACAAAAAAACCCCACAAAAAAATCCAAACCAAACCAAACAAAAAAAACCAACAAAAACCAAAGTTCACATTCTTTTCCTCTTAACCATAGCACTCTGCTCTTCTCTCAGTTTTTTGATGAGTTAGTTTACAAGCATCCATATAAACAGATTTTAAGCAGTACAATAGATGCATGCTGTTATTGTTTCTTATAAGCATGTGATAACTATGTTGTACTGTATAGTTTTATGCAAAAAATGAAAGTGAAAACATTTACCTCCAATTCATGGCTGCTAATTCATTGATATATTCAGCGCAGTACACTAAGCCCACTAAACAATAAAAGAAAAATATTAGATTCAGCATTTCTTTAAAAATAAACTGATTGTAACACATCAATGCAAATCCATGTGATCTTAAGGCAAAGCTAGTGTGTTCTGCCAGTCAGCCATGACTGCTTTGGCTAGGCAATGTCAATGGATTCTCAGGCTGATAAACCCCAAGATAACACAAGTTGTTACTACAATGTACAAGCCAGTCTTGCTCTTCCTCATGCCATTATTGCAGCTGTCAGCAGGGCACATGATGAACTTGCTTCAGAAACTAAAGCTGAGCGTATTCACTGAACCACACCATTACAACAAGGCAGAGCATAAAGCAAGTGCTGGCTCTCAGTCAATTTCTTTTCTGCTCCTCCAGCACAGCAACACTTCATTGGGAAGCTGGGACACACACGACAATGATCATGCAGTAACCTAATTCATCCCACTTCCTCACTAAGGACAGAATTTTAAGTCACTACTTCATACATTATCTTGGAAATAAATAAATACATGTTTATAGGTCATAGCTGGTTCTATCGCAGATTATCATCGACAGACACACACGTTGTTAGCGGAGAAATACGAAGTTGCAGGCACTGCTCTGGTGGCCAGCACCACACGGCGCTCGTGCACTCACCCATGCAGAGGAAGTGCCCGACCTGCACCCGGCGGTGCTGCAGGGACACGCACGTCAGGAGGAGGCAGAGCAGGTGGAATGCCGCCAGCCCCAGCAGCCAGGGCTCGGACCAGTCCGTGCTCTGCGGGCAGAGGGAAAGCGGATCAGGCAGCGGCGGGAGAAGGGGAGTCACCAGGCGGCCACAGTGACCGAACGCGGCCGATCTCGGTCA
>VYXD01008375.1:889649-926364 GCA_013397195.1 Hylia prasina
CGCCGGCGCCTGTTCTCGCGAGACTCGGGCGGCTGCCGCTTCCCTTGCGGGGCGACGGCGGGAAAGGGGCGGTGGGAAAGGGGCGGCGGGGCCCGATGTGGCCTCGCGTTCCCCGAGGCGCGGGGACCGCAGGTGCTCCCGCGGTTTGGAGGACGGGCTGAGATGGCTCCCGCACCGCGGTGGCTCCTTCTTCTGAGGGTGGCCGACAGAAGCAGCCCTGGCTTTCCGGAGTGTGGAAGGGGCTCTGGTCGCGGCTACCAGTGGCACCATCTGCTCTGTGCGGTCCCGCTGGACTCGGCGCTTTGGGTCGGTGGCCCAGCAACTCGTGTTGGCTTTTCTCAGCAATACCCAGTTGGCTTTAGCGATGGAAGTGCAAGAAACAAAGAGTTTTAAGCCCACCTGTGAGTTCTCTAAAACAAACACAGTTAAGCTCTCTAGGCAGGAACATAAAGTCAAATGAAAAACATTTCTTCTCTCCAAGTAATGCCCACCGCGACCCCTGCCCACCTCGAGGGGAAGCAGGGCCCCCTCCTGTTCTCGCCGCTACAGCAGAGCTCAGGGACGTTTTTTAACTTGGGAGCTGAAAAAAAAATATTAAAGTATAACAATGGAAAGGGAACAAGACACAGGTCAAACCTCTGATTTATAACTCCATTTACTAAATGCATCTAGCTCTGGAAGAACCGACTACTCTTAAGACTCACCAGTTAAAGAGCATTTCAAACTCAGATTCCTAACAAGGAAGGCAAATCTGATCTAAAGGATTAGACGTGTCAAACAAACAGTGTTTTAGTATATACCTCCACATTCTACTTTCATTATTTTTTTTCCTGACATTTTAGTGTATCAGATGTGAAGCTTTTTTTTTTTTTTTTTTTTTTTTTTTTTTCCCCCAAGTATTTTGAAGTTAATGTATAAGTAAATATTGCAGATACTCTTTTAATTTAGTTTGCTATATAACCAGATACAGGGCATCAGTGTGACCTGATCTCTCTTCATTGTCACACTTCTGCAATTTAATATGAGATACCTGAAACTGAGGATTATTATTTTTTTTAAATTTGTTGTTGTTTTTAGGTTTTTTGCTTCAGGATTTTGTTAGTCTTTTCTCAACAAAAAAATATCGTCAGGCTAATCAAGGCTTAAGTAAGTAATTAAGTAGGGTGATAGGTGGTAATTTCTACTACCATTGTCATCTTAAAATTAAGACTAGGGGAGAAAAGATATTTTTATCTCACACTGTAGATTGGAAAACAAGACTGAAATAACTCCGTGGATCTGTACGGGCTGGGGGCTGATCTGCTGGGAAGCAGCTCCATGGAGAAGGACCTGGGCTTGTGGTGGACAACAAGCTGCTCAAGAGCCAGCAGTGTGTCCTTGTGGCCAAGAAGGCCAAAGGTATCCTGGGGTGCATTGGGAAGAGCTTTGCCAGCAGGTCACAGGAGGTGATCCCGTCCTGCTCTGTCCTGGTGAGGAACATCTGGAGTGCTGTGTCCAATTCTGGGCTTCTCAGGACAAGAGAGATGTGAAGCACCTGGAGTGGGTCCAGTGGAGGGCTACAAAGATGATTGAGGGACTGGAACATCTGTCATGAGGAAAGGCTGAGGGAGCTGAGTCTTTCAGCCTCCAGAAGAGATGACTGAGAGGGGACCTCATCAATGTCTGTCAGTGCCTGAAGGGAGATGCCAGGCTCTGCTCAGTGGTGCCCAGCAATAGGACAAGAGGCAACGGGCAGAAACTGATGCACAGGAAGTTCCTGCTGAACATGAGGAAGAACTTCTTTACTGTGTGGGTGACTGAGCACTGGGACAGACTGCCCAGAGATGCTGTGGAGTCTCCATCTCTGGGGATATTCAAGAACCATCTGGACAATCCTGTGCCGTGTGCTGTACGATGACACTGCTTGAGTGGGGTGGTTAGACCAGATAACTCGCTATTGTCCCTTCCAACCTGACCCATTCTGTGACTTGTTTGAAAAGTTTTACAGCTAATAATAAATTAAATGGTTTTGTGTAATTGCTCAGTGATTGACTTCAGGAACTATCTGCAATAGCTGAAGGGCTTCAATGAATGCAGGATGCAGTCACTGCTATGTGAGTGGAATATGCTGGTCAGTGGTGAATCTGTGATGCAGATAAGATGGGTGGATAAGAAATTATTGGCTTACTGTGGCTATAATATGCTGAATTAAGAATTCATGTAGCTTTTACTATCAGCCACTATAGCATCAGCGGAAACTTTCCTATAGGGAAATAGCAGTTGTTTCTTTAAGATTGACTAAGATAAAGTCAATAATGCTGTTTGTCAGCAGATGGTAGCAGATACATAAGTATTGCCAAATCTTTTGTGTAGTATATGTTTTCTTTATTTTTAGTAGAGAATGAAATGTGAACAAGATACTTAGAAGGCAGTGAGCTGATACATTACACTTTTATAGGGAAAAACTTATGTATTTGTCCTTTTATAACTTCTTTGCAGAGCCAGTATGCTACAATTAGATGGTAATTTTTAGAATACGCTACTAACCATAAGTATATATTACCAATAATAATAAGCTAGAAATGTTTCTGTTCTTGTTATTGTAAGAAACTTAAGTAGTTTCTAAAACTAACTCTCAGTTTTCTGTTGCAAGATTCAGATTTCTATATCATTTCCTTCTGCATGACAGTATTATCCAAGCAGGTTAGATGAAAGATAAAAAATCTGATTGGTAAAGGGTTTTATTTTCTTCCCTTTTAACAACAGAAAACTTCATTTACTTTGCATGGGAAAGGATTTAATCAGATTTAACGATCTAAAGGATCTAAATTTATCTCAAGTTTATGTTGCTGAAAAAACAAGCTGGCTGGTAAATACCTATGTATGATAGGGTATCTCAAATTTAAATGCTAAATTTTATTCTTAGTCGTAGCCCTTACATACATGTTTGCTAGCAGATCATGTTTCACAGTACTAGAAACCACTTGGAAGTGCCTGCTAGACTTCCTGCTGAGGGAAATGCATCTCTGATTCTGCAGGAGAAGATGCAAGAAGGTGTGTAAGCGAGTGGGGGGCAGTGTGGTAGCCCCAGGCCACCCACAGAGGAGCTCGCCCTCCCTTGGAGGGACAACAGCCAGTGAGCTGCTTTCAGGCTGCTGTGTTTATCCCCTGGGACGACTCATTTGAAGATTTCCTTATTTATGGTGAGCAAAACCGAGTGCTCCCATAAGCCTTTGTGATTGTATGTTGATCTCTAGTTCCTGATTTGTTGTATCCCCAGTTCCTGGCTTTCCCTTCGCTTGATTGGTCCTTTTTGGATCCTTCCTCTGATTGGCCCTTTCCCCAGTTCTCTTCCCTATTGGTCCAAGTTGTTACCCCCGCCCCCTCAAACCTCTCTAAAATCCCGCTCCCCTGAGATCTCGGGGTCACCAGTTCCAATAAATAAAGACCCTTGGAGACCAGAAGATTGCCTCCCTCTTCATTCCTGTGTTGTTCAATGTGGTTCTACCACCTCACCGCTTAGGCAGCGTTCACCCAAGAGCTGAAATCACCATCACCCAGAGCGTGCCTGTGCTCTTGGCAGATTCAAGTGTCTTGTTAAAGACTCTTCTGTCAGGGAAGGTTGTGGCATCTCTGGGACTGCCAGCGGTCTGTGACAGGGCAGCCCCTCACCTCATCAGTCAAGGCAAAGATAGAAGGTGGCCACTTGTGGGGGTTAGTGACAGCCCAGTTTCTGTGCTTTGCAACATCCCACTGCGGAGTTCTGCTGTGGGGACAGGGACTGCTCATCTCTGCATCTCCCGCCTGTCTCACAGCTGCTCCTGTGGAGTCATGTCTTGTTGTGCTGACTGTCTTGGGCAGTCTTTCCAGAGCTTTGGGAGACATGAGCAGCTTCACTATGAAAATAGGCTGAGCCTGAGAGAGGAGTCTGGATGATTATTGTTGAATTTTATTGTTGGTCACTTCAGGCCATTATTTTTATCTGCTCTGAAGATTTTCCTTATATTTACAGTTGTGCTCCAAAGCTGTCTTACATTTGCATTTGCTTTCCAATGCAACAGAAGTGAGCCTGAGTCTGGTACTCATGTTTCACTAAAATCCTTCACTTTCCCTGTCCTTGCCATTATAAAATAATGATTTTTGAGTACTTCCATTATTTTTTGCAGCTGCTGTCTATTTATTTTTTATAGTACCAGCTATTATTGGTCATTATGTGCTTGGAAAATAAGAATAATAATCATAGTGTTGTAAAGACTTCTTTAGAAATAGAATTTAAAACTGACTGGATCATTTTATGTATGTAATTTGTGAGTTTCAGGTTTAGATGATGGATGCCACTTCATCTAAGCTTGAGGTTACCCTGTTTTTGAGAATGAGTTTGACTGGATGACCTCTAGAGGTCTGACCTGCATTGCTCTATACTTTTTATTTCCCAGGGATATGGACTGGGACCAGCTGGCTGGGAAGCAGCACTGCTGAACACAGCCTGGGAAGCCTGGGGAGTGCAAAAAGCTGAACATACTAGCAGTGTGACCTCGCAGCAAATACTGTCAGCAGTTTCCTGGACTGTATTAACAGGACACCCAGGAGATTAAGGGATTTCGCATCCATCAAAGCACCTCTGCATCTACCCAATCATACTTCAGATGTAAGGACAATAGAGCTAAATGGTGAAAATTCAGTAGAGAGCTGTCAAAATTCTCAGGGAGTTGAAGAATTTGTCCTGGGGCAGGAGCTGAGGGAACCGGGCTTGTTTGGCCTGGCAAGAGGTGTCTCCAGAGGAAACCTAGTAGCAGTCTAGCAGTGATTATGATATGAGGAGGTTGTAAAAAAGATGGAGCCAGGCTCTCCTGGTGGTTTGATGTGAGAATCAGGGGCAATGCACCTAAAGTGAAGCTAGCAGTTTGGACTGGATAAAAATAAAATACTTTTCCTCATGAGGACAGTCAAACAGTGGAAAAAGTATCAGAAGAGGTGGGGTGGCCCTTTTTTGGAGATTTTCAGGACCCAGTTGGATAAAACCCAGAGCAACGTGGTCTGGCCTCATAGTGAATCTAGCTTTGAGCAGGAGGTTGAAGTGACTTTTTAAGGTCCCTTCCAATCTGAATTATTCTGATCCAATGATTCCACAACTTAAAATAGTAGTATTTTTAGTAGTGTTCTCTAAACAATATTGTTTTAGCCTGGAAGTGAAATAAATGCT
This sequence comes from Hylia prasina, assembly GCA_013397195.1. Lineage (NCBI taxonomy): Eukaryota > Metazoa > Chordata > Aves > Passeriformes > Sylviidae > Hylia > Hylia prasina. The sequence goes on from VYXD01008375.1 coordinate 894,832, forward strand.
TTTGTGTGTTTTTTTCAGAATCTTATTCCCTTAACTTACTTTCTTTCATCCATTTTCTGTCAGGGCTTTTTTTCCTTGTTGCAAAGTAGCTTCAGGCCTCTGCATGCTTATTTTTCTTCCTCCGCTATTCTCAGACAGTACACACAGTCTGAAATGCAAATGTCTTTTTGTTCTCTACCTACTAACATGACCTCCTGTTAAATTATTCCACTAATCCCTACAAAGATGTCAGAATCCTTTCAAAGCCTTACTGTATTCTGGCAAAGCAACCAGATTTTGTTTCTGTTGGGATCCTTGTCCAGTCAGGGTGGAAGAGGCCAAGTGTAGTTGCAAGCAAAAATCAGTCCTGACAGTCTCAAATCCTGTTCTTAATGATACACTTTATTGTCTCTTTGACTCCTGAAGTGTTCTTCTCACAGAAGTGCTGCATTGATCATTTTTCATTTCAGAAATACCACCTCATATCATTCCATGGGATGGTATGGAAATTAAGCACCTCTGCATTTCTTTGATGTATGACTGCACCCAACAAAATGCAGTGCATTTAAGTTGCAATACAGCAAGAAGGAATGGAAGTATCTGGGATGTGCAGGGCAACTTTCATGATTGTATCTGATCTGACTGAAGAACTTCATGACAGCGTTATACTTTCTGCTTCAGGCCATGCTCTTAAGGCACATCCCAGCCACTCGTGCCTGTCATTATTAACATATAGGGGAAGTACAAGCTGCAGGGAGCAGCAGGAGCCAGGATCAGCAGAAGAGACATTTTTTCAATGTCATTGTTCTGAGAGATCTCAGCCTTTTCATCTCTGAGACCGAACACTTGATACAAATCTTGTACATTCAGGCTCCTGCTGCTTCTTGCTTATCATCATTCTCTAATGAATGAGGAACAAAGGGTGGAAAAACGGCAGTAATTCGGAAAGAGACAGCCAAGTGCTAGAAAGCAAGCACATCCATCTATTGATCCTGGAACTATCCATGGTTGATGCTTTCTGGTGTTTTGTCTATTCCATCTCCTCAGCAGTCCATAGTTCTCTTGATATAATTTGTCCAAATGCCTCAGGCCATCTGAGCACTTTAGTTAAGATTTGATTTTTTGGATATAGAAATTGTCACACACAAATACTTTCAAATACAACAATAATTGCAAAGGTGTAAACATTTGTACATTTAACATGTGACAGTATTGTCACAGCTCCTGTCAGCTCTTTAATATCTGTAAGCTAACAGCATATGACCTGAGAATATTGACATGTTAAAATTTTCTGGTGCAGATGTGGGAGCTCTGATGCAACCTCTTGCATAAGAAGAGTTGAGAAACAGTCAGTTAATCCTCCTCCAGCTTTTTTTGCAGTTTGAGGTTTTACAGATTCTTAGGTTGTTCCACAGTGTCATTCCTTCATAACTGGTGGGAAATGTCTCTAGCTGTATTCCTGACTGGATTGGGGGTGTTGCTGTGATGATGTTTTGAATTGTTCACAGACTGCTCTTCAATGTGTGATATATGTATTTTAATTCAGGGCTGTCTCCCATAATAGCACACCAGTGCTGACAAGTCTACTGTTGAGGAGATTATGACAGAGGTTTTAGATACTGTTCTCTTCATGGATTTTGTGTGACACTTCTGTGTCAGAGATTCAAAATCTCTTGAATCATCAGAAATTTTGAGTTATGAGGATTTCCCAGTTTTGTAGCTGTCTGTGATAGGGACAGAGATTTGTAGCTCCCCTATGAGCTGAGATGTCATCCTTGTACAAGGGATTAACCTGTGGATGGAAGCTTTGAGGCACTGAAAAAGGAAATGTATGAGAGATAAATCAGCAAAAACATTTAGGAAGCTAACACACATCATATCTGGAAAGCCTTGAGAAAAGTCAAGTTGCACAAACTCCAGGTCAGTGATGAATGCAAGAAGGAGACCTCAGAATATTTTGGGCAAAGACTAATTATCTTAGAGACAGAGACAGAAGATGGAGACACCTCTAACTCCTGAATTCTTAGTTGAGGGCCTAATGTTTGCAATTCCAGGATTGTGTATTATTTGGACAGTGAAACACATAAAACTGTATCTGTTTTTAAAACTGTCATTGGCCGAGAAGCACTGTCATGGGAGTGGTTGTACATAGGGCATGTTGAAAGTACAGTGCAAAATGGTAACCCATTTCAAATTGAGAGTTGTGGGGTTTAGGTTGGAAAAGCCCATGTTCTGTTGAAGTAAAGAAATTCAGCAAGAAAGACATATCTGTCTAGTAACTATATCCTGTACTTCCTTCCTGAAAAAGTATTCTACAACTGGTGATCCCCTCCTCCAGCTCCATCCTCCCATTTTTGTGTTCTGTGTCCAGCCCTTCCATGCCCTGCTTATACCATAAGCAGTACTGCCAGATAGTAAGGTAGTAGCCATTTGTTGAAAAGAAAAAAAAAAAAAAATCCCCCTGCAGTGCCTTTTGGTGGCATACTGGAAAATACAAAATGAGGGAAAAAAGCACAACAGAGGAAAGACAATGACAAAATATGGTAACACCTGGGGCACCATTAAAAATCTATTCTAGAGCCTGCATTATCAATTAGAGGACAGTGTTTCTCTGTGTGCTTGACCCCACACACAGCAATATCAGGAATGACAACATTCACCCTTTTGCAGTGTACTTTGTAGCATCCTTTCCTTGTTACTGCTGTTTCCTCTGAAATGCAATTAAATTTATCTTGCTTAACAGCACTCTGTCTATGATTTCAAAACAGGCTCTCCTAACATGTTGCCAGATGCTTCATTTAGGTGAGTATGGGTAATGCACATTCACAGAGGTACAGAGAGAGAAACTGTTTCACTGCTGTCCTAATGAAAACAAATAAATGTATGATCATATGAAAGTAGGTGCTCTGCTTTCCTTGCCCCTTACCCCTGAAGTCAAACTACTGCATGGCTTCACTGTGTCATTAGCTGTTGCTAGGAGAAAGATGCAGGCAGAGATCTTTTCCTTAAAGATTAAGTCTAGGCTTTCACCACTAGCAGTAGATGGGCAATCTTCCAAATGACATGAACCACAGGAATTAACTGTCTCTCACCACTACAATATTGAGTCAAAGTCAGGACTCTAGCATTATCAAATCTCTTTGGCTTCAAAAAATGCCCATGGGGAGACTCCCAGGGTATTGGGATGTTCTCACTGGGGAGAGTTGTTAATGTTCCTTTTCCAAAACCTTTGACTATCTCTCAAGAGGGTCCTCTGGTCTCGTCCAAGCTTCAGAGACTTCATGTTGAGTAGTGCAGTAACCTTGTTTTTCTTCTCCCAGACAAAACTCTTCAGTTCCCTATAACAGAGATGGTTTTTCCTAGGTTTAGCAGACTTAGCTTTTATCCCTATTTTTAGTTTTAATTTTACCTTCATGCGACATTGATTTGGTAGGGTGGGATTCTTCAGGGATGGCCTTGTGACCTTTTCAGACTGCTGTCAGATCATTCAACCTTACAATGAAATTTTTGGTCCTTTCAGTGACTGAACTCACCAGAATTGGGGTAGTGACCCTCCAATAGCTGCCCTTGTTTTTGTTCTCCTGAACTAAAGATATAATGGTTGTATTAGAGCACTTACATTGATGGGTTAAATACTTAGAGTCTTAGAGTTGTCTTCTTTGGAAGTAGAAAAGCCACATATACATTTTTGTCTCAGCGAGCAGTTTGCAGTGATGATCCGACCAAGATGCTGCTCTCAGGTTTTTTTTGTTGTTTTTTTGGTTTTTTTTTAAAGAAGCTTGTGACTGGTCTCCTATTACTTTCCTATCATTTTGGATTTCATTCAACTATAGAGGAAGGACAAGGCATATAAATATTTCCAGATCTGTTGCTTGCAAATAGCAGGAAGACTTCAGAGTTGCTGAATTCTTGCTTTAAAGGCTGTACTTTGTGTCCCCAGTAACCCTGCTACTCTGGATTGCATCTCAGTGTGAAGTTTTCTGCTTAGTTCAGGAGAGGAACCACAGTGTGTGCACAGGCTGTGTGCCCAAAGTGTGCTCCTTGTAACTCCAGGCACGGATACTCAGAACATCCATACCTAGGAGAAGTGATACTGCTCAGTAAACCGTTAATGTAGATTCGCCTTAACTGTTCAACTTAAGTAAGTTATCTTTAGTTAATTAACTCAGAAGTTCATCCTCACTGGAGAAAAAAAAGACTTCTAGAGGCAATCTGAGGATGAAGGCCTAAAGCAGAAGGTTGAAAATATCTGTGAGCATTTCTTTCCATGGAAGCATTCAGAGAGCTGTTTCATTTAGCATGTTTCTGTTTAAACTGAGGTAATGAAATACTTGTCTCTGTGTTTGATAGTTTATTTTAATTGATATATTAAACATATAAAGGAAAAATCTAAATAGTAGTTTTAGTATCTGTTAGGTACTAATTTGCTGGGGTTTTTTTTGCAGATATCAGAGCATTTTAGAGGCTTATCTCTAGTTTTGATGGGTTTTTTTTAGTGATGTTATAAGGGCTAAGGTTGTTACAGGAAAGCTTTCCTTGTATGGACAGTGGACTTTTATGGACTAAATGACAAACAACATTTGTATTTGTCAGTGTCCAGTAGCAGATTCCTAGGGAAGAATGAAACAACAGTACAATCAGATAGTGTGATACTTGCCCAATAAATTCTCTCTGTCTCTTGCAGCTCTTTGCTTTGGAATATTGAGAGCTGGAAGAATTTTTCTGTGATTGAGATTAGAACAGAAGTTGCTAAAGGCTCAGTGCAAAACATTAACCAATTCTTGGTGAACGCCAGAAACATGTTTAAAGAGTGTTGGTGTCCAAATACAGGTGCAATAAACCCGATACCGCTCAGCTGGCTGTGGGTCCAAGGGTACTTCAGTGCGCGGTGGAAGATCGGGAGGAGAAACTGGATTCCAGCATCGTTTTCCTGTAAAAAAAGCCGCGGCAGGTGGCGCTCTGACTTTGCTTTTCGTCAGGACATCGCTGTTTCAGGAGCACTGGAGAAGTATTCACAAAACATTCAGAGGAAGGAAGTTTTATTCTACAGATCCTCGCCATAATAAAAAGCCCAGCACACCTCTTAAGTGTATGGAACAGTGCCTATGCTTCCCACAGGCATTAGTAATTGCTCTTTTAGCCCCTACTGCTAAATATTTTTTGTGGGTACAAAGACACTGCAGACTTCTGTACGACCTTACTTGCTAGGGAAAATGCAGGCAGGGTCTTTTACCTTAAAGGTTAGAAAAGCAAAAAAATGTCATCACTAATACTTAAAAAAACTGTGTTGGGCATCTCTGTGGAAACACTGAAAACTGTTCTGTTTTTCTGAGTGTCTGCTAAGAGCCAACACCTACTGCAAGTGTGTCTGTCCCATCAACAGTCTGCTGTGCTGTGCCTGAGAAACAGCATCTGCTTTGGTTCATTTGTGCTGTGTCCTACAGCTGTTCCTGCTACCAGTATGAAAAGGATGTCTGTATTTGGAACATGGGAGGGCTGGTGGATAGGAGAGCAGTAGCCAAGAGACTCTGAGCTTTCTAACCATGCCATACATACAAAGCTAATCACTCACTGTGCTTATCTATTAGTGCCCTATGACATGCTTCTACTAAGCAGAATTTGCTTGTAGTGTGCTTGATCACTGGTGCCTTCTGAGCACATTTATTAACTTAAGAATAATTTGAGATTTAGGGGGACAAAGAAGTTCTGATCAGAGTTCTGATTGCTTGTGGATTCTGCCATCCTCCCTGGTGCAACTTAAAATGTAGACCCCAGTGGCTCTTGGTTCCTTTGTTGAGGCTGGCTCTGGAACCTCAACTATCTGCACAGACCTGGAGAATATCCATGTGATGATGTGATTGACAGTAGAATCCTGGCATAAAATTTAGTTCCACAAAGGAGGGAAGACCTGACTTTCTTTCCAAGAGGAATGGTTGCATTTTTAGGTAAGCAGGTAATCCTCCTTTAGTTTCCTGATTTTGAATATATAATGCTCAAGTGTTTGGCTAAGCCAAGTTTTGGCCATTGTCATCTGTTAGGTGAAAAGAGATGACTATGGAGAGGTGCTGTTGGGCTGCATCTGCAAGAATCCAAGTTCCTTGTATTCTCTAAACACTCATGATGATGGTATCGGGAGAAACTGCCTTAAAAATGAATGGAGTAATTAACATCTTTTGGAGAAGGAAAGTTTTGGTAGAGATTGGGTTAGCATGCTGTGCACAGTGGAATAAGAATTAGGGTTTACTCTGGGGATGGACGTGTGCGTCTCCGGTTTATTGAGATGCATTTGAAGATTATGGAAAATCCTGTATGAAACCAGTCTTGTTGAATTCTTCTATATATTGTCAGTGGGATTAGTGCTGAAATGCAGCCTGACCTTTCTGTATGCCCATTTCCCTGTTAGGGGAATGTCTGGTAGGAAGAAAAGTTCAGTCTGAGTATGTGCCCAAATGTAGGCAATATGCAGTCATGGAAAAATAAAAATCCTAGAACTTAAGTGCACCTGAAAAATGGGACCTGAAACTTGTATTATATAAAGTTCTGTTTGTTTGTTTGTTTTCTGTGATAGCTAAATGTTTGTTTTGTAAATTGCAGAAGTGCTTTTGATTTCCCAGTATTGGTCTCCTGGAAAAGAGACTGCTGTTAATGAGCCCTGCTTTAAAGAGTCTTCTATTATGAACAGTGAAAATCTCTGTTAGTTGTAAGCACCAAAGGCATGAAGAAAGTGCCTGGTTATAGACATCAAAAAATGGACTTCTTTAGGACTTCTAATTAATGCTTCTGTGGAAAAAATAGATAAATAAAAAACATCCATACCTGAATGTTACTGATTGAATAAGCAGGTAATGAAAGTACAATGGGGTTTTTCATGTCTTCACAGTTTCTGTGAATAGTTTGGCAGCAGAGTACAAAGAAAACCTGTAGTAAGTTGAAAAAAATAGTAAGACCGCAGTTCCATTGTATTGACAACAACTGTAAGCAATCTCAGATAACTTTTATATTGTAATTAGTGGATTCACAGTGTAATGATTAGTGGGAGATGCAAGGCTGTAACAATTTTAGTAATTAAAATTCTTAAAAGATGGAGTTAAGATATTTGCTACTTATGACAGTGAAAAGGAAATAATATCTGATAGGTAATAGTAAAGGAAAACTCGATATCAAAGGAAAATTTTAGGCATGGGAACTTGAATTGCAATGTCAGAAAATAAGAACTATTGACTTACTGTATTGATTCTTTTAAAAATGTGTGTGTGCAGGAAAGTTGGTGCACTTGGGGTTCTCTGATAAAAAGAAAGTTTCAGAGAAATGTGTTAATTACAGAAAACATTTTTTTCTTACAAATGTTTGCTGCAAATAATAACTATTAATTTAGGCTGTACTCATAAGAGATTTGACTATAGTAGCTGAAGGGGGTAGGACTACCAAAAGATTTTCAGGCAATTCACTTTTATGGGAACTGTGTACAAGACTCAGTCAGCTCTCTGATTTTACATTTTCTCTCCAGCTACTGTCTTTAATAAGATTTGTTTGGGGATAAACCTAAGGAGGAAGATTCCAGTGTAGGGCATTTGCTAAGTAAACACTTAATGCTCCTTTTCCAGACAGATGAGCAGCATGTCCAACTGATGTTCCTACCCAGACAGGGTACTGAGGGTTTTCAGTTTTACATAGTTTTTGATGTATTTTAAAGTAAAAAATTGGTTATACCTTGTTTAGTCACCCATCTTCAACGTGTATTTCTAAATACTGGAAAATCACTCGTCTAGAGAAATTATGAGTATCGTTTAGGATTTTAAAAATGGCACTGTTCTCTCATGTGACTTTTAAAATTTCAGTTGAATGCTATGAATGTGACATCTCCATCTCTGGATATTTTCAAAACTTGAGTGGACAAGGCTCTGAGCAATATGACTTCACCCTGAAATTAGGCCTTGCTGAGTGTAGGAGATTTGATTGGCCGGCCTCCATGGTCCCTTCTTTTGTAAATTTTTGTATTATCTTGAAGATTCAGTTTCAACTATTAAAATACCTCTTTAAACAAACACTTTAAGAATTTCTCTCCTTGATTTTTTTGAATGAGAAGAGGCTTTCCTGCAGAGTTATATATTTTCCTTCATCTTGGTGATGAATAGTGTTTCTTGAATAAGATTTTTTTAAAGACAAGTCATTTACAGCCAAGTCAATACTCATCAATCTGCCTTTATTAGTCATGAAATATTCCATTTGCTTTCCATGCATATCCTAATTATTTTCCACTTTTTAATATATATATATTAGAGGACACTTTTTTTTTAAGGGAGAAGGTTTGATATTTGTTTTTTTTGTGATACATTTGGCAATGTTACAAATTTCATACCAAGGGGCTGTTCCCAAAGAAGCTATTTAGGAGTTAGTGTCTCAGAAGAAGTGGGAACAAAGACTTTGGTGAGGACACCATGCTGCTTGAGCTCCTTCCAGGATCAGATACCAGAGGAGGAGGAGGTGGCATGGTGACAGCCATGAGACAGCTTCTTCAGGCTCACCAGAGAGCCTTTGAACAGGTATGTGTGCTCAGCCTTGAGAAAATGCAGTTTTTGATAATGCTGCTGAAATGTGTTGTAATAGTTATAGCCATTGGGTCACCTCAGCAGTTGATCAGACACACGAGGTGTTGGCAGTGACAGTCCAGTGTGTCTCAGTTCCTCAAAACAGTGGTAGACTCAGAGTTTGAATAGAGCCTAGACCCAGGTCAAGACATTCCCAGTCCTTCACAGCCTAGGCTGAGAATTCTTGGCATAATTTTAGAAACTGGGAGGCTTTTATAATAGATAACACATTAACTAGGAAATTACTCTGGCAGTTCTTAAGCACCACTTTTACTGAAGTCAAATGTTGCCACTCATAAAAATAATAGCAAAGGCTTTTTAGGATTACACTTATGAACTACATTTTAAAGGTTGTTATGGGAATTGAAAATAATTTATATAAAAAATTGCAGTGTTAAAGCAGAAGAAACAATTCAAAAGCTAAGTCTGTAAAAGCTGTTTTTTCTGGTAATTTTTTGTCATCATGAAGTTAAAATCACTGTCAGTTCAGGAAAAGTTACAAATCACCCTGTATTTTGTAGTGTCACCCAGTGTCACCCAAAGGCTAACTGTATAACCCAAATATACACTGAGACAATGACAGATTGTAATTTCTTATGTATCATCCTGAATAAACCCATGCATTCTCTTCTTTCCTTGTAATGAGAGGGTAGTTCTGAATTTTTTTGATGAGGAGAAGGCATGCACCAAAAGTTATTTCTGCTAGCTTGCCTAAAGAAAGCTCAGTGCCAGAAAATTTAGAACAGAAAGCTATGAAAAAACATAGGAGAGGAGATTAGTGCAATGTGAAGAGCTGGCAGCTACCCAATTGTCTATTGTGTCTAGTACTCATAGCACCACCAGTTTCAGTGGTTGCATCACTATGAGTGAGATGAAGTTGTAAAACACTAAAAAGTGATTTGATTTTTTTTTCTATGATAATTTTAATAGGATTGTTGTGTAGGTGCTGTTGTGATTTAAAGTAACAGCTTATTAAATGAAATGTAGTGTAGTGTTGCCAGCTCTTCATTCTTACAGAGGCGACATGGATTAATGTTATCTCTTGAAGTTTTTACACATTCTGGTACTAGACAGGAATGTTTCATTGGTAAAGGAGTCCAGAAACTCCTATAAGAGCCACTAACACATCTGGGGCAAGATGAAGAGGAAGCGGCAAAAGCCAGAGTGTGGCACACAGGAGGTGAAGACAAGGAAGCAAAGAGAATGCATTCTTAAAGGACTAGGACAAAGGGCTTGGAAACAAAAACAAAACCAAAAAAAGACTGAATCATCGATGGATTAAAACTAGCTATCCCATGAGTGATTTTCAAATATATGCAGCCCTCCAAAGCTGCCAAGTATCAAAGAGAAGAAATGCTTTGAACAGAAAGAAGCTGGGTAGGGAGAACTATGGCCTCAACCAGGATGACCACACATATTGCCATGTTGCAAGATTTTTCCTTTGTCAGTGTGAAACTGACACTTTTGGAAACTTTCATTTTGCATCACCATTCACTTTTCTATGGTCAAGCACTGTGCTGGGTTGACTCTGGCTGGCTACCAGGCACCCATCCAGCTACTGTCATTCCCAGTCCTCAAACAGGACAGAGGAGAAAATAAGCTAGAAAACCTCTAGTCAAGATACAGGCAGGGAGATGGATTACTTAGCAAGTACTCACCTTCAGGAAAAAAATTATTGTCCATTAGAGTTGGAGAAAAATACAGACAAAAATTAAAACATTTCCCTTCCATCCCCTTCTTTCCAGGCTCAATTTCCCTCCTTCTTTCCTGGCTCCTCTATGCCCTTCTTTCCACACACTGAACAATGCAGAAGGATGGGGAATAAGGACTGTAGTCAGTTCATAACACTTCATCTCTGTGTCTCCTTCCTCCATGTCTCCCTTGCTCCAGCGTAAGTTCTTTCATGGGCTGTAGTCCTTTGGGACAAACCATTCCTGCATGGCCTCTCCAGTCTGCAGTTCCTTCAGAGCACATCCATCTGCTCTGGCACAGAGTCTGCCATGGCTGCAGTGTGGATATCTGCTCCAATATGATCATCTGTGTGCTGCAGGGTGGCAACACGCTTCCCCATGGTCTTCTCCCTGGACTGCAGGGGAATCTCTGCTTCAGTGCATGGAGCACTGTTCCTGCTTGCTTCTTCTCTCACCTTGGTGTCTGCAGGGCTGTTTCTCACACCTTTTCCCTATCATTCTACTGCACAGTGGTTTTTGCCCTTCCTTAAATGTATTCTCCCAGAGGTGCCTCCATGGTGGCTGTGGGCCTCAGCTGTGCCCTACAGTGGATTGGTTGGAGCCATCTGGAACTTGATGTGTCCCCCACAGGATGGCCCTGTCCTCTGCTCACAGTGATTCTTCTGCATCCCCCACTGTCCAGCACCTTGCCACATAAACCCAGCACCAGCATCATGACACCTCTAGCCACTTTCTTCAAAAAATGTAGGAGACAGAGAGAGTATGTATGTTGTCATTACATGCTGGGACATGCCTGTTTGAAAAATGTCAGTGTCTATAGTCTTCCCTATGGCCTAGATCTGAAAAATACAGCAGTATTGTTATTCTTTTCCAAATGGGAACAAACGTAATTGATGGAGTCAAAGTGCTTATCTGCAAGTGGTTGATAGGGTGAATCCCCTATCTCACTGGGTAATACAACCTTACCTAGGCAGTGAAAGATCACATTGCCAAGTCAGGCATGCACTTTTCTTGTGCCACAGCATGATGGAGCATTCCTTTTGTAGTCTTTCTGCAGGCAGAGATGCCTCTGAAATTTGTAAGTGCCAATGTTTCGAACACTTCATGAATAACTGGAGCCTGATTTGCTCTTCATTACCGATGTGAAGATACAAGAGAAAGATGTTACTGTGGCTGCAGTTTCTGCAACAACTGTCCTCCCAGCCTACAAGAACTACTTGTAGAACATGTAATGTACAGGTGGAGCTTAGAATCTGAAATGCTATTTTCAGCCTTTTTACTAACAGTGGTAATAAGTCTCACCATGATTTAAAAAATTTATTAAATTATTGTTAGTTAAGTGCCATTTTAGGGAGAAAAATACTTGTCTGCTAAATCCATGCTGGTTTTCACAGGCACTATTATGATGTTTGCTTTCTAATTCAATTGCTTTCTGTCTTGTCTTCTGCCTTTGATGAGTCAGAACACATGCAAGGACTGGGATTGTTTTAAGTATGAAATAAGAAATTCCCTATTTTAGGAAGATATAGATGCCTTTTTCATAATTCCTGTGATCTCTTCTGAAGGATAATTTATGGATGTAATCTCATAACAAAACCACACATATGACAGCTGAAACTGCGTAATCTTTTCTGGGAATGATATATACCTCTGTGGCACAGTGAGAAGAAAGGATTTCTAGTGATAACAGTGTGTATGGAAATCTGCATGGCATGCTCTTGATAGTATGGCTTGAGTAACAACAGCTGATACAACAGGAATATGGGTGAGTGAATGGAATATCCCAAACAAACTATTCTAAGGCATGTTTGCCCAAAAATCTGATACTGCTAGGAAAAAAGTAACAATGATTGAGTTTGCTTTGGAGATGCCTTCATCATGATTAAATTATAACAAAGAAATTATCAAGATACTTCTGAGAAAATAAATGAATTTGAAAATGAAAAAAACCCCCTTAAAAGTAAAAAAAAAAAAAAAAGAAAAAAAAAGCAGATGCCATGAGCCTCCATGTACTGGAGTGATGCTCTGACACAAGGACTCACACCTTAGGTGTGTATGTGAACTTGTGAAATGCTTTTTCATCAGTGTGTCTTGGCAGATTGTAAGGACACACACATAAAACTAGAGAACCCATATGTCCATCAGCAGCTGTAGGTAAGAATGGAGAACTTCTCCAAAAGTGAGGTTACATGGTGTGGATGTAGGAAGAAATACATGTGTCATTTGAACAGGAGCTTCAGAGGAGTGGTGAGGGTGTCAGGGAGGATAACATAACCACAGTGAGTATTAGAGGAAGACAGATCTCCTTTTTAAAAGCAGAAGTGACATTGGTACACAACAAGTTTGCATTTCAAGGTTAAAAAGAGGAGCAGAAACAGGAGCAGAAAGAGGAGTGTGGGACAGAGCAGAGAGAACATTCTGGTACACAGCTGAAAAAATGGAAAGGGTGAAAAAACTGGGCAAATATAACACAGCAGTTGACAATCAGTGCAATGCTGGAACACATCGTTCCAGAGAAGGAGGAAAAGCCATGCAACACTTTAGATGATTGCCAGCCAAAAAAGAACTGCATAATTAGAAAATTGCAGTTAAGGGGAGCTTTCATGAAAACACATACTGGCAACACCCCAATGCCTCCCCCCAAAAAAAATCCCTACCAAAATCATCATTGTAAACATAAGAAATCTTAATGAAGAAGAGTAGGTGCTGCTGAAAGAAGCTACTTCCAGCTCAGATGAGCAGTACTGTAAAATATGGGAGGGAAGAGAGTAGGGGAGGTGAGGGGTTTTCTTTGAGTGGTGACTGACTCTTTTCAGAAAGCTTGGACAATGAGCTGTGAGGTCAGGGCGAACCACTCTGCTTTTAGAAAGCTGGAAGTTGTTTGCAGGAGGAGATATTACATGTAGCTGCTGAGATAAAGTGTTTATACCCGCCTCTTTCTTTTTAGCTTTTTTCTTCCAGCAGTCCAAATTTTAGCAGCAGGGAAAAAGGGAAATCATTTTAATGAAACAGGAGCAAAATATGGTTCTTACTGAAACTAATCCCAGCTGCTTGAATAATCAAATGTCTGCTAAAGGTGATTTTCTCAACTCCATTATTTCAGGAAAAATGCATGTGATAGCACTCTGAGTATTCTCACCTGTACTTGGCTCTTCATATCAATGATGTGTCTGATCAATTTTCTTGGAGGAGAAAGCTACCCTGACCAGAATATTCTCATTCCTTTGTTGGCGAAAGATAAATATAGGAAATGTTTCCCTGTAACAGCAATTCACTATGTAAATAACTTTCCTGTCCTAGCAGGGAACACGATGGAGGGCAATTCCCTTCTCTAGAACAGGAACATCCTAGTTCAGTGCTCATGTTGTAAACAAGATAAACTCTTAGCATGAGCACATGAATGGCTGAGGTAAACTGGAGTCTACTGCTAAAGATTAAATATGAGATGATTTTTCAGTACAGATGCTCCAAATACCTTTATGATCTCATTTGGATATATAGGGTAGTGTGGCTGCTAGAAGAGAACTATATCATTTGGTGATATATGAATTAACTTACTTGGTAGGACAGGTGTAGCAGGTGGATAGCAATACATGCTCTATGAGCAGACCCCCCTCCCTGCCACCAATATGCACATGTACATGGGAATCAGAGCTTCAGCCTCACCAGCCTGGTGTAGACTAGCTAAGTACCAGTGAGGAAGCAAAGTACTTGGTCTGACTGGTTCTGTGCTGCAACCACAGTGGACAGCTCAGCTCCTGCACATGGTGGCTTCTGCCCTTGAACTTTTGCTTCTAGACGTGTTAGATATCTGTGTACTAAGACGTCCTTTCAAGCAGTTAGTGCCATAATTGTTTATTGCTTTCTAATGGCTTTGCTAATGTTGTAGCACCAGACCAGCTCTTGAATTTCCTCCCTCACTGAGGCCAACCAGGTAGAGGTTGAGATTGCTACCAGTTTTGGTTTATCTAATTTGTCAGGTTCCACCCTGGTGTGTTTCAGAAAAATGGGTATATTTGTTATCCAGGTTGAACCAGGTGAATCTGATCACCTCATGCTGCAAGCAACCAACAGCAGTCCATTGCAAGGTAATCTGTGTATCTGCTGGGTACCATGACACCTGGAAAATGTTTAAACCAATTGTCTGCAAAGTCTCTGAGTTGTTCCTCTGGAACCTTTTGTCTGCTTGGCCTGTGGGTTATTTAAAATTACTGGTAGTCAGATAAGAAAATCAATTTAGAATTGAGCCACAAGACTGATGGAAAAGCCTACAAATCAGTGTCTTGGATGTTCGGTTATGTAAGTCTGCTAAGATGTCTCCAAAAGCTTAGGAAACAGTAGCTGCCTTTCAATGATCTTTGTCACCTTTTTAAGCTTTCTTGACATAAGAGGGAAGTAAGTATATGATCTGTAGGTATTTCCAATATTTTATGTCTATGAGTCATTGCTAGGAGAATGCAAACTGGTGCCCTACTCCCGAAACTCAGTGTCCTATGCCCTCTCTACAGAAGGGGCACTGCACGTGGGCTCCAGCGTGCAGCTTTGTTCCAACAGGAAGAGCAGCTTTTCATGCGTGAACCAATTGTCAGAGACTGGATAAGATCAATGTCCTGACACACCTCGGTGTGCCGGTGTCTGTGTCTGGCCAGAGGGGCAGGCCGGGCTTTGCGTGGGTGAGGCAATGCCTTGTCCCACCCCCAGACCTGCAGCCGGTCAGAGCTGTCCACCAATCACACGCTGGGACGGTGCAAACCCAGACTCTAATTGGCAGAGCTTTCCGTCAATCACACACCAGTTTGCCAGTCCAGCCCCTGATTGGCCGAGCAGACTTCTGTCAGCCCCATGGAGCACCAAGGCCTGACCCTGAGGTGCCCATTCATCTGGACCCTGCCTTCTCTTGGGTTCCACATGGGAACCCAGGAGTTGGTCGCTGTTTTATGTGTGTTTTCTGTTCCTTTTCTGCCCTCTTCTCATTCTCTTTACATGGAACAATTTTGGGTAACTTAACATCTCATAAATTTAAAAGTTTCTAGGTTGAATGGACTGGGTTTATGCTAACTTAATATTAAATTAATACTAAGTACTGCTATAATAAAAGTTTTATATTCAACTTGTTGTTGTATTTACTCCTCTGCCAAAGTTCCTTAATTTTCTATATTTTTACAAGTAAACTTTTATGTATTTATGACCTCTTGAAAATATCTGGTTGGGATTTTTCCTTGCACCAAATTAGAGTGAAGGAGCCTTTGGTTTAACTCCTGAGTTTATGTTCTGGAGTGTAACAATATTGCCTGCTACTGCAGTGCATGTAACTCCAGCTGTGGTCACACATAAAGAGTCTATGTTAGTCACTAAGCTGCTGATGTAGACATGGTGGAGTTCTTCAGATGGCACTTAACTTCTTTTTCCAACTACAGAGTCATGCCCCATGCAATTTCTTCTGGTTCCCAAGAGACTTTCCACTGTTACTGTGTCCTTGGACGTTTTCCTTGCATGTAGAATGGGTGTCTTAGGCTTTTTAGCATTATAAGCCACAGGAACTCTTTCTTGTTTCTCAGAAGAGTGGAGGAAGGAGGTGAGGTGAAGAAGGATCAGGGGGTTGTCTGGCATTTCCAAACCTGCACAGAACGGCTATGAAAAGAGCTCATAGAACACTATACTTGACTACTTAGGCAGACAAAAGTCTTTGAAGCCTAGGCTTGAGGTTTTTATCTTCAGTTGCAGATTGAAAAAGGTGGCTGTTTTTGTGCTGCCTGCTTCAGCTGACCAGAAGATAAAAGAAGGCTGAGCATACTATTGCAAGAGGGAGAACGAGCTGTCAGAAGCACATGTATAATTCTGAAGAATGCTGAAAGGCGCTTTGGCCGCATGATCTGTCCATGAGGGCACTACTGTACAACGACATTAAGTGCAACAGCACTATAAAGATGGATAAGTGGTGTTATGACAAGTTGTTTCTGAAGTGTTACAAACTGTTCTTTGTTCCTTGAGTTTTTTAATCCCTGCAGGAAGAAAGCCTAGCTTTTCCCTGTTGCTGCAATTTTATAAAACCATACATAAATGTGTTCCTGTTTCTTTCATGGCAATTTTGTGCATAATCTGCCCCAGCAGAAAAAGCTAGATGTGCACTAGTTCTGTGCTGCTCTGTTAATGTGACTCATGTGGTATTTCAAACTAAAAATGTGATACTATTTCCATCTTTCACCAGAGTAAGAACCTGCAACTAAGCAATATATAGCACAGCTGCTGAACTGCAGAGTTATTGGTGATAACTTGAAAGTAAAAAATCTCAGAGTATTTTGCTTTACAAAGTCCCTTTTACAGTGCATCAGCTCCTGTGTGTCGTTCAAAAAACTGAATAGGATGCAACCATTGCTTCTCGTGAGATGGACAACTGACATGGGCTGTCCTCAAGGGTTCACATCCACAAGTTTTCAAAGACCCGCTCTTTAAAGACCTGCAGCATATATGTGTTAAATAAAAAATGTAAAAAATTTGAAACCTTCTGCGTTCAGTGATCCAAGCTGATGATGTTAGCATTGAGATGTCAGTACAATATCAATATGGCTGATGAATTCAAGTATTTTATGAGCAAGAGATTTTTTTTTCTTTTTTTTTTTTTTTCTGGGGGATGTACTTATGATCATCTCTTTTACATATACAATGATCTATGAGAGTTTTTATACACCTTTGCAGGAGATAGGCTTTCTATACATTTTTGAATTGAACAATAATGGAGCTTGACAACATGTTTATAAATTGAAGTTTTAATGAGGCAGAGGGAAAGATGAGCAGTGGCTACATGGAAACTCACCCAATCCCCAATAGCAAACACAACATCCTTAGCGATGCCATGGCTTTGGACTTCCAGGGACACTTGGTGCTGGAATCATCTGGCCACAGCTGCCAGTCGTGCAACTGACTTTTGCAGGTGAGTAGGAATCATGTCTCCCTTTGGCTCCACTAGTGTCACTGTGATGTGAGGGGATCCTACCTTAGACGAATATTGCGTGTGACATCCTGCCTGTGCTGGCCATCCGCCACTGTGTCTGATACTGGTCGGGCCAGGGTGTCACCAGTCTGGCTGGGCTGACCATACTGGGCAGAGGCTGGGTGGCAAGAGCGAGGCTTTCTATATATTAATACAGAGTAAGTAAAAGCTCTCAATTCCTTGTCAATGCTTAAGCCAGCAATTCATGAGAAACAGTGTATAAGAGAGTTGGAATACGGGTACAACCAGGTAAACTGTTCGTTAGTAATGGGGAGAGTATTTTGGGTTGTTTTTCCATACTTGTAAATATTTTCCTTATTTTCTCTCTACCCTTCAAGTACTGCACTTCTTTCATTCTGCTGCTACCCAGGCAAGACCTTGATGAGTCCTAGCATGTGCAGCTGACTTCTAGGGACTGAAATTGGATCTTAGATAATTGTCAGTTTTCCATCTGGAAGAATGTGTTGATGTGTTTTTTCAGACCAACTGAAGGCAAGAGGTTTTTTAAGCACTGTTAGAACAATGGGCCAAGCGAAGGATTCCTACCATAAAAAAAGAACAAGCAAGTGTACCATAAAGGACTGTAAAAAGAACCAGATCATTAAAAAGCTGTTTCAACCAACTTGCTTTTGATTTTAATCTTCATAGTTTTTGAGATGTAGATATGCTCTGATATTAAATTAATAACTTTTCAAAG
Source organism: Hylia prasina (assembly GCA_013397195.1). Taxonomy (NCBI): domain Eukaryota; kingdom Metazoa; phylum Chordata; class Aves; order Passeriformes; family Sylviidae; genus Hylia; species Hylia prasina. Next base: position 912,778 of record VYXD01008375.1, read on the forward strand.
AAGCAGTAAGACAGCATGCAATATTTTTTGATTTTTTTTTTTAAATCAAGAAATAATTTCAGTGAGTCTTAATGCAGCCCGTGCAACTGCAATGACTAGTTCTATTTCTTGTGTTCCTAATGGGAACAAAACAACTATTTTATTTATTTTTATTTAACTATTTGGCCTTATGGGATTTTATCTTCACATGGACACTTCAAGTTGATGAGCTAGACAACAAATACATTGTATAGCAGCTATGCTATTCTGGACTGCCTTTGTTGATTTGAACACTGGAAGTCTAGAAGTCTGTAGTCTGAGTTTAGTGAGTAACCTTCATTTTTCATGTACTGTTCATGTAAATAGAACTCTTCCGCTCCAAAAGATACTTTGTCTCACTTGCTTTTATAGATCTACCTTAGGATGAAATGGAGAGAGATTTTATAAAAGAAGCTTGAATCCCCCAAAAAACTTTTACTGTTGATCTATGGCAGGTGTTTGGCACAAAAGCACTTTTAATAATCCATGTGGGAAGCCTGAACCAGGTTAGTTTAGAGCAGTTGTGTACTGTCCCTGAATCCACTGCATAACAGCTTCCCTAACTCTAAGTTAAGAAACAAACACTGACAAACTCTGGTTAAACTGACATTTAGGCTTAGTCAAAAGGAATTTAAGGTAAGCAATTTGCCATTTCCTTTGCAAAACACTTGTAAAGTAAAGTTATGCACATTTTTAGGAAATATCAAAAACTTGAAAAATAGCAATCTCAGTCCTGATTTATAAAACCACATTTATTTGTTCTAAAATTGAAAGTGGAAAAAAAAAAAAAAAAGCCTTATGTATTCATTCCACCCTCACCAGAATGAAAATAATTGGGTGTTAATTTGGATGTGAGAAATGTTTTCAGTTCTGCTTCAGAAAGTATTATTAAAGCTTGATGGGAGCTAATGGCAAGCACTGGCAGCAAGTATTAATAATGCTGGAGGCCTACCACAATCAAGTTGTAATAGCTGCTTCCAAAGGGATGTTTTTGTCTGCTCTGCAGGGTTCAATTTTCTATCATAGACAGGAGGAGAGCATCTGGGCAATAGGAAAGATCAACCTCCCAGGCATGACAGTTGTGTCTGCACCTACTTTCAAGTTATGCTCCTTCCTCTTCTTCTGGTGACACGTCAGATGAATTAATGATGAGTACTAGGCCTCCAGTAATAAAAAAACCCTTTTTTTTTTTTTTTTAAGATCTCTGTTTGCTTTAATGCAGAGATGTGTTCTTAATGTGACCCTGGCATGGAGCTGAGTGTAGATAATCATGCCAGGGATGAATTCACATTGCAGATAAGAATTCAAGATAGATTCAGTAATCTGGGCCTGTAGCCTGAAAGCCCTAATTGGTAAAAAAACCCTCCAACTTTTCAAGGGCAAGATCTTCTTTTGTATATAAGTACAAAAGCAGTCAGACACTTGTAACTTTCTATTACCCTGAGAGTTTGGACCACCTGAAAAGAAATCTGTCACTTTGCAAGCCTGTAAGAGCAGGAACAAGAAATTGCTCTTATCAGGTTGGATCCAGGAGACTTACCACTTAGAATTATTCTTGATGCTTCCTGAGGTTTATGTTCATATTTAAATGAGCACTTGCTACCTCCTGCACAGGAGAAAGTTACCAGTTTTGCAGTCTGGATCAGATGTGAATTATAGGGTACTCCCTGAGACCACATATGAGTAGCTTATGAAAGAACAGAGATGAAGGAACATAGTGGATTTTACTTAAATTGAAGATGTTTACATACTTTCACATTGTGAACCTACATAACTCAGAGTACTGGAGAAGACTCAGTCATAGAGGTACCTGGAAGAATATGCACGATCCCTCATCTTCTGTGTGGATTACCTGTATTACCTGTATTGCTACTTTTTCCAGTTTCAATTTTTCTGGGAATTGCTTTAATTCTCTGGAAGAAGAGTGAGGAAATGGAGAATGATATGAAAGATACAAAGAATTCCAATTAGTGGCACAAACTACTGAGTGATTTGGTCAGTGAACTATGTGGCTTACAAGAGAAGTAATTTGATTTGTCTAGTGCTTTAAGGGCTCCCCCCGTCTCCCCCCCGCCCCCGGAAATTGCTCTTTCAGAATGTCCATTTCCAGAGGCAGTATGTTAGTTTCTTTCTAGGATAATTTTTATAGAGGGGAAGAAGTCCCTTTAAAGGACAGGAAGAAAGAATATTGATGTATCAGGGTCGTATCTTAGATTAATTCTGAGTTAACAGTGTTCAGGACTGACCTGTTGGCTATTTCAATCTGCTACATCTGACAGGTTGGGTGTCACCCTGGTTTGAGGATTTTTCTAGGCCTTCTGAATTGTGTTTCATGTTGGAGTCAGAATTTCTACTTTCCCACACTTGTACTATAAAAAATAGCTTTGTTTTCCTAACTGTCCTTCATTGTTTACATATTTTTAGGTAGGAGGAGAAAGTTGATTGATAGTAGTTTTGACAAATGTGGTTTGGGAGGTGGGATTTCATCCTCCACAGGCACCTTTAGAAATGTATAAAATTGAGTTTTGTAAATAAACTACTCTCTTTTCCTGCTTCCTCACCACTGTGCCTTGTGAGGTGCTTTTGTGTCGTGTTGCAACAGTTGGGAGCTGGACTCAGGCTTCCTAAACCCTTTCTTAACTCAAAGAAGTAGACAACCTCTGCTAAAGTCAGTCTGGTAACAGAATTGTCAGTTTCTCTCAGGTGTGAGGCCCTTCAGGTGTACCAAAGTAGTTTGGGTAAACTGAGGGTATAAAGAGAAGCTGTAAACCTGGTGTGACATTCTCCTTTCCACAACAGACTGAAAAAACATCTGAGTGGAAGTTCTTTGCTGGTGAGAAGGAGGTATTACACAAAGAGTAGCAGGGGAATTATGTGAATGTAGGGCACAGGCATTCAGTTAGACAATCTTCGTAAATGAAGGCAATATAAAGGCAAAATATATATATATATATAATGTTTCAGTCTTTGGCCAAGTTTCTTTGTTGTCTTTTACTTGTGCATTTGAGCTGGTATGTAGGTGTGTCACTGAAAAAACAGGAAATAAACTCTTCAAACAATTTACTGGGTTAGAAAGTCAGCATTACTTTATTACCAGTGCTTGGATGCATGAGGAATTCTCCTCAAAGCATGCATGCCCACTAACCTAACAGACCAGGTTATATTCCTCAAAGCAATACATATTCATCACATTTCCTGAATATATGCATATATGCTAATTATTTTGGTGGACTTATTGGATGTGGTTCTGGATCTTCTGATGAATCTTACCTCCTTAAGAGTACATCAAATATGTGATCAGGGCATAATGTACTTCTCTTACTATTCTTTGTTTTGACATACAATCCTTGCTCTCAAAACTAAGATGTCTGCTAATATATATTAATCACTAATATAAATACATAAGGAAGCACAAGACATATTATTCTTATTAGTCAGAGATTCAGGGAGTTAAGACAAGGCCACATTAATCTCTGGTATTTGTACTAATCAGTACAAAACTAAGCATTAACCATGAATACAGGGATCATACACTATTGTGCTAAAAGTGAAAAGAATTTTCCAACAACTTAACCCAGTGCTGCATAGATTTCTTCTTAAAGAAATATAACTTGTTTGGTAACAGGTGTAGATCTGCCAAGTGGAATTTCTTAATTCCCAGCTTCTATTTTTTCACTTTGTGGCTTGAAACACACCTGAGGCTATTGCTGTACTCATCAGATCTAACTGAAACTTAAGAAGCTTTATTTCCAACAGATTTGATGCTTCAGTGCTGCGTGTTGGAAGACTTTTTTTAAGTAATAAAAAGGGGATCTTTAACTTCAATCAAGAAGCAAATCACTGAAAAAACTCACACATTTTAACTTATTAGGGAGTTCTGAATGATCTGATACCTGTACCATAATTGTTTGCTCTAGAAAAGATAAAATCTATCCGTATCAATTATCAAATTTGAAGAAAGGGGGAGAATCACATTCTGTGGTAGTGGTTTCCTTAAGCTGTCACGCTTAAAAGCAGATACTGACAAGCAGGATGATGTGGTGGGAAAGCAATGTGGCTTGGAATAAATTTCCCCCATTCCAGAAGTTATACCACTTTGCCCAGCAGTCTCTCAGAATTTTATTTTTTCTTCCTTTTTTCCCCCTCTAACAAACCATGTATATGTAATAACTCTCATTGGTATTAATTGTTGATGCTTTGTCACTTTCTAGCTGGCAAATGCTTCATTATCACCTCAGCAGCATTGTGAATCAGGAGGATACCAGCCATTAGTGCATAGCGTAGAGGAGTAGCTGCTGTTATAGTGAAGTCACACAGAAACCTAATAACATCCTGGCTGCTCTGCTGTAAGCCAAAGTCTCTGATCAGTGCTATCCAGTGCTTTTATTAGAAATTTATGTTTTCATTTCAGTTCCATCTAAACATTTAGAAACACACTAGGTTGTACCAGGAACAGAAGGACTTGAGTTCTGTATCTATTCAGAGATTGCAATGAATATGTTTTTACAAGTGCTGATTTCTCTATGCTGTCTTATTCCTTCCTACACATTGATGTCCTTTGTTATTGCTTTTATTAATAATCACATTTTACTTTTAATTTAGAATTAATATTTTAATTTGCTATTTATATCAACTAGTGCTGTCTCAGACAATTTATAGTTACATAATTTAGTTGTAGATATCTGTGTGCTGCTGCTTCAGTAGGTGTTGCTTCGATGACTTGGAGATTGTTCTCCCAGCTTGCCTCGGCCAGCCCTGGCACCAGCGACAAGTACAGCCCAATATGCGGGCAAACCAGGCCGATCCGGTGGCTTCTTTTAACCGCTGCGTAGCGTGATTGTGGCAAGGAACAAAGAAGGGCACTGCAGAGGGGTTTACACTCGAGTTTATTAGAGTCCCCGGCTGGGGGCTCCTCACCCCGGGGAAACTGCCTAGGCAGGACCCCAAACAGACGGAAACAGTAACTTAAGTACGGGGGTGGGGAAAAGGGAAGATACAGAGGATTAGCCAATGAGGAGAGTCCAGGGAGTGACTCGGGAGATGAGGGGCACCCCAGGGGGCCACTCCTGGAAGGGTAGGAGGGATCTCCTATGGTCCTGTCCTATTACAAGACGCTCTTCCCGGAACTTTCCAGAAGCCTGGGGGGAGCTGCCGAGTGACAGGCAGGAGCCAAAGGATTAGGTTTAGTAGGGGATTGCCAGTTAGGAAGGGAGGGGAGAATTTAGGGTACAACCAAACAATAAATAACAATGGGGGTACAAGGATTAGACCAACTGGACATTACATTGAACACATAAAAACACACCACTACAAGTAGGCATCATTCTTATGCGTTTTATTCAGCATATATATTGTGTAGTACATGATGTGGCCATACTTTCCCACCAGACTCTTGAGAGGTCATAGAATCATAGAATATACTACATTGGAAAGGACCCATAAGGATCATTGAGTCCAACTTTTGGCTCTGTGCAGGATACCTGAAGGACAATACTATGTGCCTGAGAGTATTGTCCAAATGCTGCTTGAGCTCTGTCAGGCTTGGTACTGTGACAACTTCCCTGGGGAGGCTTTTTTTGGTGCCCAAACACCCTCTGGATGAAGAATCTTTTTTCTAATATCCAGCCTAAACTTCCCCTGACACAATTAAGGCCATTCCCTTGGGTCCTGTCACTAGTCGTGGCAGTGAAGACATTTGTGTCTGCCCTTCTCCTTGCACTTGTGAGGAAATTGTAACTGCAGTGAGGTCTCCCCTCAGTCTCCTCCAGGCTGAACAGACCAAGTAACATCATCTGCTCCTCATACAGCTTCCCCTCAAGGTTCTTCACCATCCTCATGGCCTTCTGTTGACATTCTAATAACACAGGGGTTTTTTTATATTGCAGTGCCCAAAACTGCACACAATATTCAAGGTGAGGCTGCCCCAGTGCAGAGTGCAGCAGGACAATCCCCTCCCTTGCCCATCTGGCAATTCTGGGCCTGATGCACTTTAGGATTTGATTGGTCCTCCTGACTGCCAGGGCACACTATCATTTTCCCATCAGACATGGAATTCTGTTCTGGTATTTGACAAGGAGCGAGTATAACAAGCTCTCCTTTGCACTGGGACACATGTAATTGGTTCTGGTGGTGCCCCATGTTGGAATATCTCAAAAGAAATCCTTAAGCAGAGAAAACCAAGAATCCTCTGTGTGATCTGAGTCTGCATACCCACAGCAATATCTGCAATTTTCCATGAATAGTGTCCTTTTTTACAGTTTTTATCACAGTGGCTTCAGCCTACTCTTTACCTAAGCATCCTTGCCTTTTTATAATTTCTGCTGCAATGTGCACAAAGTAAGTAAATAATATTGCTGGGATACTGGAAATAATGCCTGTTCACTCTCTAAGTTAGATATCTTGAGTTGTCTCTCTGAATTTACTGCAGAAAATGAAAAAATCACTTTGAAGCACCTCTTTCCTTCTTCCATTTACAATGCCTCTAGAAACAGTGTTAGCTCTTTTAGCTGGGTCATTCATCTTTATAAGGTTGCTATGCCAATGTATCCTTCTCTAACATCTGTGACTCTTGATAGTGGGACTTGAACAGAGAGTGGTGCCATGCTTGTGAGGCTCTGAAAGCAGGTGTTAAAAGTGCAGCCTGTCCAATATTCACCTTTAGTTCCCATGCTGTGTTTCCGCTTTGGGAAGGCTGTTTAGCAGAGAGAGTACAGGAGTTGGCTCTGATTCCTTTGCCCCCAGTTTTGGATTGCTAGTGAAAGCCTCTTGCCTATGGAGTGACCATCTGTACTCTGGAGGGGCTGAATGTTGGCAGAGGTTTATCTCCTTCTTTTGTCTGTGAAGGCAAGTTGGCCCAGAATAGGCTTTCTATGCATTTCTAGCAGGATGGGCTGTGTTGCTCCACAGCCAAGTGCAGAGTCCTTGGTGGGTGTGCACTTGTGTGCCTGTGGAAGTCTGAGAGGAGCAAGGAAGGTGATGCTTGTGCTGGGTATTGTGTGCTCTGTAAATGCAGATATCAATATAGAAATCTCTACCTATTGCTCCTGCACCTGTGTGCATCTGGGAAGCAAGTCAACTTCTCCAATATAGTAATAAAGGCAGTTGGTATCACTGTCAGGCATCTTCCCCTGAGATAGCAAGACATCTCTGGCTGTGATTAAAATTCTGGATTTTCAGAGTTGGCTTGCAAATAAATAAGTCAATAGGCCTCAAGTTGGCTCATAATTGGGTCCGTTTCAAAGGTGTTCTTGCTATTCTTGGTGGCAGATAAAGAGTCTTCTGAGAGTGTAGTTTTCTCCTTATGCCCTGCTACTGTCCTGTGTCTGTGCAGTGCAGAGATAGGGGATGCTGAATGGGTGTTGTGAAAGGTCTTTCAAAGTGCTCACTGCCTGTGCTGCTCACTGATTGCTATCAATAACCTTCCTTGCCACTCCTCTTTGTTGTGTGTATCCCATTTGCAGTTCTGTACAGTGGAGAGCTGTTTCTTCTGCACTCAAATGTAGTTTGACCTTTGTGGTAGAGGGCTGGAGCAATCAACTTACAATATAGGACATAATTGTATACTCTGAATTGGCCAGATACACAACAGACTCAACCTTACTGAACTGCCTTTTACATCTTTTTTTCCTTACCGCCTACAGCAACCACTGTTATTTCATCAATGATTGTGCATTCTGATGATGTGCTCTCTCACCAGAACTGAGGAGCAGTACAGTTTCCACTTGTGGGTGACAGAGGTCACTTGGTATCTTGATAATGGAGTTGAGATGCCTCTACTTGTCTGGCATCACACTAGAGTATGACCTTCAAAAGTCAAATGGGTTGTTTTTTTCTAGGCTTTGTTTTGTAAAAATCACCTATAACTGGTTTGTGGAATACTTCTAATTAGGTGCTTGAGGACACTAAAAATTGAGATGGCACTGAGAAGATGCAGAAGAAATGAAGACTGCAGGATAATGTAGGAGGAGTGACTCTATGTCTTAGGTTAAAAATGTAAGATGTGCCCAAAGTATGTATTCTATCACCATCTTCATGGGGTGTTGGAACCAGGTGGGGCAGTGTTTCCCTTATCTTCTGCTAATGGCCCATCAATGCCTTGCCCTATGACTCACAGATAACTCCCTCCGGAAGCCCGTTTCTGTTAATGGGCCATCAAGGACCCATTACATGACTCATAGAATGATATCAGCCCATTGTGAGATGCTCCACCCAGGGGGAGGAGCCAAGCATTCCCACCTGCATATAATCAGGGTTTGGGACAGCGAAGAAGCCTTTCCCCCACTGGATTCACAGAGGACAAGAGCTACCAGGCCTTTCTACAAGACCACTGCTTCGACAGGACCATTTCATCTGGACTGATACTACCACCACCCTAACTAACAGGGTGTCAGGTTGTATTCTGACTCTGTCAGTGGTATTCTTTACTATTGAATTTATTTTATTTTACTTTATTTTACTGCTTTTCTTTTGCTCTTATTAAATTGTGCTTCTGACTTGGAGTCTCTCACTGGTTTTGCTGCACACTCTAGCAGAGGGTGCCAAAGATGATGAGGGGACTGGAGCATCCCTTTTATGAGGAAAGGCTGAGCGGGCTGGACCTGTTCAGCCTTGAGAAGAGACAACAGAGAGGGGACCTCATCAATGTCTGTCAGTGTCTGAAGGGAGAGTGCCAAGACAATGGAGCCAGGCTCTTCTGGTGGTGCCAAGTAATAGGACAGGAGATGATAGGCAAAAAGTGGTGATCAGAAAGCTCCACTTGAAGGAAGAACTTTACTCTGTGGGTGGCAGCACTGGAACAGATTGTCCAGAGAGATCGTGGAGTCTCCTTCGCTGGAGATGCTCAAGAACTGTCTGGACACAATCCTATGCTGTGTGCTCTGGGATGCTCTAGGTTGGACCAGATAACCCACTATGGTCCCTTCCAGTCTGATGCATTCTGTGATTCTGTCATGTGGGGGTGCTTCCCCTCCCCCCATCTCTTCAGCCTGTTCAGAAATGCTTGTTAGGTCTCAGCGTTGGTGAACTGGACCTGGGCTCAGCTCCCCTTGAGCTGATCAGAAATGCTGCCTGCTCCTCCGAACCTGTGCTGTCTAATGACCTCCTGTTTTTTTAACAAACAGCCTTGGAAACTGTTTTCTTGCCTGAATAACAACCCAAGTGGAACAGTAGGTTTGTTGTATTTTTGAAAGCTACCAACCTGAATTGTAGCCACGGTGAAAAACCACTATGACAAAAGCCATCTCCCTTTAAACAGCAGTTGTGAGTGAGACCTTTTGGTCTCACTCCTAGTCTGCAATGGGTTGTGACCTGAAAATTCCCTCTGAGTGGGATCTCTCAGAGCCAGCAAAATTTCAAGTTTTCTATACTTGGAGGACTGCCACCAAACACCACTAGCAGATCTTGGGCCAATAGTCCCATTCCTTGATGGAGAGGATGCAAAGGCATCTGGCATTAACACTTCATTGAGTGAAAGGGGGGTTATCCCTTGTACACACTCGTTTATGTCTGTGTGCATGCAAGTGTGAATATCCCATAGCAAATGTCCTATGAATGTTGCTGTTCTAGATTCTGAAGTACTTTAGATTCATAGGTTAATTTTGTCTATAGGTCACTTACTGTTGTGCCTATAGTAAACTCTATTGAGTTTTTTGTTAAACTGTTTAAATTAGGCTATTGATTAAGTGCTGTTAAGTGTTAAAACCTTTAGGCCTAAACTGGGAAATCTAGGGCTCAGTTTAGCAAGGGGCTCCATTATGAACCTTGTGACATGGTGAGAGGGTCTCCCTGATCCTTTTTATCCTTACCTTTTCCTGTCCTTACCCTTTTCCATCCCCTCCACATAGATATTTTTTGATTGATTTTAGGTTTAAATTGATTGATTTTAGATTTTAGTCCAATTTTTCTGTGTGCTTGAACCATCTTTTAAGTTGTAGAGCAAACTTTGCCAAGGAAGTTTTTCACACTTTCACTTAAATAACAAACCTGCTTTTGCCAATACATTTGCTGGTGATTGAGCCATCTAAAGCACTCATTCACAACACCTGATTTGGTAAATGGAGATGGGGTGTGGTTGAATAGCCTATTAAATACCGTTCTGCCATTGGTAGTAGCAGACTGCAGGCTTTCTATTTACTTTGGAAAGCTTCTGGACTATAGTTTACCAATTTTAGTTTGTCTGGACTCTTCTACCCAATATAGAAATTTTTTTTAGCTTGTTTGGCTAAAGCAACAATAGTTTAACAAGCAGGTAATAATTATGTAACTTGTTTAGCATTAGCTGGCATTATGCACTTGTGTAGTTGTATAGTAATTTTGATGAAAGAAGTCAGATGCTTAATATATCTCTCGTAAAAGATTTAATTTTACACACTGGGAATTAATGGAGTAGTAGAAACCTGATCCCAGCAGGCTGATTTAGGCCTCCTGAAGTATATGTATGCAATCTCAGTACGTTAGGAACGATTCAAGCAACTTGGGTAGCACCTGGAGCTCCAGAGGGCTTCTGACAGGAAAGTAGGACAGCCAGGAGGTAAGGAAGTGGTATGAAAAAGATGTTTAACCTTAGATGAAGGAATGCTGTCTCTATTAATAAACAGCAGTATAAGCCATGGACACTGGGTTGTAATCATCCAGACTATGACGTTGACATTAGGGAGTTCTTAGAGACTGCAGTGTAGATGTACATAGTCCCCAGGAATGGAAATGCATCGCATTGATGTCAATTTCCAAAAAAACCCATAATGAATATTCCTTTTGGCACCTGTTATGTACAAAGATTCATTTAGAATTTTGTATTGCCAAGATCTCAAAAGAGGCTTCATTGTTAAATAGCTTCTCAGATTCCTGCTGCTGAGTGGTTGCAGGACAGGAGGATTAGCTCTGCTGTCCCTACTGCTTTCCCAGCCACTGGTACCACGATACAGAAAGAGTGGCACGCCAGTGGAAGTCTCTTAAACATTGTACATGTACACGGTATGTTACAGTACCAAAACAACTGGGGAGTTGCCACTTGGAAAACTTTCTGAAAATTGATACTGTGCCAGTAGTTGCCTTTTACTATGCTACAGACATTATTTTTTTTTAACATTCTTTCTGAACTGCTTGCTGCTCCTCTTTAAGCTAACTAATTGTGGTCAGTCAGCATGGCATTATCGTTGCAGTGGTATGAGCCCTTGTGTTGAAATCATGCTCCTTGTCACACTTATGGATTCAGAAATGGTTCTCTAATGTTTCTCTGGCCAAGTTGTGTTTCATGACAACCTTTTTTTTTTTTTTTAAATGGGTTGCTATTTTTGCTTTAAATGAGATGATAGGATGCTGTGTGCCCACCCACATGCATATCATGCACAAGTTGAGAAGAGACAATAAGACAAAGACTCATCTGGTAAAAACAAGCCTTTTTAATAAGGAGTTCTCAGCCAGCACTGACTTCCAGAGCAATGTATTTCATTTAGATCTTGGGTTTTTTTCTCCGACTTAGCATGCATTAGAAAGTTTGATGGGGTGAATGTAAGGGGTGCACAATGAACCTTTGAAGAGAATCAACCTTACCTTACTTTTGTAAGGTATTGATGATGTGAATCTGAAGCATGACCTGCATCTCTTAATACATGTAGGAAGTTATAATGGTCCAAGCCTGCATAATTGGCTGATGGCTATAAAAAGGTATGTTTAAGGCAATTCCCTCTTTTGCAGCTGCACTGACTATCAAAGATAAAGTTTGCTCTTGTGTGGGTGAAGAAATCAGAATAAATATTTACTGTGTCTTCTGGTAAATTGTGTGCTCAAATCCAATTCTTTCATTGTCAGCTCTAGTTGTCAGGCTGAACATTCAGGAAGCAATGCCCTCTAATACTGTGTTGCAAACGTTCCTCAGCATCCCTCAAAATACAATCTGGGATACAGCTGACAAGGAGTTAAAGACTGCCTTTCTATTGCATCTCGAGCCTTTACTCAGCACAGCTTCCTGGAAATCACAGTCTGGTGTCCAAACTATCTGATACAGAGGGTAAGATGTTTTGTGTTTGTTACTCCAGCAAAGAAGGTTAAGATCTGCCCTGAATAAATGCAGAGCATTTGTTGTTTTGTTGGTGCTGCTGGTTTTGCCTCCTGTTGGCATTATATGAGATAGCATATTATAATGTCAACTGTTTCAGTATTACTTCTACCTTCTGCTGACTTGTTGCAGCAGCTTGTTGCTGAAAAGATCTGCTTGTTGCAGATCCTTCATTATCATATTGACACTGGGAAGGGTGTCACCTTTCATAATCTTCCTGTGCTCTTCATTTATCATGCTAAGAGATGAGGGTGACAGTGCAATGATATGAGCTACCTCTTGTACCAGAAGATGCCATGTGGTGCACTAATTTGCTCTCAGGGAAATTGTTCAAGGCATATATTCCCTGTGGCATTTCATGGTCACTGTATTCCAGTGCACAGTTACCATGATTAAAATGTCATAGCCCTTTCAAGGACTGTGATTACATTCAGCTGCATAAAATGCACTTAAGAAGCACTCTTGATTGTACTGTATTGCCAGGTGTTAGAACTAGCTAATACCTGTATCCTTTGAGGGTATAAAAAACCAGAAACTTACCTTGTTTAAGGAAACGTGTTTAAGCGTTTACTTGGTAAGGAACATTATTGTACCCAATGATATTTTAACACAAAAAAATACACTAAAAACTAAAATGTAAAGACTAAACCATATGCCTTGTAGCTATCAAGTAAGTGTGGTTTGATACTAGGCTGGGGTTATATTACTGTTTATAGAAAAAAAAAATCAGCTAAATTCCGTAAAGTCTTTACAAGGTAAGAAATACAAGCATGTCTAGGCATAAGTCAGCTAACCTTAGTTTGGAAAATTTCTGATTAGTGAAGGAGAAAACCTCCACAAGCCCAAAGCATTTTCTACATCTCCAGCCCTACTGTAATTCCAAAAAGAATTAAAAAAAGTTCAAAAGCTTGTTCAAAAGTGCTATGCTTTTGAGAAGGCAAATACATTATAGTCTGTAACAAGCTCTAGTGTAAAAAATGACAACTAGAGAAGCAAAAGAATTCATTCAGCAAAACCCAAATTAAATTCAAAGTGGTAATCAGTTTCATCAAGTTTCTTCTAATCTAAACATAGAAATGTTTGTTAATGTTTGAGGGGGTTTTTTGGTGTGGGTTTTTTTTTGGTTTCTTTTTTTTTTTGGATTGCATTTCTTCTATTTTGAAGCTGGCATATAGATCAAACAGCTGAACTAAAGAAACATCTCTTGGTACAGAAAAATGTATTTTAAAACTGTCTCTACATTAATTTTTTTTAATGTTTTTAAGCAGTACATTTCAAAAATATATGTATCCTTTGGACAGTGTTTTCCTAATATGGCTTAGCTCTTCCTATAAATCAAACAAACTTGTAGACATGTAAAAAATGTATTTGAAAAGTCACCTTTTCCATGATAATGTAGAAGTCTGTAGAAGTGTGTTTTGGTTTATATTTTCTATCAAAGTTAATCTTTGTGCTGTGCCTTTTTTTTTTTTTTTTTTTGTTTGGGGTCTTTTAACAACTGAAGTGGTTTTTTT
>VYXD01008375.1:926457-942777 GCA_013397195.1 Hylia prasina
TGGTTGGATGGATGGGCAGAATCCAGTAGGATGAGGTTTAATAAGTCCAAGTGCTGAGTCCTACACTTTGGTCACAATAACCCCCTGCAATGTTATAGGCTGGGGACGGTGTGGCCGGACAGTGCCCAGGCAGAAAGGGACCTGGGGGCACTGGTGACAGCAGCTGAACATGAGCCAGCAGTGTGCCCAGGTGGCCAAGTAGGCCAATGGCATCCTGGCCCAGATCAGGAATGGTGTGTCCAGCAGGAGCAGGGAGGTCATTCTTCCCCTGTGCTTGGCACACATTGAGTGCTGTGTCCAGCTCTGGCCCCTCAGTTTGGGAAGGATGTTGAGATGCTTGAGCACATCCAGAGGATGCAATGAGGCTGGTGAGGGATTTGGAACACAAACCCTGTGAAGAATGACTGAGGGAGCTGGGGTTGTTTAGCTTGGAGAAAAGGAGACTCAGAGGTGACCTTATCACTCTCTACGACTCCCTGAAAGGATGTTGCAGTCATGTGGGGCCTGGTCTCTTTCTCCAGGCAGCAACTGACAGAACAAGAGGACACAGTCTTAAGCTTTGCCAAGGGAAATATAAGTTGGATATTAGGAAAAGGTTTTTTACAGAAAGAGTGATAAAGTACCGTAACTGTCTGCTTGGGGAGGTGGTGGAGTCACCATCCCTGGATGTGTTTACAAAAGATTGGATGTGGCACCCAGTGCCATGGTCTAATTGAGGTGTTAGGGCTGGGTTGGACTTGAGCATCTTGAAGGTCTCTTCCAACCTAGTGATTCCGTGATTTTGTGAAGGTAATATAGCAACCAAGAAATATTTCTATTTTTAAATTTTATGTTTATGGAGATGTGTGTTGATTTTTCTCTAGGCATCAGCTTACCATCCAGTTTTCTGTATGTCTGTACATCATAATGAGGGAAGCAACAGAAAATCAACTCTCTACATGGTATGCATGTAAGCTACTAGATTCCTTTGTATTTGCCCAGTCTGATGATTCTTTTACCATAGAAGCAATTTTACTTTGCTGTATCACTGCACATTGCAGATACCTTCTCTACTTCCTTGAACAAATTTTATTTTGTGTATTTTTTACAGGTATAGTAAAAAATGTGTTGCAATACGAAGTCCAGCTAATATGTTTATAAAATAGACACCATCACCTTTTTGGCCCTCATATTCAGGGTCAATTTCTATGAATGTCACATATGCAAAGATTTTTTTAGATTTTTTTTTTTTTCTATCAGCCTGGATGACAAACACTGTACTTACATCTGGAGAAGTCTCAAAGCCTCCCTCTCCTCTGTTCTGCTATTATTTAGCTTACTTCTTGGTATTGTTCTTCTACCATGCTGGCTTGTTTAGCTGAGTGCCTAAAGTGCTGTTATAACATGGAAAGTCCCTTCACAGGATTCTATCAGAAGCAGTTTCAAGTATCAAAACATACAACAGGTTGAAAAGTGCAAGGTATTAGGGCAAAAGTACTATGAGGGCAAAAAGGGTTTTTACTCTGTTTTTATTTTCTTCAAATAAAGCCACCTTGTCTAAAATCTGGACAAGTGAATAGCCTGTTCTACCCATCACTTGTTTGATCACTTGTTCTCAGAAAAATGCTGCTGCATACTTGCATTTTTTTTTTCTAGGTACTAGATTAAAGACAGTCTTTCCTGTCTGAAAGCTGTATTAGATACATACATTTTGTGGGAAAATAAAATGAGTGTTTATGAAATAATGTTCACTTAAGCATCTGGTTTTGTGTAATTGGTTTCATTAAGCATTCCAATTTAGTTTACTACTCCAGTAAAGCTCTACTAAAAATATGTGTTATGAGGAGTCTCCTCACTTAAGTTTTCCATGTGAAAAACCCCCAAACTTATAAAAGAGAGGGGAGCCTTTACTAGAGGAAGAAAGGAGTCTGATTTATTTTGAGATTTATTTTATAGTTTTTAAGTTAATTGCATTACATTATCAAGTTATTTTAGCTTTGAGTCCTTTTTAGAAGAACAAGAAGAATAAGAAATAAAGAAGGTAGAACAGTTAAATATTTAACAGCCAACTATTGTCAAAAAATGTCCACTCATGTTGAAAATAACTACTTTGTTTTGAAGTTTGTGATCGATACTATCCTATATATCTTGTAGTTGGTCCCTCAACAAGTGTCTTCCACTGACATTATCTTTTAATTATAACAGAAAAAAAGAAAATGGACTATCAGGCACATTTTAAGTGATCGAGTTCTTTTTCTTGAAAGCTTTATTCTAGATAAATGAAAGCTATTAGTTTGTTTCAGGAATAATTACGTGTCAGGGACAGAAGAATTTGTAGTAGTCTGTCACTAATCCTTTGTCTCTGAATCAATAAAAATGTCACTAGAATCTGTGTAATGAGCTGTCATAGGAAGGGACACAGTCACAGGAAGAGAGAATTGAATCTGAGATTTCTGGCACTACATCTTGAGCTAACTGTATTTGTGTGGACATATGATTAAGCTTGTGATTTCGATGGTTCACCATGGCATGACAGAAAATGCTCCAGATCTGTTTCTGTGCCCATGGTAGTAATTTCAGTAGTACTTAGATCCCAGTTTCTATGTCCTGACATGTCCAGAATAACTGGGAGGTATGCCAATCACTGTTGCCATCCCAGCAAAGCCTGGGCAATGCTTGTGCAGTATTCCCTACCTCAGATACATTTTTCAGTTTGAAGATAATTTTGTTTTTAAATGGAGGCTTTTGATATTGAAGCTTAATCATCAGATTTATATATTTTTTTCCCTTGAATACATCTAGAAGAATCTCAGATTCTTAGGAGTTCTTAGACAGCTGCTGTTTTGCTATCCATGGGACAGTTTCCAGTGGATTCCTGTGCACACAGGCCAGCACCTGGAATTTAATGGAATGCTAACTTAGTGATTATAAATTATAAGCTTCTGTTAGCCATTTGCCACTATCTCTTGAAGGCCTTTAGAGAAAGATTTTGAGATGAAGCAGAAGCCTAGACTGATGAATGAATAGTGTCATTTTTGCACTAGTGTGTGCTTTAGCAATGGTTCTGTGGCAAATGGGCAGTGGCAAACTGAAATGACAATTAACAACCAACTCTGACATGTTTGCTGTAGGAGTCTCCAAAATTGTGAGTGTTTTTGTGCACCAGGTCTGGGTAAAGAATAATCCTAATATAATCCTAATATAATAGTTTCAGATACTACTTTACCCAGTTGGGCCAGGGCAGCTGATGGCTCCATTTGCCAAATAATTATCTACTGAGGAGTTTTCCAGAATATGCAAATGGAAGATGACTTTTTCCCTGAATTCCACCTGGCTGTTTTCCAGCCTGCAAGCTGAATCTCTGCTGTTCTCTTCTTTGCTTTCCTTTGCACAAACATTCTCACAGGATGTTCTGGTAACCAGTGGGTGACTGGCTGTGATCTTAGGGCAGGGTAGATAAGAAGCTTCTACAGAGAAAATTTTACCACTGGGCTGCAGCAAGACACCTCATACACACAGCACAGCTGGTCTCCCTGGTTGCTGTGCCAGGGATGGTGCAACCACTGATCCAAATTCTCCCCAGATATAATAGGTAATATTAACAATTTACAATGCTCAGGTAGGCAGATTAAAAAACAAACAAACAAAAATCCACCAAAAAAACCCCACCAAACAAACCAAACTGTCCATGATAGGGAAAGACATCTGTTCCTTGTTGCTAGTAGCAATTTCTCCCAGAACACTCAACTCTTCAAATAAGTACAAAAGTAAGTTTTGTTTCATGGTTTCTGAGCTTCATTGGAGTCGTACTAAATTAAAAGAAAGGTGGATTTTTTGAAAGAGGAGAACCTAATATGAATAATGTTCTTCAGATAATCCAGTAGACAAAGACTGAAACAAAGGGAATTATTTCATCAGTTAGTCTACAGAAGGATGAACTGCTAAAAGGAAAATGTGCAGTGTTGTATATCAAATCCCCACAATACTCACTGTGGAAAACACTGAGCTGGATTTAAAATCATCCTTGAGAACTTAATGTGTCTCTGTAAGGAAACTTGAATGACTCTGGAAGGAATGTTGCTAAAAATCATTGCAAATCATTGCTGATTGCAGGGTATTTCACATATGTAGCCATTATGTCTCTGACGTTTCCATCTGTTGTTTGTTTAATGTGGCCTGTTGTGTTGGTGCTAGGAGATTAGCAGGTTAAGTAAAATGGTAATGTGAGCTCTAAGAGCCCAGAGGAATATGTGGAAGCAGTGTGTCTGGACATTAGAAGCCTATTTTAAAAAATTTACAAATGCTGAAGGAAGCATTGTTTGCCTTTAGCTTCCAAAGTCTTTTGATTAGACAAAGACTACACAAGCATCCATCATCTACAAAAAAGGTGCTGGGCAGCTAGACATTTTATCTGCCATTTGCATCTACCTTCCAAACTTCCCTTTCTCACCTATTCAGAGAAAACATATAGTGCAGAAACATTCTGCTGACATATAGCAGTAATAGCCCTACCTGTCCTGTGGTGCAGACTAGAATGGGGATCCATGAAACTACAGGCCTGTCAGTCTGATTCTTCATGGATCAGGTCATCTTGAGTGGCATCATGCAGCACATCTGGGACAACCAGGGCATCAGGCCCAGCTAGCAAGGGTTTACAAAATGTCCTCTTTGATCACCCTGATCTCTTCCTATGATAAGGTGACCCACTTAGTGGATGAGGGAAAGGTCTGCCTGAACCTTAGTATAGCCTTTGGCACTCTGTCCCACAGCAATCTCCTGGAGAAACTGTCTGCTCATGGCTTGGACAAGGGAAGGGTCACTGGGTGAAAGCTGGCTGGATGGCTGGGCCCACAGAGTACTGGTGAATGGAGTTACATCCAGTTGGGAGCTGGTCACAAGAAGTGTTCTCCTACACTCAGGATTTGGACCAGGCCTGTTTCACATCTTTATCAGCCATCTGGATGAGAGGACTGGGTGCAGCTTCAGCAGCTTCAGTCAGTTTGCGCATGACACCAAGTTGGGTGGGAGTATTGATCACCTGGAGGGTAGGAAGACTGCAGAGGGATCTGCACAGGCTGGATCAATGAGCCAAGGCTAGTTGTATGAGGGTCAGCAATACCTAGTGCCAGGTTCTGCCCTTGGATCACAGTGAACCCCTGTAGTGCTGCAGGCTGTGAACAGAGTGGCTGGAAAGCTACCCTGTGGAAAAGGACCTGGGGGTGCTGGTGACAGTGGCTGAACATGAGCCAGGGTGTGCCCAGATGGCCAAGAAGGCCAATGGCATCCTGGTCTGTATCAGCAATAGTGTGGCCAGCAGGGCCAGGGCAGTGATTGTCCCCTGTACTCAGCACTGCTGAGGCCACACCTCAAGTCCTGTGTCTAGTTCTGGGCTCATCACTAGGAGAAAGACATTGAGGGGCTGGAGAATGTCCAGAAAAGGGTAATGGAACCAGTGAAGGGTCTGGACAACAAGTCCTGTGAGGACCAGCTGATGGAGCTGTGGTTATTTAGTCTGGAGAAAAGGAGGCTCAGGGAAAACTTTATTGCTCCCTATAACTACCTAAAACAAGTTACAAGCAACAGAATAAGAAGAAACCATCTCAATTTACACAAGGAGAGGAGTAGATTGGATATTAGGGAAAAGTTCTTCACCAAAAGGGTTGTCAGACAGTGTAACAGTCTGCCCAGGGAAGTGGTGCAGTCACCCTCTGGAGGTATTTAAAAAATGTGTAGATGTGGCCCTTAGGAACATGGTTGTACTCAATGAATTTAAAGGTCTTTTCCAGCCTAAACAATTCTGATACCATGATTCTGTGATTTTGTTTTGTTCTTCTATAATTGAGTTTTTGTATCTAAGGACAAAGAGAAGCCCTAAAATGAATGAACCCTAAAATACCATTTGTAGTCGGCAACTGTAGGGAGCTCTGAGAGAAATGGAGAATGGACCTAGGCTATTGATGGAACCACAGAGAAGAATAATGGGATATATCCTAAGAAAACATGATTCATGTGTATCCTGCCTTCTTTTTCAGTAGCTCTTGTGAGATAATTTTTTCTTCATTTCTAACCCACTGTAAAATATCTTTTTTACATCTATGTGGTTCATTCAAGGAGCAGTGACCACTGACAGCTGTGATTTATCAAAGCATGAAAGTACTTTGATGCTATAAGCAGAATGTGAGCTAATTGATGTAAAATTTAAGAAGAAAATAGTCACTTAGGGACTGTAGGGAATGCACTTTATGAAAAGGTAGAATCAGAGTTCTGCTTCACCAAAATTGCCTTTAATTTTTTGAAGTGAAGTTGTACAAAATTCTAGTTTGCCTTTTCTTAACTGATGATGTACTTTTCTTGCTGCAAATTTTCAAAAATAAGAATGTAATGCCCTCTTTACTTTTAATCAAGTCAGCAGCTTGATTATCTTGGTTATTTCCATTCCTTCCTTGCAAAACATCTTGAAAGAAGTAACAGACATTATTGACCAATGCCTTATTTTGAAGACATATTCCAAGGAAATCAGTGGAGAATTGGAACTTTTAGGAGTACAAGTATATGAAATTTCTCAATGCAAATAATGTTTCTTTAGTAAGAAAAGGAAGCAACTGGAGATAGTTCAATTTATTTGCTGTTTATGAACTTGGCAATTATCCTTCCTCTGATGTGATTAAGCCTCCTGTTGTGGCTCACATTTTCAAGTTCCCTAAACTGTGTTTTCCATTGCATAGTGATTCATAAGGGGCCTTGAAAAGGTTGGGGAGACTGGAAATTGTACATCACCTGTCCTGCTTGACCTTGACTAGGGTTAGCATTTTTCAGACCAGCTGCTATTTGATTATATTTGTCATGTCCTACACTCTAATCCAGAAGAGAGAGCTCTCTTTTAATTATGTTAATAATGTGATTCATGCAAAATGACCGTTTTTATGCTCAGGATATTTGTGATGGACACTCCTTTACATCCCATGTTCATTTGGAAAAGGGAAGAACTTGCACTCAGGGACTGAAACTTCTGTATTCCTGGGTGCCCAAAGAGGTTCCTTATTCCCAAACAAGGATGAGAAAATGCCTTAGCACACTTTCCACTTGCTGCCCATCATCTAGTAAATACCACTATACTTCTTCAGTTCCTAAGCAAATACATGCTGTCTAACAAGTCCAAATTTTTATGGAAATATTAAATGAAGCCTTTACTTTAGACTCATATATCTGTATTGCTACAATTATTTTAACATAAAAAAAGGAAGGGTGAAGGTCAGAAAAACAGTAATGACAATGGTTAGCAGATTAGGGTATTAAATGATCTGTGAAGGATCTCTTAAGTGAGAGATGGAAAGGAGATGAATAACAAGCTATTACTGAAATAATCTAGTTAAAACCTCTTCCTGACACCACATCCTGCTGTCACTGATGCCCAGTGGTTTAATAATTTCTGGAATGATGTTAGAAGTGTGTTGGTCTCTTTGCTGTGGTGAAACCATGTTCAGCTCTATACTCTAAAAAAAATGAAAATTAAACTACTGAATTCTGTTCTTCTGTAAGCATCTCTTTTTCTCTGCTAATCAGTGTAATGTTGGCTAGCAGAGTAAGGAAAGATGAATACTTAGATCTACAATGCTACATGGTAGTGATAGGCATAAAATAGAAATTATTTACAGAAAACATTATGTACAGCTAGAGGGAGGAAGAAGTGACTAAGGCTGAGCAGATTTAGGGATTTTCCTATTTTCTTCCTGCAGACTGTGTGAGAGGAGACTTGGATCCAGAGTGTGATTCTGACCTGATCTGTGCAATGTGAAAGGTTAGTCTCATTGCACAGAGACTCATCCATGTCTCTCATGGTCTCTCCATGGATGCAGTGCCCATGCTAAAAATCCATCTCAACAACTATAGATTTTATGTATGGATGTAAGACACTTCTAAGCATTTTCATGACTCCAAAGTCACACTAAATCATTACATCAAAAATTAGATTTAGGGTGATTTTATTGTTTGTTAACATACTTTTTTTTTCTTTATTGATCTGCATCTTTGCATTACATCTGAACTTATTATGTATGACTATTTTACACATCAGACACTATGTCTTTGTTCTCTCTGTTACCCCAAAACTATTTTTATCTGGCTTCAGGTTTGCGTTTCTTTAACTGACCATGGTTGAGTTGTTCATAACTGTGAACCTTCCAGTGCCAGGTCTGTGCCCCAGTTCTTATTGCCCCATGCTCATACTCTCCTGTACCACATCTGGTGCCTCCACTTCTGAAAGCCTGTGCAGTCACCTTAGGCTTGTAGTTCTTGCCTTATTGTCATACTTTCAAAAGAAGCATGGCCACTAGGTTGACCAGAATGATTCTCTACTCTGTTCTCATGAGACCCCACCTGGACTGCTGTGTTCAGCCCCAGAAAGACTTGGACCCATTAGAGCAGTTCCAGAGGAGGGTACTAAAAATAGTCAGAGGGTTGTGACATCTCTCATGTGAGGAAAGGCTGAGAGAGTTGGAGAAGAGAAGGCTCTGGGGAGACCTTATTGTGGTCTTTCACTATATGAAGGTTGCTTATTAGAAAGATGAGACAGACTTTTTACAGGGATATGTTTAGAATGGATACAAAGAAAAATACTTTCACTGAGAGGATGATGAGACACTGGAAGAGGGTTAGACACTGCAACAGGTTGCCCAGAGAAGTTGTGGATGGCCCATCCCTGGAGGTGTTCAAGGCCAGGCTGGATGGGGCTTTGAGCAACTTGATCCATTGGAATGTATTCCTGCCTGTGGCAGGAAGGTTGGAAATTTAAGGTCACTCCCAATCCAAGTGTTTCTATGATTGTTATATTAGTTATAAATACCTAATTCTACATAGAATAAGTCTTTGTTACTTCCATGCATTTAGGTTGCACTCTGCACAAATAAACAAATGTAAAACACATTACATACAAACAACTGGCCAGCTAAGGAAATTCCAGTCACAGCTAAACAAGGTAAACCAGAGTTCACACAAATCAGACTCGATAAACCTCAGTTCAGAGGCTTTGGAAACTCCATATAAAGATTATATCCTGTTGCTAGCAGTGGCAATACCACTGCCAGAGTTATAGTTCTGCACAGCAATTAGGAGCTGTTTGGCAGCTTGTCTTAGAAGTCATAAGAGAAAACTTAAGTTTGTGGAAAGAAAGTGCCTCCTGAAATGTGCTAACGTTCCCACAAGGTCTGTAGCTTCTCTTTGGCTTTTTACTTTGGAGTGGTTTCTGAGTATTTTCACAGGCATCAGTGGTGCAAGCAATAAGAATTATGACATTGTAAATGGTTGATGGAATGAAATCCAGGCTTAAACATAGCTGAGATACTCTCAGTTTCACCACCTCACTTCTCAGCCTGAGGTATACCCTGTCAGCTATGAATCAGGTTTAAAACCAGCCATATGTGTGAGGTCAACAGCTTCATTTAAATTCTCCTGAAGTAATAAAAAACCATTTTCATGACAGGAATGTTTTCTTTACTTAATAATAGTAGCAGTCAATTTATATCTAAATGGCTATTTGTTTTTCTAGGTCTAGTCCTGTTTTTACTTCCTTTTTTCTTTCTTTCTAAACTGGAATAGCCTTTAACTCCTATGTGGAAGTAAACAGCCACGTATTTCCATTTCTTAATGACTTGATTTAGGTTTATAATATAGTATTTCCCTCTTTCTCTTTCCTGAACACTTGTAATTGTCTCAGGAGATGGCAAAGACATCTGGTATGCCAGCCTTTCCAGCAACTTTTCTGTCCTGTTTGGAGAGATGGCAAAGTAATGCTTTTGGGGTTTTTGGTTTGGTGTTTTTTTTTTTTTTTTTTTTTTTTTTTTTTTTTTTTTTTTTTTTTTTTTTTTTTTTTTTTTTTTTTTTTTTTTTTTTTTTTTTTTTTTTTTTTTTTTTTTTTTTTTTTTTTTTTTTTTTTTTGGGGGTTTTTTGGTGTTTTTTTTTTTTTTTTTTTTTTTTGTTTTTTTTTTTTTTTTTTTTTTTGTCTTTTTGTTGTTGTTTTTGTTTTTGTGGGGGGTTTTTGGGTGTTTTTGTGTGTGTTTTGTTTTGTTTGTTTGTTATTGGTCTTTTTATGCCCCTGGAAGTCCCTCACCCATGGAGAAATTGATTTCCTGCCTTTTTGTACATTGAGGCCATGATATTAAAGGGTTTGTTTCACAAAAATTACAGCAGTCTCAGAAATTTATGAATAATTCCATGCTGTCTTTATCAAAAACACCTTGACCCAAACTATACATTTGTCAGCATTTTTTCCCTTTTATACATGATAAAAATTGAAGTGGAATGAGAAGTAGTAGCTAAATAGTTTACATGGAAAAGAATGGGAAGCTGATGGTGTTTGGAATATCGAGTCTGAGTGTTTCAGAACAATTTGCTGCTGAGAGCTGGGGAGGTAGGAACCAGGGAAACAACAACATGATTATAGAGGAACTTTGGTCAAGTGAGATTTTCATTTTACTGCCGTTGTTTTGTTCCAGCTGATTGAAACATTGTGGGAATTTACATCCAAACTTCAAAACATGAGACAAAGATCAATCTAAACCCATGTTTTATCTGTATGACTTGGAGTTTAAATAATAGCAAACAGAAAATTCCACAATAAAACTACCAGATTTCCAAGACAACAAGTAATGATCTGTTAGTTTTTAAACAGCAAATACAGCAGTTAACTCCCATTCTGTTACTGAAAACTTGTCCAAATTAAGCACAACAAATGATGTCTCTTCATACCTAAACCACTCATATTGAAAAAGAACCTACAGTAGTGTTGATATACCCACACTTGCCCTATATATTTTCCTTGTATCTCTCAGGCTGGTAGGTATTCTGTGTGGTAGCCTGGATTCTCTAGTTGTATGCATCAGGATACTTCTTCAAAGTCTTATTCTCTTTCAAATGGCTTTCCCTTTGTTTCACAGTCAATGTGCAGAACAAAGCAGGCAGTCATTCAGGGGGCATTATGGACATTCCAGTTGTTCCTGTGGTTTAAGGCTTTGTTTTGTATTTAAATTATCTATACTTCTTGGCTAGTAGGTGCTGCTTAATAACCCAAAGAAGCAAGTTTTAGGTCACGTCAGATAGTCCCAAAAATTCTATTCTCGAGAATGATAGTGCAATGTCACAGTCTGATGGTGAAACAGATGCATTTTGCCTTACTGACCAATTGAAGGGAAAAGAGAGGCTAAGACTATGACCAAGGCTGTCCATGATTTACAGAGTTCAACCCTACTGTAGTAGCCTTTGACCAGAAAACTGATGGGACTCGTGGCAAAAGATCTATGTGCACATGGGCATAGCTAAGATAACATTGTTTGTAAATGGCTGGATGAAAAATTTTTAGTTCACAAAGTACAGTTTGCAAGAGAAAAGTAAGCAATCCTCCATCAAGGCCTCTGTTAATGTGTTTGGGGTTTTTTTCCCACCGTGCCACTGTCATAAATTTTTTCAAGAAAAAATAAGTTTAAATGGCTCAACATAATCCTGTCATAGGTCTCAGGCACTCATTTTCGCTTAAGAAGGAGAGGAAAGGGGAAATTAGGAATTGAGACTGAAAAGTCTGTTCCATGGAGATGCAGTATGATTGCTGTATTCCAAAACTTTTGAAAGGAATTTTTGACTAGCAGCTATGACATAAATTTTGAAGGTAGTGAGCAAGATAGCTTCTAATTTACTCTTGTCCTTGGGCACTGATTTTGATCACTGAGTGCTGGTTTGAGGGAAAAAGAAGTACATAAGATGTTATTTTGAAAATGATCTTCTGATTTCAGGTATTAAATGAGAACCCACTTTCTGTTTATGCATAGATTAAGTTCTTCACATGTTAATGGCATGCTCTGCAAAGAATTAGCCATGAAATAGTCTAAGCAACCAATTCTATAGCTCTGACATATCTTTATATATCACTTTTAATTATGAGTTTGTTCTGAGAGATAATTCTCTAGATAGGTACATGTCTGTCCCTATAGACCTGTTTCACATTCTGTGGATTAGATATTCCTCTCCTAACATGACTAAGTGCTGCAATAGCACATCAGCCTTCAATGGAATGTCACATTTCAACTCCATTTGGACCTACCAAGTTTGTGCTAAGGTAATACAAAACTCTTTTTTTGTCATGAGTCACAAGACCTCCTTCAATTAGTTTTTTTGCGTGGTGAATGTAATGTTGGCTATGTGTCCCATTTTTCTGCCCTTTATAGGAGAACTGAAAAATTGTATACTTCTTTCTTTCTTTCCAACTGTTTGAATTGAGAGGAAGGTGCCTTCTCTATGTCTTTAACTTACTTTCATACAAGCTACAGAACTTTGTTCAGAGGTACTTGGAGACAAAGAGATGGTGTGCTGTTAAAATGAAGGTTCTGTTTATTTCTTTAGGCACAGTTTTAGGCATTAAAGATAAGTTCATATTTTGACTCTATTCTCTATTTTGTACATGGTACAGAGTATATCTTGCATGAACATCAGTAGGCATGAATAAGAGTTGTAATTCAATTCTGAGTACATAACAAAAGTGTATCCAAACACTTGTTTGGAAATTACAGTGGTAATAGAATAAGACATTCTTCAGAAGTTTATAATTCTTTGTCTTTTAAATCATTTGATGAACAACTGAGAGAGATTTGGGCACTTCTGCCTT
The DNA here is from genome assembly GCA_013397195.1 of Hylia prasina. Classification (NCBI taxonomy): domain Eukaryota; kingdom Metazoa; phylum Chordata; class Aves; order Passeriformes; family Sylviidae; genus Hylia; species Hylia prasina. The sequence goes on from VYXD01008375.1 coordinate 939,086, forward strand.
GAAGCAGTAGCATTCTAACCCTGTAGAGGCAAACCCACAAAGTGGAAGCAAATGGAATCCAGCTCTGTGGCACTTTGTGACCTGTAGATACCAGTAAGCTTTATACCTACCCAGTGTCTTAATATTTTGTAGGTTGAAGGTTGTGGCAGTCACATGTGCCTTTTGCAACCTTCTCTTAATGCAGGTAGAGAAATGCTCAAAATTCACTTGAATTTTGGTGATATTTCCATGGAGTTTTTGTCACCAGGGTGGTGTTCTTCCCCTACTTTTCTTTGAAAGTAGCTGAAGAACATGGCATGACTAGCATGGAGGTGGGCACCTTAGACGTTTGGTAATATTGCCACTGCCTTTCAGAAAACCCATAGTAAAAACTGTTCAATGTAAGGTGAGCAAGGAATTCTGTAGGGATGCTGTGTTTTAGTCTCAAAGTGAGATAGACTGCCAGAACAGGAACAAGTTCATTGCAACACTTGGAAAGGCACAGAGGTGCCAGCTCTTAGTCAAGTGCAGCAAATATAGGCCAGGAAGCTAAGGGAGGGAATTGGCAAAAAGAAAGACCAAAGAGTTAAAGGCACAAGCCAAACAAAACAGTGAAATGGTCAAGGCAAGTGTGCTTAGGCAGTATCCTCCCGGGAAAGGACTGGCAGCATCCCTATGTTCCAAAGTGGGATGATATCTAGTCGACAGAAGCTTTTTCTGGATGTTTTTTGAAGAAATTTGCATCCATATTTAGTGCCTGAGTCTTGTTACACTATATCTTGTTACACTATACTGTCTGTATTTAGTAGTAGCCTTGATCCAAACATGGCCTTACATATTTCAGAGCTGTTTGGGATGTTGTTCTCTGGTTGTTGTGGCTCCTTGACCATTTTGTTGGCCTTGTATACCAGCCAGTTTAGCTCCACCACAGAGATGAAACATCATCCTCTGTCCCAAGTGTTCTGTCACTGGGGATCTTTCACTGTAAAAATAAAATTCATCCTGCACCCCAGGCAGTACATTTATGTCAATGAATGCCTACTTCCCCTTAAATGCAATGGCTGAGTGCAGTGCAAACTTGTCTCCTTAGGCCCTGCCATTCCTGGTTTATGATTATCATATTCCAGCTTCAGCAGGCTGGGCTGCATTTTTTGTCTAAAATTCTGTATACATTGTGTTGGACCTGAAGTACATTCTTAGTTGAATTAATCTGTCCCCTGCCTTTTGTGCCTCATTCCTTCCTAACATTGTTTACATACGCCTACATCTCGCATCCCTGGAACAGGTTAGAGGTGATTTGGTTTTGTATGTTGTGTGTCCTGTCAAGGTGGCACATGAATATATAGGAACATTTTCTCTCTCCTGACATGGTGGTCCAGGTCTAACCAGTGTCCATCTATTATATAGGATCTGTGCTACAGAACAGGTCTTGGAAAACAAGTGAGGAAGAAAACAGGAAAAATCTGAATCATTCTCTCAAAGTGGCAGTTGTTCTCTACTGACCATAGAGGGAGATGAAGTTCTAATTTAGAAGTTTTAGTTAAGTATCATTACTATGTGGGAAGGATTCAAGTCCTGGAATCCACTAAAACAAAAATGTTTATATGTATGTGACCACAAGGGAGAAAAGAACTAGATTTTGTATGTGTTTGCTTGTATGTCAGCTGTGATCTGACATTCCATAAATTTCACATAGCCTTAGAGAGAAAAGAATTAGGGAAGTTGCTGAAGTTACATACTAAGAAAACGTCTCTTATTCTGCCATTTTAGAGCCTATCTGTCCATTTCTGCATCTTTAGCATCCACAGATGTTGCAGGTTTTAAGCTCCTCAGTGTTACAAACTATGGAAATGATTCTTCTTCATTATCACAGAAATATATGTAACAGGAGATTTATTAAAACAAACTAAAAATGAAACAAAATCATAGACACTATTAATTCATCACTCAAATGATGATCCAGAGTAAAGCAACTTTTAACATCACCATCAGTGAGTATCACAATTGGATCAAAAGTAAATGCATGGCAGAATGAAAGAAGGTAAAGGTAGCTTACGTCTCTTGTTTTCACTTGTATAATATTTACAGCTGCTGTTAAAATAAGATTTTTACTGTGCCAAGGAGAGTCTTTCAGCAAAGAAAATTTCATTTCGTGTATGACCTTTAAAAGTCATCAGTTTCAGATGACCTCCTCACATACAGTGTAGTAGCCCTTTTCAGGTGGTAATGAACTGTCTACCCAAATACTTTCAGGTAAAGCAGCAGTTAAAGTTATAATTGTGGAGAAAATAAGCTCCCAGGCTTATCTCATTGGCTTCATCTTTTAAACACCATCAGACCTGCACAACAAACTCACTTAATACAGCCCCAGACCGAAGTTATCAAGGCACCAGAAGCAGAATGCCTTGCATCTTTCATTTAAGTAAAATGTGTGGCAAAACCCAACTTGTAAATATGTCAAAGTGTGATAAATTCTTTTTACACTTGGCACTGAGAGGAGAATGGATTTTAAATTTTAAAACTCCTGTACTACAGCTGATTACTTCCTGTCAATATTAATATTAGAGAACAGTGAAGTTATCCAGTATTTACGTGACTGGTGAGGCACACTCAGTGCAAGATAAAGTGTAGTATCGTTTCAATTAATGAGACCATCAGTTTTTAAAATCTTCTTGAAAATGCAGAAGAAGGTATTTTGATATGTATCACTGAGTAAAACGTTGCTAATGCTGTATGACTTTACAGATAAAATCTGTTCACTATTGTAGAGAAACCATTTCTGCAACAGCTGAATGTTAAAATGAAAAGAGAAGGTGTGTGAAAGTACTGTGAGGGGAAAAACTCATTTTTTAAAAATAAGAGGGTTGTGATAAGGGTCTTACATTATTTACTGGATTCCTGAGGGTTTAGAAAGCTCTAAGTTTACAGTTTTCCAGGCTGTACGTATTTGAGGATAAACTGAAGTTGAATTGTTTCAGTTCATTATAATTGTTTTGAGGAGCACTGAGAATAGTCTATAGAACAGCGCAGAAGAGTGCAAAAAATGTTATAAATTGCTGTTAGTCTAATTCCTTTAAAAATCAGAAATCTCTAGGTATCTCTAGTTAAAGTTTTCTTAAAAATAGTTTTTCTAAAGTCTTACTACATAATTTCTACAATGAATAACTGCATTCACTTTGTGCTGTTTTTAAAATATGTTAATTTTTATCTCATGTTTTTTGTTTAAAGAAGTAGTTTAAAATATTATTTGCACAATAAACTGATTATGTGGTTAACATACATTTTTTCTGTTTAGTTAATTTGGGACTTCACATATCTGAAAACCCAAAATGATAAATCAGCTAATGAAACTGTTTAATATCTTTGTGTGGTACAATTTTTATCTTTCATATCTAAATAGGTTCTGCCAATTATTTCACAAAGAGCAGTGAGGAAACCTGCCAAAAGTGGAAATTTTGATAAGAAATGAACTGTTCATATTAAATAACTGAAGACAAAAAATGGATGGGTGATGGCTGAAAATTGTTTAATAAATCAAATATGCTGGTCCTTGGAAACTAACTTACTGATATTTGCAGTCTCTGGTGTCTGTGTTTAATGAAGTTGGGGTGCCTAGAAGAGCTTAATTTCCTGTCTAATTGGAATTCCTTAAAAAAAAATCAAAGTTTAGTCTACACCTGAAGCAGGAGGCCTGGTGAAAAAAAAAAAAAAAA
>VYXD01008375.1:942808-960145 GCA_013397195.1 Hylia prasina
AAAAAAAAAAGCCGAACAGTACGTAGATACAGAATGTACTGAAAAATTGGTTTGGACAGTTGTTCTTAACTCTATTTGTCATTCCATCAGGAAGAATACTATCTTATTTTTTGTTTCTTTATTTCCATATTGCTTTCTCAAAATTTCATATAATAGGATTTTTAAAGAGAATAAAAAAAGGTGTGTGTAACAGGTGGTGGAGATTGGAAGGCGTCTCAGGAGGTCAACTCATCCAACTCCTCTGCTCAAGCAGGGTCACCCAGACCTGGTTGCCCAGGACTGTGTCTAGACAGCTTTTGAATATCTCTAATGAATGACACCACAAAATCCCTGGATAATGTGTGCCAGTCCTTGCTCAGCCTCCCAGAAGTGTTGACGTTTCAGAGCACCTCCTGTGTTTCATTAGTGTCCTTTGCCTTTTGAACTTCTCATTGTTTCTATAACAGCAATTTAACCTCTTAATGAAACTTCTTACTCATCAAAAACCCCTAAAAATGTTTACAGGAGAGGCTCAAATATTATTTGGTAGAACTTGGATAGCAGGTGGTGTTTACAGGACTACTTTGTGCCTTGTTAGACCAGGCTTTCTGAACATCTCAACTGTGAACTGCAAATGCAGCCCCCTGATTCCTCCATTCCTGAAACAAGAATTGTATTGTTTGCTCTATTCTTAGAGTAAGATGGTGTACTGGTTTGAAAGCAAAACCAGTGAGAGACTCCAAGTCAGAAGTACAATTTAATAAGAGCAAAAGAAAAGCAGTAAAATAAAGTAAAATAAAATAAATTCAATAGTATAAAATACCACTGACAGAGTCAGAATACAACCTGACACCCTGTTAGTTAGGGTGTTAGTAGCAGTCCAGATGAAATGGTTTTGTCGAAGCAGTGGTCTTGTAGAGAGGTCTGGTAGCTCTTGTCCTCCATGAATCCAGCGGGGGAAAAAGCTGACTCTGCTGTCCCAAACCCAGGATTATATGCAGGTGGGAATGCTTGGCTCCTCCCCCTGGGGGGAGCATCTCACAATGGGCTGATATCATTCAATGAGTCATGTAATGGGTTCTTGATGGCCCATTAAACAGAGACAGCTCCCAGGGGGAGTTATCTATGAGTCATGGGGCAAGGCATTGATGGGCCATTAGCAGAAGATAAGGGAAACACTGCCCCACCTGGTTCCAACAGCTCATGAAGATGGTGATAGAATACATACTTTGGGCACATCTTACATTTTTAACCTAAGACAAATGGACAAGTTTAAGTCTGTGGAGAAGCTTTATGTGAATTCAGCTGTTAGAGTTCAGTGAAAAAAGGGTGGACCTAAAGCTCCTGTCATTACTGTTTTTACTGGCATTCTGTGAATGATAAAGACATCTTAATTTATCTCCTGCCCAGAGATCAAATGTCATACAATGGTTTCCTATAGCATTGGGCAGCTGTGTGGACTTTAGAAATAATTGGAAAATTTTGAGATTTAGCAGTTCTCTAAAGTTTCAGTGTAAAATGCATTTTTCTTATTTCAGAATTAAACTTTGGTTATGTTTCAAATTTTTATTCAAGTCCCATGCCATTATTAGAACTACTGAAAATCCATCTTGGAAAAAAAGAAACCCTTCAGGAATGGCAGAAGTCCATATTCTCTTCTACAGTTAGTGTTAAAACCATTTTTCTTCCATGTAATAAAAACCAAATGAATAATGAAAAAAAAAAACTTGAAAATTTATTTTGATTTAAGGCAATTTGGAGCAGAATTGTGTTTACAACTGTATTTATGGCCAGCACATATATATAAAGATTGAATACAGTATAGCTACGTTATATGGTTTTGCTTGAAGAGTTTGTTGTAATGTCAGTGTTTGCAGAAAACACAGCCAGCAGAAGCCTTCTAGATTGTAAACCTCCTGCTACAGTTACTAACTGCAGATTGTAATCTTTTTCATAAATGTCACCTTTTTGAGACTAAACTTTATTTGGACACGGACTTGACTGTCTTACCTTGTTCTGTCTTTTCACCCTCTTTCACTGCTGTTTATTTTTTCTATTATTTCCATCCTAAAATTATACACTGCTAATTCATACCCATCTATTCTGAAGTCTTGTTCTTTATTTTAAACATATATTCTCCATTCATGATATATATTCCTAGATGCATTTTTAGAGAGCAGTCAGGTCTTCTGGAATTAGTACTTTAAAAATAGATATCACACTAATTGCCTTCTTATTTCATGCAAATCTTACAGGCTGGAGGCCTTTCTCAAGCCAGGACTACTAAGTGACATTTTCTCTTTTTGTTTGCAGGTTGTTCTCTGTTTTCCTGATCCTGTAGGATCAGCTGTTCAAGTGCATATGGGCAGAGAAGATGAAGGTAGGAGTATTCAGAGTTTCTCTGCTGGCAATGGTTACACAGTTACTTACACCTATAATCCTATTGGTTTATGTGCAGTCCTTCTGGAAAGTGCATGTTTTTCTTTGCCTTTTTCATTGGTATTAGAGGAAATATTTTGTTTATGCAAGCCTTGAGCTAATCTCATTCTCAACACCTGCATTAAAATGGATTAATTTCATAAAAGGGAAGCAAGAATGTAATCTTGTGCTGCTACAATTAGCTTCCAAAATACATTAGAATAGTGAATCAGACAAAGAACATCAAATTGAATCCCTAGTATTTACTAGAATTCCAATGTTGATTAAATTTCATTGACTTCTAAAGCACCCTTTCTTAGTTCTTTTCAAAGGCCATGATGTACTTTTCCTTGCCCCCAAAAAGGAGGGGACAGTTTTATTTGTTGTATTAGGTGTAAGTATTAGAAGTTCCTGCAGCTGATACTTTGATATCAGAGTTGTAAATGGATAACTGCAATCCAGGAACATGTTCTTTTGCTACCAAGAGCAGAACCTTTTCAGACTTATGGAGAACAGACAGAACAAGCTCTGAGCCAGATGCCCTCTACTACCTTGCTAACCATTTTACAAATGGGATTAAAGGTTCCTCATTGTGTGTGAGAAGAGTTTAGAAGGGGCTCAGATGGGGGATGTTTTACTATTTCCCATGTCTTCCTTGTGAAGCAAATGGTGTAACTGCATTCTGTTTGGATTGCTCACCTGCATTAAAACAAAACAAAACAAACAACAAAAAAAAAACCACCACACACACGCACAAAAAAAACCCCCACCAAAAAACAAACCAAAAAAAACCCACCAAAAAAACACCAAACCAAACCACCTTTCTCCTGGAGTTCTTAGTTCAGTTTACTCACCTTGTTTACCAGGAGGAGGTGTGACTAATTCCAGCTCTTAAAAAGGAAGGAACAGAACACTTATTTGCAAAGGTTCTTGCCCAACAGGATATAGGAACTTAGATAATAATGTCTGATAGCAAAAAGAGAGAGGCTTAAATTAACAAGACTGCTGTGATGGTATGGTACACAGAGTTACACTGCATTAAATATTGGGCACAGTTACTTCTTTGTGAAAGCACAGTTGCCTATACCCAAGAGGATCTGTGTCCATATCCTTTGTCAAATCTCTGCTTACTGTCTCTTTTTTTGTGTTTCTTCTAAACCAAAGGTCAACGGGGCATCTTCATTTTTATGTTTGAAAGGATCAGAAGTATAAAGAAAACTCTGAACTATCGAGTGACTTGAAAGACAGTTCAAAAAGGCAGTAAAGACTATGAAAATAAACAGCCTGCATTAATGCTTAGCATCACTGAACTGCTGACTCCTGGACACCAAAGGATTAATCAGCTTTTATTTTCACAGAAGATACATCGATTAAGGTTGGTTTTGGATTTTTTTTTCCATAAGAGGAATTTTTGGTTTACTGCCAGCACTAGCAAAACTACGCAAATAAACAAATTTCACTGGGATGATATCTGTAGCCTGCAAGGGGAGAGGCTGCTTGCACATACATTTTTATAACATGCTATAAAAGAAATGAGATTTGCACTTGATGACACCAAACTCCTTTATCACAGGTATTGCAAAGGAAGTCATAGAGTGTGCTTTTGTGTGTTACACAGAATTTATACATACTTACTCGGGTTTTATCTAATCTGGGAATTTAAATTGATAGAATGTGTGGTTGGAACCACCCATACACTCAGATTAAAAACATCAAGGGCTTTCTTTCCATCTTTCTAGTCCCACTGGTCCATTACATATATTCTTTATGTGAGATTTAGAAATACTGGCTTTTGAGAAATAATATGGTAGTAAATATTGTTGTCACAATTTTCTCTTTGGGGTTTTCAGTGAAGAAGCTGTTACTTCAGGAGCAATAGTATGAAAGGAGTCTTCTTCTAAACTGTATGCATTTTATCATGTTTTTCTGTTTCCTTCCTGTGCTGATTCTGTAGTGGAGATGGATAGATGTTCCATTTGTTTAATGCTTCTATTTGCAGTTCCTTATCATTTGTGGTTTTGATTTACAGTGTTGTCTTGATGTAATTCAGGAAGGGATAGCTGCTGTGAAGAGTTTCAGGTAGTAGATTGACTGTGAGCAAAGGCATGTCATGTTCAAAATGTTTCCCTTTGTGATGATTTGAAGAGACATTTAAATTACAAATTTAATAATTTGTAATTTAAAAATATAATTACAAATGATGACCTGTGATTTCAATCACATGGACTGGTGAATAATATATTATTGACTATATAGATTTCCTGTGAGGTGCCTCTGTTCCACCACTGCATTTAATACACTTTGTAGTTTAATAATTGCATTTTATGTTGTTTAGTAGCCATTAATGTATTTTCTGCTAATGATAATGAATTTTTTCATGGATCTGCAAGTATGCATTACTCTATAGATTGGGTCAAACCAACAAAGGTATATGAATCTCTACATGAGATGGTCAGATATATTTTCTTCCCCAGAAATCACCTATTTGTGAAAATAATATAATTAGTGTAAGTTTTATTATTATTAGTAGTAGCAGTATTAAACCCCAATTAACATGTGTAAAGAACAATCATTTAAAGTTAATATAGAGGAAAGAAAGAGGAAAGCGGGCCAGAAAACTGTAGCATGAAAAGTCACAAAAACAGTCAAGTCAAGGCTTATGCAAAGGAAGAAGAAGAGGAAAAAACCAATTTTAAGTCACTGGTATTTCATGGAAACATCATAAAGAGAATAATTTTTCTTTTACTTTTTGTTGATTCTTTCTGGTTGAGGTCTTAATTCCCATGGACTCCTTGATTACTTTAAGCTTTCTAGTATCTCATTGCTCCACAGGAATGAATTAAAACTTCTTGCTGTATAAATAGAGATGGTGTTGTCCATGGTGTCTTGGTTTAGGAGACAGGTATCCGCTAGGGAAAGCTGGAGTTTCCTTAGAATGGAGAATGTTAACCCCCCTTCCCTCTGAATTATTATAATTTTACAATTAAGGGCTTTCAGGCAAAGATATAGGAATAACAGTTCTTTTACTAGGAATGTTAAAAGTACAAATGTAATAGTACAAAAAAAGACAAGTAAACAACAAACAAACAAACCCAGAAAACCCGGACAGAGTCAGGGACACAACCAGACACCCTGTTGGTCAGGGTGTTGGAAGCAGTCCTCCTGGAGAAACAGATGATCTGTTGGAGTAGATGATCCCTTGAAGAAGGGTCCAGCGATGTTGAGATGAGTCCGAACTTCCTCTGGAGTCCAGTGGAAAGCAGGATTGTCTTGGGTTCTGAGTCTCAGTTTTTATCTAGGCAGGGACCCTGGAGCCCCACGCACTGGGTGGAGCATCTCACAATGGGATGATGTAAATGTGTCATGTCATTGGTGGGCCTTAGTGGCCCTTTAGCAGAAAATATCCCCTGGAGGGAGGATGGGTGGTGAAAGAGATAAGAAACAGTGCCCCACCCGGTTTTAATAGCTGAGCCATCATCAGAAGGGCATCCGCCCCCCTTCCCCCCTTCCCCTCAGAGCAGCAAAAAATAAAGACAAAACATTTCCCCAACTGCTTTCAGCAGATGAAAATAGAATACAATTTTTTCTTTCCATAACCCAAGACACATAGTAAAGAAGAAAATCAAAACAAAGTTGGTGGTGCAGTTTTAATTCCAGACAGAATAGGACTGAGAACATGTGAGCAGAACAACTCTGCAGACACCGAGGTCAATGCAGGAGAGGGAGGAGGTGGTCCAAGCTCCAGAGCTGAGATTCCTCTGCAGGCCATGGTGAAGCAGCTGCACCCCTGCAGCCCATGGGGATCCATAGGGGATGCAGAGATCCACCCACAGCCCATGGGGATCCATGGAAGATGCAGAGACCCACCCACAGCTTGTGGGTGAAGTGCCCACACTGGATCTGGTGGATGCCCAGAGGAGGCTGTGACCCCATGGGCGACCCATGGAGAGGAAACTCTGCTCCCATGCTGGAGCAGCCTGCCCTTGGAGCACTGCACCCCATGAAAGAGAGACCCACACCACAGCAGTTTTGGGACTGTGTGCCTGTGGGAGGGTCTCACGTTGCAGCAGTTTTGGGAGGTCTGCTGCTCGTGAGATGGAGCCACATCAGAGAAGTTCATGGAGAACTGTGTCCTGTAGGAGGGTCCCCGTGGTGCAGCAGGGGAGGGACTCCTCTCCCAGAGCCTTGAGAGAAACCACGTGTGATAAACGATAAACTGATCAAAACCCCTACTCCCTGTCCCCTTGCACTCTTGGTGGGAAGGAGGGAGGGGTTGGCAGGGGGAAAGGTGTTTTTAAGGGTTTCTTTTACTTTTCAGTGCCCTGCTCTGATTTTGTTAATAATAAATTCACTTAAAATCTCTAAATTGAGGCTCGTTTTGCCCTTGATAGTAATTTATAAGTGTTTTGTCTCAGTCCTTAACTCATTAACCCTTTGTTATATTTTCTCCCCTCTATCTAGCTGTGGAGGGGAGTGAGCGAGAGGCTTTTGTGGGTACCTGGCGTCTGGCCAGCATCAAACCACAACACAGTCCTACTCAGTGGAGGTGTCTGTTCCATGCTTCAGTTCTTCTGGTGTAATGTCTCTTTCAGCACATCAAAATATCCTCTGACAGACCCTCTTGTCATTCGTGGGCTAAACTGGGAGACACCTGAGGCTGTATGGTCATTCTGGTCTGTTATTGAGCGTTCCTCATGTGATTGTCATCTCCTTTATAGGGTCTGTCAGATAGTACCAAGTAGATGCAAGAATTGAGGGATGGAGAGCTGAAAGAGGATGAAATGCATTAAAAACTGTACATCAGCTGATCATAATCTTGGGTATGGAGAGTGGTGACTGCTTTAAACAGGGAAATTCTAAGATACTCAAACCCATATTTCATGACTTATTCTTAAGTGTGGTTTGAGGACCAGAATTTTTGTTGATTACTTGCGGGGCATACCCATGGAGACCAAGGTAATCTTAACAATAATTTCAGTGGGTTCAGAATCAACTCTTAAGTGAATAAATAATTTTACTTTCAAACAAAGTCTCAACACTGAAAATATTCTAATGTCAAAGATTCCTATTCCTATCTTCCATTAATATTCATTAAGAACTGAAAGAAACACGTATTATGTTCCACTGGGATATGGCTTCTACTTTTATTGTTCATACTGAATTTTCTTTTAATATATTCTGAAAAGTCTTTGGTAACCTTTACACTCTTTAGTTGTGTGCAAGCTTTTACACTTTTTTTCCTCCACAGAAATCAGTCGGCTTCTGAATGTGTTTCTGTTGTTTTCTGTCATATTGCAGACCTCCTTTGTACTTGTTGAGACTGAGTGAATCTTCTGTTCATCTTGAATGAAAGCTGGTACAGAAAATTTGTCACATTCACCAGGGTAATTGCATCTATTTGCAGTTCAGCTTTCAGTGGTTTTGTTGCAGTGAGAGAATTGAGATGTGGTGACACTGTTAGTCTTTTTGACACAAAGCTGGGTGATACTCAAGTACGATGCCTTCAATTAATTTCTCATTCTGTGGAAAACAGAAGACCTGCAGAAAAGATACTTGTTTTTCCATCTACTATTCTCTAGACTCACTGTCTTTTGATTCTATCTTCTGTGTTAGAATTTTGCCTGTGATTATGGTGTACTTATATTTGCTTTGAGTAGCTGTAAATGATCCCCATGTTGGAATATTATTATATACTAAGAAGTATATTGAAATACCATCTTGACAAATATCATTAAGATACTCAGTAAATGTGGTGCTCAAGATAATTTGTAGATTGTTAAGTGTTTTGTTTACATGGAAATACCTAAAAATTACAGGATAAATTTCTGATTTTCTAGATTTTTATTTAATTAATCTTTGAGAATATTGGATCCAATACCTCTTGAGTGACCTTAATTTCTCAAATGATTCTGTAACAAACAGGTGAATGCACCAATGATGAAGACACTCCATTTTCATCCTTTATTCTCATAGAGTACAAAAAGGGACACTGCCATATTTCTGTGAGGATTTAAAGAAAAGAGGTATTTATGGTATTTACATCACCAGAAATAGATATGCTTTTCAAATTACTCTGATAGTGGCAGTTCATGTTTTGTGGGCGGGAAATTAGTTATTGAAAAATTTAAATCTTCAAATATAAAGCAATGATGAAATCTTAAGTAAAGATCACATTTTCCACAATATTTTCCAAAGTCACTTACATGAGTTTTCAAGCAGATGGATAGCCTAAAATTGCAGGAACAAATAAAAATGTATCATTTTTGACATAGAGCTCCAGCTCAGGTTTTTAAGTAATTGCTCTGAGAAGTCACATAAAGGACTTAATGAAGATCTCAGAGTAGCAGTGGTACTCTAAAATTCCAAAATATCAGAAGGTGAAAAACTTCTACCTACTCACAGCAAAGTATTTATTGTGGCAATAAGAAAAATTTACATTAAACTGTTTGGAAGTCAATCAAGATGTTGACATTAATGCAGTATAGGCTTTTTAGTATTGAATAAAGCAATGTTCAGTGACAAGTGGCTCTTTAATCGACAAGCTGTTCAGAACTAGTGATAACACAGAAAGCAATTGCAAGCCCTCACTACCAAACCTCAGTCTTAGTCTCTTTCTGGCCCAATCAGTCTTTTACTGTGAGTTATGTGATAACAGAAATTTGTCAGAGGATAATAAAAGCTCATAGCTTGTTGACTGCAGCACATTTGCGAGATGAAAGATGTGTCTTATTCTTCCTCAAGCAGCAGAAAAGGCTTGTCTGGGTGCTAAGAAGCATGAAGCAGCTGTATTAGACAAAAGACACATCCAAAGAGGTCCAAATGCAGGAACAGGCCCAGGCTGTGAATCCCTAACACAGAAATAAAACCAGTCTAAGGGAGAGGGAGACTTCAGACATGCCTCTTTGTAAGTGTCTAGGTATTAGGAGGATTGCTGAGACTTGCCTGATTTTTCACTCACTGAATAAAGAGCCAAAATGATTAAATATGGGGCTTAAGGATTTAATTTCCAGTCAGATGCTTAAAACTTAGGTATGACAGCACAGAAATTCCTTGTGAATTGAGGCCTGAGACTTCTTGCATCATTCACAAAGTTCCTAAGAACTGCTTATTCTTATAGGTTTCTGTGAAAACTAAGAATATTCATGTCTAATGTTACGACTTAAGAACATCAATTTTTGTGGAAGAAAGTACACATGAAAATATATTTGGCATGTTTATAAATTCTACATCCTAAAATACTTTATATATCTGGGATAATTCTGTAAGATGACTTGCCATTATTTTGCTGAGGCAAAAAACTTTCAGAACATGAAACATTCCACGAATAATAAGATTTAGCAGTGATTAGGATAGGCCTGATGGCTGAGGCCTAAAAGGGATATGAATCTCCTTCCCTGCTTAAGGACAGCTTTGGACCTCAGTATGAGTTCTGTTACTGATATTCTGTGGAGAGAATGGGAAGTAAATGAAGAGATTCCAGTGAACAATTATGGAACATGTTTATTTTATAGATATTAGTGATCTTTTGTGATTTGGGGTTATTTTCTGGTACACATTTCTGTTTAAAAACGGAAATGTACTGAATAGGTGGTGAAAGGTTGATAGTTAAAAATGTACTCTCACAAATGAAAGACTGAAGATGGTAGTTGTGTTTAAAGGTTCTTGAAGTTCATGGCCACTCTGTCTTAGCAGCTTGCAACCCTAGCATCCTAAAACCATATCCTTAAGAAAGTAAAAAGTAATTTGCCTTCTTAGCTCCCTCCCCTCCTGCCCAAGGAGTCAGGACACCCATTCTGTCTCTGCCCAGGGCCTCCTGTCCAAGCTGTTACTGGTCATGGCAGTGCCCAGCTGTGTTCCCTCACCTCATGGCTGGATTTTCTGAATCTCACTGGACTTTCTATAAAATGACATCTGTGTATAAGTGGTAGTAGTACTCATTGCCTTTTATAAGATTTAAGCAGAGAATGAAGAATTATTTATTTATTAATAAAACATTAAAAACATTGTTAAACTAATTGACATGCACAGAAAAATGTAAAACTTCCTGGTTACGACAAAACAGTGACATGGCTTGTGCACTTTTTTTAACAACATATAAACTTCTGTTAATATGTCTTCTGATTACTGCATCAAGGAAAGAGTACAGTAATTAAAGTAGGCAAAAAAAATCATCTTAATCAAAGAATAGTACAGAAGAGAGTAAGTGAAATGATATTTCCCACTCTGTTATCGCAGGGAATTGGTTAAATGAAAAAAACTAATCAGGAAGGAAACAACAACAAGTTATTCTAGCTATGCAGGAGAATGTCCATGAATCTCATTTTTGGTCTCCTGGGAATGACAGCATTCATCTTCAGTAATGAAATTTTTTGGTTAAAGAAGTGCCAGTGCAGATAAAAAAAGAAGGACATGATATTTTTGAAGCTATTTAAGTGTTGTTATGGGGAGTTTGACAATGTGATTTACAGGAAATTTCAACATAAATTAAAAGAAGCTCAGCTCTGTCAAAGATATCTGTATTATAGTGTGAAAATATACAGAGTAATTGTGTGTATATGTCAGTGTTGTATGGCTGAAGTGCAGAGCTTGGCATGCTGTTCCTAGGGGTGTGGGGCTGAAGAGAGCTATGGGAACCCTAACAAAAATTCAGTTCCTCTACACACTGCTTTAGGAGATCTGGGTTTAAAAGGATGCATTTTCATGGAAGATATATGGATTATTTTGAGACTTCCATTGAAGAGGCTCTTTAGGGACTGCTTACAGATAGGAAATCTCTCCTGTATGTGCTATTACCTGGCAGTGAGGAGCTTGTATGATACTTGGGTGTGCTTTTGCTACAGTGGACATCAATACTACTCCTTCCTGGTTTGTTTTCTAGTTTGTGATCTTTTGTTTCTGAAGAGAACCTGTTTATCTGGTGTTTTTTTGTCATATTTCTAAAATGGCTTTATCAAGCTACATCCCATTCTGTGGTACTGAGGGTCTCCCTGTCACAGTTAATTTGGGATTTTCCTGTTGGTGCAGAATGCCTAGCAGACCCAAATGAGTGGGTTGGTTTGTTGTGCTTTCTATCAGAGCCACCTGGGGGCTTGCTGAAGAGGGAACTGTTGTGTTAGAATTATTGGCTGTATTCATGTTCTTGTGTGTGTATGTGCCTCTCCAAGTGTCAGAGCATTGTTTCATGTCCACTGGAGATATTACCTGCTTTGATTGCTAAGAAAACACCTGCTTATCTTGTATAGCAGCAATTTTGCCTCAAAGATGCATGCAACACTCCTTCAAAAAGAATATCCTTCAATTAAAAAAAAAAAGTGAAAAAATACAGAGATTTTTTTCAAGATGTTCACAATGCAGTTTCTATTAATTCTGGGTTGTCCAAACTAGTCAACATACAGCTGTTGCAAATTAACTTCCTTGTTAAGACAAGATGTTATGTGAAGCATTGAAGTAAATTGCAAATGGATCAGATTAGGATCTTTTGCTGTCAAGAAGAATAGAAACTAATATCAGAAATTACATGAGAGCCTTATTTTCTGTTGCTGTTTTGAGAAGGATACAAAGAAGTTAGATTATAGAGTATCTGAGTTCTTAAGTGTACTTTGCATATTTAACTTGTCTTTGCTTTTCACTATCTATTGATAAATGTAATTATGCTTTTGGATTTTTTTGTGAATAAGCACAAGTTTCCTTGTTGAGAACATGGTCTTTAACAACTAGAATGGCTGGCACCAAAAAGGAGAAATAGTGTCTCTTTTTTGTTTTTTTATTCTTTGCATAGTGGAGAGCAAGTCTAAACACTTGTATTGATGTGCTTTTGTTTAATTACACATTTCTCTCAAGATACATTCCTTGATAGTTCTCTGGTCTGACTGATAATGTTTTAAAAATGCTGTCAATAAACTGCTCTGGGAAATTCTACCTTATTTATTAAGAGCATCATAATGCAGCAGTTTACAAATCTACTTTTATTGTGAAGGCATAAGTGTCCTGCACAGGCTGTGGAGTCCTTCCTCCTTGGAGACAGTCAAAAGACATGTGGATGTGGTCTTCAGCAACTGGTTCTGTGTAGCCCTGCTTGAGCAGGGAGCTTGGACCAGATGACCTCCACACATCCCTTCCAACCTCAGCCACTTTGTGATTCCATGATTCCATTCAGGCACCCCATGGTTGTTCTGGGCTTGATTTAGTCAAGCAAATCAGCTATGCAGCCCCCCAAACCAGTACAAAATTATTAAATGTAAACTACTTGGGAGCAAGTGATAAGATCTAAGTGTCTAAGGAAAAATTAGGAGTGTATTTCCTTAAATGATTGGACTTGCCTTGGCAGTTATCCCCTTTTTCTTTTGAGTGGGACAGTAGATTCACTCATGGAACAATATGCCACAAGACACCATCTTGTCTCTTGAATCTCCTTGATATCAAGGTTTTCAGAGGCTAATCCCAGGTCCTAAATTTATTTTTGATGTAGACATCTAAGCATGAATGAAATTAAATGAATGAATGAATGAATGAAATGAAGGTATGTATTGTACCTGGAGAAAGGATTCTGTGCTTAAAGGCATCTATTTTCTGATTGCCATTTGGTCTAATAAAAGATATTACGTCTCTTTCCCCCTGTGTAGTTCAGTAGGTTTCAGGATCTTGACATAGATTCATAGCATTTGTTGTCAGTGAAGATATTTTCAGCTTTGCACATGGCCTAGAATCACTTGAAATTTCACATTCAGTGAAAGGGCAGTATCCAAACTGGTCCAAGTCTACTGTGTTGCAAAGAGTTTCAGGTCAGTATTGATTATACACTTATGAAGAAAAAAGTTCTTTAAAAAATAATATATTCAGCAATATTTTGCATGACCACCATCCATTTTTATCATAAAATGAGTATTGCCACCTTACAGTGTAGCTGAATGTGCTATGGTTTTATTATTTTAGCTACCTAATAATCAAAATGAATAACAATAGAAGTATCAGTGCTGCATTTTTTCTTGTTAATCTTGTTTTTCAACTGTGTGTTGTTGAAGAATGAAATAATTGATCAAAAAAGAACAGTCTGTCTTTTTTCAGCATCTTTGTCTAGCCTGTGTTTCCATACCAGAAACCTTGTCAGACTGCATGTAGTGGGCACTTGCTGTGTTTGTTTCACGTTTGTTATGTCGTGGAATGAAAACTAATCACAGATAGAGCTTTGTACTTGGACATTTCAAGATTACCTTACAACTATTTTTATTGCCAGTGTTCAGGTCACATGTATCTTAAAAATTATTATAGTATTTTGTTTCTTTGTCTTGTAATTCCCTTCAGTGGAGAAAATGCATGATCTTTGAAATTAAATGTGGTATCATCTTCATAAACTTAGAAATTAATATATTCTTCAGATGTTTAATTAAAATTAACCTCCCCAACAAACAAACAATAACAAACCAAACCCCAGCCAGCCAGCCACACACGCAACCAACCAACCAACCAACCAACCAAACTCCCTAGAAGAGCACTTTGCAAGCACAAGTACTGGAATAAAATCAGAAGTGTTTTCATTGAATTACTATTTTTCTTCTGTTTATCTCGGGAAANCATCTTCTGCAAGGAATTTTCTATTCTGATGTATGTTAAATGGCAAAAAACTTAGAAGATATGTATACCTTTTTTAAGCTTTCATTGGATCATACCGAAGTGGAATGTTTGTAGTGCAGCTCAAGGCACAGTGAGCTGTGGGCTTAAACCAGGCTGTTCAGGGCTTTATCTGGTTGGATCTTGTGAATTTCCAAGGCTGGAGGCTGCACAACCTCTCTGGGCAACTTGCTGCACTGCGTGGCTGTCCTTGAGATGGAAAAGGTTTTCCTACATTCAGTCTGAATCTCTCATTTTAGTTTGTGTCTCTGTCTCTTGTCCTACCTCCATACATGACAGAAGCGCCTGGCCTCATCTTGTTAAACTACTCAGAGGTATTTGGCAGCTGATTTTAGACATTCTTTTCAACCTTTTCCAGAAAAGGAGAGTTTAATATATATATTTTAATAAAGACTTCATTATGACTTTATTGCTTATATTTTATTATTATTACTTTTGCTTCCATAAATGTGTGCTGATAATATCATTTCACTGTCTTTTTAGAAGAATACTAATAGGAATATAAAATTAAAATAAAATAATTGTTCCATTTTCCCTAGATGAGTTCATTTAATACTTTTTCTTCTGTCTTTTATGTAAGGCACAAACCCAAAAATTGCCTCCAGGTAATTTCTGTTTAAAAATTGACTCAGCTACATAAGGGCACCACACCTTTGAGCAGGCAGCAAAATATGCCTTTTCATTAGGAAACCAGATCTTGGTTAACTTGCTAACCACACCACAGCTTTGCTGTCTCAGAAGACTAATGAGCAGCTGGTGGATTCTTCAATAAATACGGTGTCCCATTGGAATTATTCCTTGTGTGAAGCCAGTCCAAGCCAATTTATGTATCAAGAATTAAGAGGCATCTTGCCTACAACAGGTGTGTTTGAGAGGCAGAGAATCAAGGTCTGTGGCTGGAGTCAGAAGGTGTGGGAAATAGCAGAGGCTGTGGGACACATGCCTGCAATTGGTGGATGAATAAGAAGTTTTTTCAACCAGCTTTGTTTTCCTGAATGTGCTGGAGAGCTGTCTGTGGTACACAGGGATACTGAGTTGATGCTGTCCCTGTTTCTACAGAAGAAAACACATAATTTGTTTTTAATTAAATGCCATTAAAAGATGGAGACTCTCCAGAAGTTATCATTATATCAAAGAATTAGAAGGGAAAAAGTATGTGATTTCAGAACATGAACTCTTGCATCTTTTTAAAAGTTGTAGTC
Source organism: Hylia prasina (assembly GCA_013397195.1). Lineage (NCBI taxonomy): Eukaryota > Metazoa > Chordata > Aves > Passeriformes > Sylviidae > Hylia > Hylia prasina. The sequence continues at coordinate 958,036 of VYXD01008375.1, forward strand.
TTTTTAGACCCATCTGTTTGAAGACATGATTTTTAGCTACTACTTTTCATTGCATCTCATTTCTCTTCAGATTATCATAATGTATGAGATAATCAGCAGTGTACAATCACTGCAGTAAACTTTTGCTACATCTGGAAATGTGTCAGGTTATGTTTCTGTATTGCCATGTGGATAGCACACTATGATAATTCACACACTATGTAACATTTAGAACTCTTTTATACTGACAGATAACATGGGTTTCATTCTATAATTATCCTTTTTGTCAGTTTTCCTTTCTTGAATGGTCTGACACAGAGAAAGTTTCTGTAGCCAAAAATGGTCATGATCTTTACTGAAACCAGCCATACTCTGGGAAATGAGAGATACAACAATTACATATAATAAACAGTTGTTATAGTTCTGAATATAAAGACTGCTGTAAAACTTATTTGTAATGCTCCTGCCTTACTAAAGATATTTCTGTATTTGTAAACTGCATTGGTGACGGAGATTACAAGTAGAAGTAAAAATTCTAAAATTAAGCAGTAAAAGTATGATGGAAGCTGCTTTAACTTTTTTTTCTCCTTCATTATGTGGAATCCAAATAATGCATGCGAGAAAAACTGGGCACATATGACTGTGGAACAGAAACAAATTCCACTTACAGGCTATTTTACGTAACAGAAAAATGTTTGTGGGCAGCTACAAACAGCAAAAATATTACTCTATCAACCTAATGTCATATTAACCTTACAGAAAGGACTGCCTTGAGGAAAGTGAAGAATGTTGATTGGTGAGTGGCTCTCCTGATATTCCATTTTCCTTTGTGACACACTAACTGAGCACACTATTCTGATTCAGATGTTAATTTATGGAAATGGATAATACAATGTATCTGATTGCTTAATTATGCATCCTGGGGATTCATTCAGAATCCTTATAATACATCTTGATGACCTTTCAAAGGCAGAACTTGAAATTTGCAACTTTTATTGGGATTTAATCAACTGGACAATACTTCTCACATCTTTTTCTGATTAGGGAACTGACCCCTGTCTCTAGCACCTTTGTCATATACTATAATCACTAATCTTTAATGCAAAAAGAAGTCCATGAATCCAAGAGCAGAGTTAGCCCACAGCGCTGTCTCCTTACTCTTTAATGCCAAAAGAGAGGTTTCAGAGGTTTGGTATTGAGGGACTTGTAGTGTGCTGGCAAAAATGTGGTTTAAAGGCCAAATGAGATGAGCAGTGAGTACAGGAAGCTGTACATTGCACAGTGTAATAAATGGCATGGAGAAAGTGGATTTGTAATTCCCATTTGGACTGTTTCATTATACAAAAACAAGGTGCTTCTACTGGTGATAAAAGAACTTGTTGAAATTGAAGAAAGGTCTTTTTGCTTCCTCGACTGCAATTAACATGCACAATTGATTGCCAAGAGGTGTGAATGAAAAAATATGACAGACTAAAAAAGCCTATCCAGCGTTTCATATGTATAATATGAACAGCTTGAGCTTTAATGATAAATATGGAACTGTTAGAAAGTGTATAAATTCTTATCCTCTGGGATATAACAGCAAGTCTATATTTGAATCTAGGAGCAATCCTCCCTTGGGTTTAGTTAACTACCAACTACAGAGTTTTTTCATTTCTTCCAGAAAACCTGAGCCTCCCTGTTGATTTCAGTCTGTAAATCTCGATGGTGTGCATCAGGAGGGAATTCCTAACTAATTATGACTGATTTGTAAATTATTCATGGTAAGAAAGGTGGCAGTCTTGGCTGTGACTCCAAAACAGCAAAATAAATAACCCGTGCAGAAATTACATGTCCTGCTTGTGTTCTGTATTTTGGAACACTGATGCAAGTCCATGCTCTTGAAATCCAAACGTCTTTTACAGTTTCAATATTCCATTATGCTACTACAAGAGTCTTAATATAAATACCCGAAGTGAAGAATGTAATATGTCATAGCACTAAGTAAAGATGAATATAAGAAGGGAAATAACTTCTGTTGACCAATAGAGAGACTAACAATACTAATAGTATGGCACAATTTCAGAGTTTATATAACTCACCACCAAGAATTAAAACTTTTGCTCATTGTCCTTTTTCTTTTCCTTTTTTT
>VYXD01008375.1:960156-998788 GCA_013397195.1 Hylia prasina
TTTTTTTTTTTTTTTTTTTGGTTGACATAGAGCAGTTTATGGTTTCAAATTTTATCTTTAAGTAGAGATGTTAAAGAAAAAAATTACCTTGTCAGAGCTAAAAGACTAGGAGAGGTAATATTCCACCAAATGAGTTGACAGGATCTACAGGGAGGGAACAAAAGCTTTTGATGTCATGGTGTTGATAGGCCAGTACATGGCAGTCTCTTTCTGCAGGGAGTTGGGATAAAATGCATTTAAACAGTAAAAAAAAAAAAAAAAATAAAAAATAAAAAATAATAAAAAAAAGTTTGGCTGCAGACAGTACTTTAAATTCTTGCCACCTTCTACATATGCTTTACAATGGACATGCTGCTCTATCATGTATTGAGTGCGTCTGAGAGTTACTGGGCTGGGAAAAATGTAATCTTGGCAACAGTGGATAGAAAGGACAGAAGGAGAGGGTTTTCTTTTTAAATAGCTTCAATTCACATCTTTGATGAGTAGCTCTGGGTTTATATTTTAAAGCCTTTATTGGCTACCAGATTTTATGAAACTTAAGGCAATTGTATAGTAGTAAATTACATGATGAAAAGTAAATGAGCAAATGTGCATTTTTCTTTCTTTGGTTTTAATTACCTTTTGTGGACTGTCTTTTGCAATAGAACTGGTAGTGGATAACAGTATGAAGGAAGATCTACATATCTAGATTTTGTTAAAAAAGACAGTTCACAACTGACTAAAGTTTAAAATGAAAAATTATGTTTACTTAATTAGTGATCTAATCGAAATGACTAAAGACATCAGGAGAGCATGCAAATGCACTTAGTCACAAAATATGCAAAATGCAAATACAGTCACAGGCTGTAGTGGGGTGGAAGAGTGAGAATAGACACTATTTCCCTCAAAGAAGAGAGATTAATAGCACCCACTGTCTCAAACGTGTTTGGGATGACTTTGTACTGATTAGTCTTTGGCTAATCTGCTGCATCCAGTAGCTGAGTAGTCAGAGTGAGATTTTGACCTAATTTATCAGTTGTATCTACAATTGTTTATTTTCATGTTTGAAAGATTTTTGTAGCACACCAGCTGTCTGAATAATAGGGAACCATCAAGTCTTTTGTTTACAAACACATTTGTCTGAAATATTTTGCATGACAGGTTTCAGATTGTGGCAATTACATTGGGTCAGAGAAAAGAACATCAAGTAATGCCAGTGCTCGTAATGAAGAATGCACTGACCTGATGGAAGCACCTTGATTGAACATGTCATGTTGCATTTCATATGAGAGCTAAATAGAAAAAAAAAAAAAAAGTCTATGACGTTGTCTGTTAGCACAATTTTGAGCCAAAACCTTATGCTAGTTGTTTCTGAATACTGTTTTGTTTTATATAAGTCATGGCAGGCATGGAGATGGCTACCTGAAGGGTGGCAGGTAAACACTTGCTGTGCTAAGGCTGCCCAGTGCCAGAACTGGTACATGGGTCCCTCCTGTTCTGGGCCTTTTGCTGCTGTTTCTGCCTTCTCATTAGAGCAGAGATTCACTGTTGTGCTGGGAATTCACTGCTAAAGACTTTCCTAATGTTTCTCTTTGTAATACTTCCTATTAGCTGGTTTCCATTTACCAGGTTCAGGGGGGGACTCTTCTGTCAAGATCCAGTATATATGTCTCAAATATTTTTAGTCTCTCTTTCTGATGCAAAAAACCTTCTCGTTGGTAATTACTTATGTTTCTTTATTGAAGGACAAAGACTTTCTATCCAGCACCCAGATCTTCTCACAGCAATTTGTAGTTAATTTTAGATGTTGATTTAATCTCTAATCTCCTGCTCTTATAACTGCTTCTTTTCAGTGACATTATGTTCAAGATTTAAAGTTCATGTTAAAAAAAAAGCAGATATTTTGTGTATCTTTGCTTTTAGCTTCTCCTGTCTAAAATGTCACTTCCTATTGAGCACTTTCATTTTATGCATTTATGTTGGGACAGATAAATTCCTATGGTTACTTGTTCTTTTGCTTTCTTCTTCACATGTGATTTTCTTGGAGTAGCTGATTCCAAACAGAGCCTGCTCCACCATTTTTATGTTGTGGCAGTGGTACTATCCCACTTATGGCAACACCAAACAACAGTTAAGAATTTATTTTACCAACCTGAAGTGTTGTTTTGGATTGCTGCAGAGCACTTCACATTTCTGCAAAAGGCCTTGAGCAAACAGATATATTTAGATGGAATTTTGAAGAGTTCTGTTTAGTCTTTTTGTGCTTTTATTTTTGTCACTCTAGTATTCCAATAGTGCTACAATTCAAGATTTTCCTTTTGCTGAATTTTCTTTTGCGAGGTGCCATATTTCTCTGCTTATCTCTGTTATAGATGAAATCTGGTAATTTGTTCACGTATAAAATATATGTATATAAAACCAAGGTTTAAAGCTGAAGCCACATTGGCAGGCAGGAGTTGCAACACACCCTGCCTGGCCGATGTGAAACAAAGACTCATTATCATATGAGTACATGGGCAGGACATCCAACTCTCCACAGTGATACACCGGGCTACACCGATACTGCATCCTGATGAACATAAGAAGAACCTTGGCCTGGACGGGAGATAGCCCATTCATGCTACACCTGGGCAGACCCACCCCGAGACCAAGTTCCAGGAAACACAATCAAATATTCAGTCATGCCCAGGAACAGCTTTGTCCAACAGGACAAAAGACCAACATCAGGATAGCCAGGATCCTTGGACAGTTCATCATTATGCATCTTCCACCCAGGAAATGACATTTTCCACCTCAGAGCAGAGCAAAGACACCACCATGAATAAAATTAATAAAATTAATCTGAAAGGAAAGGAAGAATCTCTGCCAGAAAAAGTGTATAAAAAGAGACTGAACGTGGACAACTTCGTGAACTCAGGGGGACTTGCTGTCAGAGAGAGAGGGATAGTCCCGAGTTCACCCCGTGCCGACTTCCTGGGCTCGACGCTGTGATTTTTATTGGGGAAATTGATGACTGTATTTTGCCATTCAATAAAAATTCATCTTTTCAATTATTAAATTCGGTCTAATCGGCTTTCATTTATAACATCCCTTTGCTTTCGCATATCTCTGTGGATATGCAGTCATAAGCACTGCAGTTGAAGTTAAGTCATTACTGATTGCTGTACACTGTTCTTCACACCAGCCTTCACTGCTTTTAACAGTGCCTTAAATCTGCTCTTTTAGTTTGTTCTAGATTTTGCTTGAAGAGTCGCATAGTAATGAGATTATTGCGGCTTCTACTGATATCTGTGTCCTAGTATGCACTTACATTTTAAGCAACTGATCTGAGTCTTGCATTGGTAGAGAGATGCCTGGGCTGTTTTGCTGTTCTGTCTGTTCTTACTATCTGGAAAGCCTCTGGGTGTTTTTTATGTTTTATTTTAAAGGAAAAAAATTACCAAAGCAAAACTGGAAACAGGGCAATTAGTACTTAATTTCTGTGATTGTGGTTTCTTAATGTTCTTTCTACCTGTCACTTCTGGTTTAACACTAAAGCCACCCACTGGAAGGAGTAAACCTTGCTCTGGTATTGCCAATGACACCTTAAAACAGTTGCAGTACCCATCATTGCTCACAGTGTTCTGTTCACAGATCCCAGATCCATTCTGTCTGACAACTCCAGGGAGATAGTCCTGAGTCTGTTTGATTTGTGTTCCATTGGTAAGCCATCTTCCATGTGTTCTGTTAACATGGCTGCTGCAGTTTGACCAAGACATATTTCTTCTTTAGCTTGAAACACTTGGCCATTTATTCTCTCTAATCTTAAGGTGTGAACTTCATGTTTTTAATACACTGCAATATATTTTTTTAACAACCAAAATATTTCTGTTTCAGAAAGCAAACACCAAACCCATCAGAATCAATAGATGCATTCTCTGCATCAACAGGCTTTGGATCATGCCAAATAAACACATTCAGTTTGCCAGACTGTTTAGCTTTGAGGTGTTAATACCCTGGTGCTAATCCTGAAATGTTTTTTAGAAAGAATGGTACCACAGCTGGACAAAAGAAACAGGAAAAGTAGCTGGGGCTCAGCACCATGATCAGAGATGATACCATTGTTGAACACATAACACATCTATGTTGGGATGCAGTTTAGTAGGCATTGGGTTTCTTAATGCTTTTGGGGCTCCTTTTGGCCCTGGTTCAGGTGGGTGGTTTGCTGAGGACTGTCCTTTAGTAGGAGACTTTTGTAGCATCAGGGCAGCTCACCATGTAGCAAACAGAGTTTGCTAATCGCAATTAATGGTAATGATGACTCACTTCAAAATATCTGCTACTGAAAGGACATTTATTCTGCAAAAAAAACCCTCTTTGCATGAAATATGCAATGAGCTACACTTTGCACATCTGCTGCTAATACAAACCTATTTGAATGAATACACCTGCTGTATGTACAAGTTCTCATACTTTATTAGTTGTCTACCAAATAATTGACTTTATAGATTATTTGCTGTATCATGTCAAGGCCAAAGGCACAGTAGAATTGAGCTGTTTTTTCTGCACATGACATTCCCTAAGGCAGAGATTGCTAAATTGCACTATAGATCTTAAAACTTAACCTCAAATTTTTCTATAAGAAAAAGCTGGTTTTGATGGTTTTGGCCAAATAATTTCTCCCAACTCTGTGCACTAATAGGTCAGATCTGCTACAGGATTTGCTTAGATCATTAGTGATTCATAAGGAAGAGGTATCTGAAAAAGGAAAGTGATGAAAGCTAGAATGTGCTGACAATTCCTAACTCCATGCTGAAAATCATATTTCTAGTTACCTGAAAACTAACCTTGGTCATACTCTGATGCCTTATTTTGTGTAATTAAACAAATAAGTGAGTACAAACAAGTAGAGACCAATGGCACAGGAGATTTAAAAGAAAAAATAAACAAAAATACAACCAACCAACAAACCAAAATATTTATGTTTTCAGTTGGGTTATGATATCAGACAATTAATTTTATTTTCATAGCTGAAATGTTACTGGCTGTTCTTCTGCCTAAAAAAGCAGGGGAATTTTTACTAGTTTCTTCTCTACGAATACAATTAAGAAAGACCCTATATAATCAAATCACATACTATATATGATTGTCCTTTTTTTTATTCTGTAACTAATTGAATTATATTAAGGTGGCATTGGATGATCTTTCTTACAAAGATTTATACTTTTCTTCAGGCAATGTTTCATTCTACTCTCATGTTCACTTGAAAGCCTGTCATCTGAAATCATTCTGTGCTTCAGGTTCTAGGAATCAGATGAAAGTGAAGAAGTGGGGCTTTCATGCCCCATAGATTTTAATCCCGTACTATTCTGACTCAGTTATTTTAAATGAAGAAGTCTTAAAATTTCACTGTTAGAGACGTTGAGTAAAAATTTTATAAAGGAGAACAAAATTAGTTTTCTATTTATTTTTTTAATTTTCTTTTTGTGAACAAGGTAAGTGGTTGCCTTTGCAGAATGAATGTTTCCAGGAAATGAAATCTCTGTACAGTGAACTTCAAAGCAACACTGACTGTATTTATTTATTTATGTCTGTAAGAACAGTCATCTTCACAAACATCCCACCATGAGGCACTATTAAATTGACAGCTTCTACTAAACAGTAGCCAGCTGAATGCCGCTGCAGGAGACTGCATAAACCAGAATGTGTTTTTATAATTATCTAGAAGACATGGAGAAAGGAGCTCTCACAGCCACTGCACCACACTGCTGGACTGTCTCTGGTTGCTCAATGTAACAAATGGAGCTGATTGCTCTGCACAGCAGTGGATAACCAAAGTTCTGGATTTCATCACTCACTGTAATACTGGAATGATGATCAGTAACATGGAACTATGAAATTTGCCAACGCCTGCTACAGATATCCTTACTATTTCCTTTGTGTCTCCAGACTTCAAATTTTTATGTATTTAATTTTAGTTCTGGACTAATGTGGATGCCCTTTGTATCATATTCTGCTGGAAAGTTTTTGGTATATGGAACTTGAGTAACAGTGTGAAGGTCAGCACAATAAGGAACTCATAAAGAAGTAAATGCCAAGTAGTAAAAATATTAATGAGGAAAAATGTCAGTGGTAAGCATAAAAAGATCCTCCTGAGTTTAAGTATTCTCCCATCAAGTAAGAAAAACCCTATACAACAATAGGACAGAGTAGAAATTCCTTCCAACTTGATGTTGAATAAAAAGATTGTCATACAGCTTAAAAAACATTGAAATATTTCACAGAATATCTATGACTTTTTTTAATGTTGTTTGTTTGAACTCTCTTATAGGTGGGCAATAGAGGATTCTGAACACAAGGGCATCAGAGACAATAGAGTGATGGAATCACTATTTAACCACTTTAAAGAGATTCAGAGGTACTGGAATTAATTTTACATCTTGCTGTTTAAAAAGGGAAAAATAGCCACAGTAAAATCAAACCTTTTTAAATAAGAGTGAAATGGTAATAAATTAATGAAACTCCTGAATTTTTCTTCCTTGATTATTATCAGACACGTTTTTAGGATTACCTGAAAACATTTTTCTAGATTTTGTGCAAAATGATCTTTCAGAAGGTTACAAGGCAAAAGCTGTAGTGAAAGATAAAGAATTTAATACCTTCTAAAGAGAGGTGCTGAACAGTTTGTCTTTCAGAGTACAAAACAGTAAATTTGAAATGGATTGTATAAGGAGAGCTAGAGAAATTTTATCAGCTTCTGTGATAGAGCTGACTCTGATATTGAACAAGGTTTAATGTGAAACAAGAGTTGCATTAGAAACAAAGCCATTAATATATTGATAGGTAAGTGATAAAAGGGTTTTCTGACTGGAATGCATTAAATGAAGGAACTAAAACTGAAATCTTTTAGTGGTATGAGATACAAAGTGAATAGATTAATATTAAGGGTAGACTAAACAGAGGATGAACAAGTCATCTAAAGGATTAATTTATGAATTTCATTACCAATATAGAATGCAGTATCTTGAGAAGAAACAGAGATTATCTGAAATATTAAAATGAGATGGGGTTAAGACTTGTATCTTTTGCTTATCTAACTACAGTTATTTCATAAAAAGTTCATTTCAATGCCAAATGCCCTATTTAAAAAGATTCTCAGTGTTAAACTTGACAGTGTTTAATGATTGCTCTCATGCTTTATTTTTACTGTATAGATATTATCATATTCTCAAATCAACAAACCTTTGTCTCATCCAGAATTGTTAAATTAGTTTTTGGGTTTTTTTTTCTTAATAAAGCAACTGTTGGTATATTATTTAGGCTTCAAAGTCTACCAGTTCAATTTTTATGTTGTACCATATATATATTACTGAGCAATCATGCAATGTTTCGTTGTATAAAAGAACTTTTATTCTATCTTGTGCCAGCTGATTTGAAATTGCATTATGTGATGTCCAGACACAGCTTACAGAACACTGCTTTGTTCTTGATTTCAATGCCTATAAAGAGTGCTATGATGAATGAAGTGCATATTTCATAGTATCATCTTCACACCCTGCTAAACCCTTTCTCTGGGATCTTATGACCTTTTTGCTACATGCATTTGGGACAGGCAAGTGGGGTGGGGCACACATTCCAATATACTTTATAAAATATATCTGATTAGCAAGTCTGATGATGGCCTCATTCCCCTTCATGGGGACATTTTTGATGCCTTTCAATTTGGCAGGAAATTTTCAGTGAGGAAAATTTTCTGTCTGTATCACATGCAGCATAAGCAGGCTGGGTGCACGGATGCTTATTCTGCAAGGCATTTCCCTTCGACTTGCAATAGTCAATAATAGTTTAAAAAATGCACAAAGAGAGAAGAAGAAAGGGAGGAACGGAAAAAAGATCAAACTTCTGAAATTTTTTGTTCCTTAATGAATGAAAACACAGCAGAGTTTGTGTGAATACAAATGACTGTGGTCATCTTCGTTTTGTGACTGCATTTTTCATCATATCTGTCATTTTTCACAAAGCACTGTTGCAGTTGACTAATCTGCACTGCTGGGATTGTGAGATACAAATAAGTGCACAGGGTATAAAAGGATCATTCAAACATTTTATCTCAAGGTTGACTGACTGCATTTTGGGAAGTCCTTTATGATGTGGTGAAATTAAATTAAAGTACATTTTCTCTATCTCGTGGTTCTTGCTGTTGCTTTGCTGTCTGTGGAAAAGGCTCTGTGTGTGTTTCACTAAGATATAATACCATTATTTATAGTTCTTGATCATTGCTACCTATTCCTGCTATTTGTTCATCTTCATATAAAAATGAGAATAGAAAAATAGAAAAATGTATTAATTACTCCATGCCCTAAGTAAATTTAAATGCCTAACCTTTAATGTGTTCAGATCCACTGTGCTCTCATGCTGTCTGCTCTACCAGGCACTGGGCAGTAAGACTTAAGCATGTGTGTTGGCTTACCTTTGGTCTTGGGAAACTTAACTCTCCCACATTGCAGAACACCAAATTCGTAGATGGAAATTATATTTTATCTAGGTCACAGGATGCTTATGTGGAGATTTGAAACACTAATATTCCAGGGAAATTTTACAGAGTCTATTCTTATGTTTCAGATTCTTACTGTTTTGAAAGAACTGCATTGTTCTTGGAGTTGTTGAATAATACAACCAGGCCTGTTGACAAGCTGTGTGACCAAGGGTGAGATAATCTTTTTATATGAACAGCAAATCTATAAGGCCTGTATCGATCTATTTCCTTCCTTTTAGTTTTACGTTATGAATGGCAGTTGTGTTCTGGGAAAGTTCCTGTCACTGTTATTATGATAGATCATTTGGTATCCTGCAGAGGAGGGGTTTACAATTTACCTTGTGTGCATAGAAAAAAAAGACTTTCTTTTATTTTGTGCAAGAGTTAAAATCCAATGTGCAATAATAATAATGAAAAAAAAAGCTTTAGTATATGGGAAAGTTTCAGCAATTAGCTTTCTAGATTGAATAGTAGATCTGAAAAGAATATGGTGCTAGTAACTCTGTTTCTTCTTTTCACAGAGCTCTTAAAATCTAATTTATGCAGGTGAAATTTCGATTTTAGCTGTGATTTGCCAATACACCCCAGTAAGCCATAGCCACTATGTCCAACCTGCTGTACTCTGGACATATGACCCTTATCCATACATGAAGAAAACTTTTAATCATATATTCATTAATCTCCTTGAATTTACTGGCCTGGGATGTGGAGCTGATCTTCAGGTCTGTCATAGCTTTACCATTTTGCATATGCTTTTAGACACTTAGTCTGTATAGCTAAAGCTGGAGGGGTGGAACCAGTAACTGATTCTGGAACTAAATTTATCCAGCTGACAGTAAAAGGACTGGATTGTGACTCCCTTGTGCTTTTTTATTTGGTGATTTTCTAATGTGACTCTTTGGTGCAGGAGATAACAGACTAGAATTCCTTTAGATTAAAGCTAGAACACAGCCTCCTGCATTCTGGGTAAATGCTATGGCTAAAAGCCTGTCATGAAAAAAGCTTACTCATAAAGACTACTCACACTCACCAGTTTATGGATATTCTTAATTAATAACTGACCTTGCCCTGGAGATTACATCTCATCGTTGTCCAGTCAGTGCTTTTACTACTGCCTGTTCAGGATTGATACCACGTTAATGTATTCTCCTGTCCTTACTGAGTACTCCCATCTAGCATGGATGATCTTGTTGGGCTGTCTCTGTAGTTAATGTAGAAAGAGGTCCTTCTCCATATGTGCAGAGTTGCTGCAGTGGGTTTCTGTGCTCTATTACCCTTCAGTTACAGTTCATTTCTCATTGCCATCTGTAGAGGAAGGCTGGGAAGATTTAACCTCATCAGGATCAAATGAATCTTTGTCAAAACCTTCACCACTCACCTTAGGTGTTAGAAAGAGTGGTCTTTTCTTTTAAGTGTGTATTGGTAGAAGGTGGCTGCCGATTTCAAGTGCAAGAAGTATCTAATGTGCAATCAGGATTGTTTTTCGTGTTCCTGGGTCTCAAAACAAATCAAATACATTCTTGGTTTTGGGATTTTTTGTAATATGAAGGCATGGGCTTTTTGTGGGTCATCCTTAGAGCCACCAAGTTCTCCTATTGTCAGGCTTCTTATACACTCAAAACCTCAATTTTTTTAGACTGCCTGTTAGAGATGAATACCCAGGGTTTTGTTATGGATCTTAAACTAATTGTGAGGAAGGTAAATTCCAAATTCCTGCCTTAGGGAAAGCAGATTTAGAAATTATTGAATTTCTTACCAATACAGAAAACACCATATAGAGATTAGGAAAACTATGTTCTTAGTTGCATATTGAAATCCTGTTCTCCAGTTTCTTTGTTATGTCCTTAAGTGTGTTCCAGTTTTACACATTTTAGTTGATTTTGTTTTGTGCCAGATGAGTTTATCGATACTTTAGATCTTTAGTTTATCTTACATACTCTGGGATGGCAAACTGCAGCATACTTTAAATCTAAGGTTCTTGGGATCTTCTGGCCTTGTTGAGAGGAAAAAACGAGTGGATAACTGCTGGGAATGAGAAGTAAAGTTTTTGAACTCATAAGAAACAATTTTACTCTATAGATTAAAGATAATTTAATATACTTGATTCTTACATGGACTTAGCTGTGCAGTAGGTGAACAGATCACAGCATTGCTTAAGACATGAGATAAAAAGGTGAGATATAACATGTTGAATAGAGATTTTTTTTTTTGCCAAAGCAATGCTGTTTACCAAACCATTGGCAATATCTTATCACACTAAAACAGACATAGGCTTCTTACCTTCAGTTTTGAGAGGCTGCTAAAATCCAATATGTGTAGAGCACCTTTAAATGGTATTGAAACAGCTTGTCTACAGAAAAGATAAGTAGCCTTGAACATTAGTGTCTTCCACACACCTTCACTTTCTGAAACAAACTTATGTTTACTAGGAAAAAAAAAGCAGTTTTTCTTTATTATTTTTGTTATACAAAGGGATGTAATTTTTTAGAATCCCTGAAACCCTTGCCACTCCTGTGAATTCCCAATTTATTTTTAACTTTTAGTAACTCCCTATTACTTCAGTATAGTTTTGGGAATTAACAGTAGTATAAATTATCAGTTTAGATGCATAGTGAGTTAAACAGTTCCAGACCCATATTCTCTTTCTGAAAACACTTACTGTGGTCTTGACCACAACTGTCAAACTAAATGCCAAGATCTTCCCAAACTGGTCTGCTTTAGGAAAAGCCTTGCCAGCAGGTAAAAGCAGGTGATTCTTCCTCTCTGCTCAGCACAGGTGTGGCCACATCTGGAATGGTGGGTGTAGTCCTTGGCTCGCCAATATAACAGACATGAACATACTGGAACAAGTCCAGCAAAGGGCCATGAAGATGATGGAGGGGTGGGTGCATCTTGCATTCAGGAGAGCTGAGACTTTTCTTCTTGGAGAAGAGAAGGCTTGGGAGGATATTGGGAAGTAAAGGTGAAAGAACCAGACTCCTCTCAGGGGTGTACCCAGTGGCAGGACCTGGGGCAATAAGGACAAATTGAAGTAGGAAATTCTGTGTACAATTACAGGTTACACAGAGAGGTTGTGGGACATTCTTCATAGAGACGCTCTAAACATGTCTGGACACAGCCCTGACTTGAACTGTCACAACTCACTTGAACTGTCCCTGCTCTGAGTCAAGTGGTGAAACTAGATGATGTCCAGAGGTCCTTTTCCACCTCAACAGTTCTGTGAAAACAGAGTGGCTGCTTCCAGATTTCCTAATGAAAATTGTCTCAGGTCTAAGCTAATGCCTGAATTTCATCCAGGAATATATTGGCAAAAGCTGTTTGACCTGAGCCAAATCACAGCTGGGATCATTCTTACATGGAGAGGTGTTGAAAAAAACCCACAGGAAATGTGCAGGTGTCTTTGTGATATTAAAACCTTTCAGGCACTTGACAATGTATCATAGAGTCAGAATGGTTTTGGTTGGAAGGGACATTAAAGATCATCTAGTTCAAACACACATGCCATGGACAGGGTCACCTGCCAGTAGACCAAAGCTCAGAGATTCATCCCATCTGTCCTTAAGCACTTCCAGGGGTGGGGTATCCTCAACTTCTCTGGGCAACCTGTTCCAGTGCCTCACCAGATTCACATTAAAAAGCTTTTTCCTAATATTGAATCTAAACCTCTTCTCTTTCAGTTTCAAGCCATTCCCCCTTGTCCTGTCACTACATGCTCTTGTAAAAAGTCATTAGCCGTTTTTTGGTAGATTCCTTTCAGGTACTAGAAGGCTGAATTCAGGTACTATTAGGTCACCCTTAAGCCTTCTCTTTTCAATATGATCAAAATTAAACTAAATTAACAGTTACTTTATCTGCCTCATATGAGATTGATATGTTGCAATTTTTTCATTTATTTTCTTCTCTTTTTACTATGAGAAGTAAACAATTTGCAGAACACAGCAACTGAGGATTTTACTTAACAAATTTCATGCTGATATGTGGCCCAAGTAAAATCCTCAAGCCCTTTTGCTCGCTTTATGTGCCACTTTGTAACCATAGGTTTTGGCCTTTAGTACAGTTCTAGGTACGCTGCAGTGTTTTAACATGTTATGTAAGCATTCTTGGTTCCTCATGAAATAAACATCATGGGAAGTGTAGGTGCAATCAAAATTAAATGTTTAGATGCTATGACAACAGAGATACAAACCTTCTAAACCAGGCAGTTTCATGCCGTTATCATTAAGGGAAAGACCTTTTTCATGCTTTCCTCTGTCATTATCAGATTTTTATGTGTTGCTGTTTCATTGCTGTAGAATGCTAATGCATATTGGGTGATGTCAGTAAAATATACAAACGTTGTCCTCTCCCATCTGAAGAGGAAAAAAACTCCACATCCCAGGTGATTATTTTAGGCTTATGTGCACATGCAATAAAGAAGAGCAAAACAGCCACATGGCCTGTGTCCTAGGACAACCTGTTCTCTCACCAAAATAACTCAAACAAACCACAAAACCTACTGGGAGATGAAGTCCTAATCATCACCTTGCCCACAAATGCCTCTTAGGATGTAGATGCCTCAGGGTACTAGGACTGAAAAATATCTCCTTAATCTGGAGAGATTGCCAGAGTAGCCCTCCTATGAAGACAGGCTGAGAGAGTTGGAGAAGGCTCCAGGGAGGCCTCATTACTCAGGATTCAAAGATGGGGAGCAGCTCTTGACACGGGCCTGTAGTGATGGGGCAAGGGGGAGTGGCTTTGAACAGAGAGTAGGTTTAAATTATATATTAGGAAGAAATTCTTCCCTGCAAGGGTGGTGAGGCACTGGAACAGGTTACAGTGTCTTCCCTGATTAATAGAATTTTCAAGTTCAACCGTTTGGTATCTACCTGTCTATTTTTGCAACTGAGAAGCAGGAGGAGAAATTTATCCTTACTTTTGCTATTTTTTTCCAGGCTAAACTTACAATGAATACTTTCCTCTTTAAAGTAACATTAAAAATAGAGTGATATCTTGATTTATGATTTCAATCTAGTTTTCAATCCGTATGAATGCCTGAATATACATGTGCATTTTGCCCTATATGTGTATGATTTATCTGCTTCATCAAGAATAATATTCTGTGATGCCTGATCTTGTGCCTGTGGGCACAATGCCTGTTTATTTATTATTAAAATAATCTGAATGTATCATTATTTGAAATTTGTAAAGCACAGGAAGGGTCAGTCTTGTTTATTTGGTTGGTGTATGGGTTTTTGTTGTTTGTTTATTAAACTATGGACAAATTAATATAATTGAGGAAACTTAAATCACAGCATAGTATTTTCCCTATGACATAGTAGGAATATATTTAAAATGCCAGACATATTTATACTTCCATACACTAACACAGTATTTCTCTCTAAGTGATACTCCTGTACATGCTAAACATTTAGTATTTAAACCACATTCTCTCATTGCTTCAGATAATGGGTAACTATAATGTCTGGTTCGAGCCACAATACATTGTGAATATTTTATGGGTTTTTTAGGTAATAATTGTATTAATGCTATGTCTTGAACCAAGTTAATTCATAGAGAACCCTGGTCTTCTTTGATCTTCAGTGTTTGCATTTTGTACTTTTTCTTCTTTTGAAATAAGGGATAGGAATTTGAACAAATTTGAACAAATTGATGTTCTAATACCTTTTTTAAGAAGTCAGCATCCTTTAAAAATAATTTATGAAGAGTATTTTTTTGCATATAAAAATAGCAATGTGGAATTTAAATTATGGCTATCAGAGCAAAATACCTAATGCCTAGATGAGCTTGTGTAAGGTAAATCTCGGGGAAATAATCCAGTAGAGAAAATAATAATTAGAGTGAAGGAAGCAGCCAGAAGAGTTGGCAGAATTTATCTTGGTGTGAGCTGCTAAGGAAATGAAGTTTTTTTGCAGATTATGTTGTAAACTTGGGGAAGCTGCTACATCCCAGATGGCCTGGGAACATCTGTGGCCCCACAGCTTTCATCCTCCTGACTTCTGACAGAGAAGCAGCCCCTGTCCTTTTGACTGCAGGCTCTGACACCTGCATTTCTGTCACCCCAAGATGTGGGTGTTATGGTGGGTTTGCGTGGTGCCAGGCCTGAGAGCAAGCAGAGGTGAAGGCAGTGCAGAATGCTTTACCTGTTTTACAGGTTGAACTGAAAGCTGGGGTACTTCAACCAGGGAGTCACTGCCATGGTTTCACCCCAGCCAGCAACCCAGCCCCACACAGCTGCTTGCTCACTCCCACACCAGCAGCATCAGGGGGAGAACTGGAAAGGTAAAAGGTTGAAAACTCATGGGCTTAAATAAAGACAGTTCAGTAGGGAGAGCAAAAGCCATGCACATGAGCAAAGCAAAGCAAGGAATTCATTCCCAAGGGCAGGCAGGTGTTCAGCCATTGTCAGGAGAGCAGGACCCCATCATGTGCAGCTGTTCCTTGGGAAGACAAACACCGTCACTCCAAATGCCCTTCCCCCCCTCCCTCCCCATTCTCCCTTTGTCTCTGCACTTGATATACTAAGCAGGATGCTCTGGAATATCCTTGGTCATCTCAGGTCACCTCAGGTCACCTGTCCCAGCTGTGTCTCCTCCCACCCTCCCAGGCACCCCCAGCCCCCTCACCACCATGGCAGTACAAAAAGCAGGAAAGGTCTTGGCTCTGTGTAAGTCTTGTTCAGCAATAACAAAAACATCTCTGTATTATCAACCCTGTGTTCAGCCCAAACCCAAAACACAGCCCTGTACCCGCCACTAGGAAGATAACTAATTCTACCTCAGCCAAAACCAGCACAGTCACCACCCACTGAAAAGCCATTTGATAGCTCCTCTTCCATCTTTTTACAGACCCTCTCCTGATCCTTCACAGTATACACAGGCATTTTCATGCCAGACTGATTTTCCTTGCCAAATTCATAAAATCAGTGAATAGAGCCTTCTAATAGAAGCTGGCTGAGACCTTCACTACAGGGTGGCTAATATTTCCATGTAATGATGGAGAAGTGGATCCTGTTTGTGTGATTCAAATAGTAATGCTGAAATTGAGGCGACACAGGAAGTGTTTCCATATCATTAAGCAAAATTGAAAGGAGACAAAATGCTTTAAACAGAGAAGAAGAAGATGAGAGTTACTGTTCTTTCTTTTTACTCTCTCTGTTCTACTCATACTTTCTCCCTTTTTTCTCCTTTCTCACTTCTTCTGTCACTAACTTTTCCTATTTTTAATTAGTAGCTGGCAGCACAGATTTCAGAGACAACATTAAAAAGGAAGTTACCAGGCTGAGTTTTATGCTGCATCAACAGAGAAACTGCAGGACTAAATATGGTCCCAGGTGAAAGTTACTGCTTCAAAGGCAGGTTTGTCTCAAAACTGCCGTACTCAGAAGCAGAATTTCTTTTGGATCGCAGACACACAAAAGCATTTCCCTGCTACTAAGACAGTAAGAGTTAGGAAACAATGTAAAACCACTTGTGCTGATCCTTTTGTTTTTCTTTTGAAGCAGATTTCTTTCTCACTCCAATAGAATTTATATACTGGGTCACATTTGCCTGGCATTTTCTAGCATCCTAGATCAATCAGATTAAAGAACTCATTCCCTGAGAGCAGCCAGCCAAACTAAAAAGAGGCTAGCCTCATACTTGGCTGACACCAACTTGGGAAAAAAAAAAAAAAAAAAAAAAAAAAAAGGAAAAAAAAAACTTTAGGCTAGCAGATGTCTCAAAATATCTGTTGCTATATAATACACACTTTTGTGCATAATAACTTCTATATATGCTAAGTATTTTTGTTAGGAAATTTCAAAGACTTTGCCAGAATCTTTTCTGTCTAAGCCTAAGATCTGGTATTCAATTCTGCAATCCTTATGAGGAAAGAAGATTCAAGGTCATAAAAATACCTTTGTCAAGCAACACCATAACTCATGGGTTCAGTGTTATTCAGGATAACTTTACTGTAAATACACAATGCTGCCATCCCTGCAGTTCAGGCAATTGCTGCTGTCTGCTCTTCATTTAAGAACAGGGTTATTCTTACTTATCTCTTAGATTTTTGATTCCTGAGAAAGTAGACTATTTTATTGAAATAATTTAAAATAAAAACTTAGGATTTAGACTTATGCTGAAATCAAATGTTCTATTTTTCTCACAGCAGTTTGTCTGTCCTAAATGCAGGAAATTACACTTATCCATCTTGGTGCAGAATTTTTAAATACTTTATTAAAAGGTATTCAACAAATATGCTTTTATTTCATAAAAACAGATAAATAGCAAAGAATCTAAATAAAATTATGTTTAAGCTGTGTTTTCTTGAGGGCTTTGTTACCTTGCAAGTATGAGATGAAAGCCTTCTTCCTGGGTCTTTTTGCTAATTTACTAACTCCAGACTGCATTTGAAGTCAAAAAGACAACTTGCAGCTCAGAGGCACAGGGAAGAGAGATTATTTCATGGATACTTTAGGTAAAAAATACCTTAGATTGAAGTTTATGTTGTCCGAGATATTAATTACCAAAGACACAGGTGAGGAGATGGGGATCCAATTCTGTCTTGAAGAGGAACATTGAGATCCTGAATGAGAATGTTGTAGGATAGAAGTATTAATACAAATACCTTTCAGATGCTCATCCAACCTTGGCACCCCACAGCCTCCACAGGCAGTGACAGGCAACCTTGTTGTCAGGACATATCAGTCATATGCTTTTATCTGACTGCAGAGTTCTCATGTTTTGCAACAGTTTTAAGACTGAAGCTTACTGTGTAGGCAGGGCCAGAAGCTGGACTGAATGATCCTGATGGGTCCTTTCCAAATCAGCACATTCTGTGATTTTCTGGGTGTTGACTGAGAACTGCTTCTGTGCTGAGCTAAGCACACTCCAGCTCATGATAGGTCAAATCCTTATGACTGTCCATCTTGTCTATAAAGAAGTTACATTCATTTCTGTCTTTAGTGTGAGCTTCAAAGTATGCCAGGTCAAGAAGGATGCTCAGATAAGCCCATTGCTTTCCTATGACCCTGGGCAGATGCAGTGCAGGTGGACCAAGCAATTTGATATTGATAACACTCATGTTGAACCGACACAACCTACGCAGCATCTTGCAATGCTTACAAAACATGACAGTACAACACATCATAAGCAAAAAGCTGCTCCCCTAGGCCTGAACTGTTAAGTATTATCTCACTTGAAGTATGAGAACTGAGACTGCTGAGGTGGCTGTTGACTAGTATGAAGCACAGTTATGCATCTTTTCCCATCTCTTGTGGAAGAGCACCCTGAGGATATAAAGACTTGCAAAAGCTTTTCTGTCCAGCCATCTATGAGCTAATTTTTTAATGTTGCTTGAGCTGTCTTTTTCCATTTCTGCATCTACATGTTGGATGTTATGTTAATAGAGAGTGGTACTTTGAGTTATATTAAATTTTCAGAAGTCTATTCTAGCCTCTTGTTCTATTTCTACCCTTCTAATTTATCATAATTGAGTAGCTTGCTGTCTGCTAGTAAGGATTGAGATTTACAGTTTTCCATGACTTGAAATGTTTTATCTGACTCCTTTCCCCCTTTTTTTGATGTGCTCTGCTAACACTGATGACGAAAGTAGCTTCTGAAAGAGAACTGTCCCCATTATCTGCTGCATGCTATGTTTTCTTTTTGCGCTTGGTGTTTTTAAAAAACTGTGTCACAGATTTTTTAATTCCTTCCCAGGTAGCCCTTGCTTGCATATTTTAAAATCCCTGTGAATTGTTTTTATTAATTTCTGTGCCCATCATTTAGCCATCTATGGGGAGAGTGGAAGGGAGACTGCCACTCAAGTTTGCAAGCCTGTGAGGGGGAAATTTGCCCTTAACTGAATCATGTATTGTAATTACTGGTATCCACCAGGTTGTCAGTGGTCACTAAGCTCAGTCATCAGTGTCAGAATCCTTGCTGCTGCTGTCAACCCTTGTTGGGAGTTATTGATTTATATTTGTGAGGTCCTGACTATTGTGTTGCCATCTAACTTGCAGTCAAGAGATCTCAGAGTTCTTAACCTGTGGAATGGCCAAAGGTTTGGTACGATGGCTAACATTGATTGGAGACAAGCACAATTCCAACACATTTAACCTACCAGGAAGGGAGTTAAGGGATATATACTGATGAAAAGGTGCTTGCCAAAACACAGTGATATCACTTACCCTGTACTGGACGTTGGCAGACATTTAGCCTTTGTTGTGATATGGCAAAAAGAGCACAACATGTCTATCACATGCCAATTATATCTTTGTTTTCTTACTG
Organism: Hylia prasina; assembly: GCA_013397195.1. Lineage (NCBI taxonomy): Eukaryota > Metazoa > Chordata > Aves > Passeriformes > Sylviidae > Hylia > Hylia prasina. Next base: position 978,916 of record VYXD01008375.1, read on the forward strand.
TCTTACTGCCCTTTCTGGCCCAATCTCATTCTGCACTTACTACAATATTCCTTTTCCACCACTGCAGTAAGATTGCATACATGAGTCAATGCTTTAGCAAGCCTTTGTGTTGCTGGTACTCTGGTGAACCTGTCTTGGGCAGCCACAGAACATATTTCCCCATCAGGAAGGGGAACAGGTGGTTCCATCACACATGGAACAAATAAAGCCTTATTTCTTATTGATTTGTGTCTTGTGTTAACCTCATGAACTTTCTGTTTACCACAGAGTGTGAAATCATATTGTAATATCTCCCTCAGATGGGATTCTTATAGGGTGTCTTTCTTTTGCACAAAACCTGTAAAGAATTCTAACTCTGCCTATCACACAGTAATGTAAGGGCAGGAATGAGTGGGAATTAAAAGTTGTGCATGTATGTGTGCTGGGGGCAACAGGGGGATAGAGACGTTAAAGAGAGCCTAAAGGATGTTTTGCAATTAATATGCCATTAATTTGATTGGGTAAAAAGGATATCTAGAGGTCTTATGGACCCTCAGAAGATCTGACTGAAACGTTCTTAGATCAGTATCTGTTGGAAGATAGAGGTCTTGATAATAGCTAAGCCAGGACTTGTGTGTGTCATGTGCATATGAGTAAGTCTGTACTGAAAATGTAAATGAACACAGGGGAATCAGGCTTACAGTTTCTGTGTAAAATAGGGCAACTGTCATTATATTACTGGCAAACCAAAGAATCTCCTGAAATGCCTACTTGGCTTTGAAAGTTATTTCTGGGGAATTCAGAAATCTGCGCAGAAATAAGAGAAACCAAATGAAGGAAGAAAAGCAAAGAAAATAATCTGAGATGAAAGCATCCATCCCCTTCTTACAACTTTTGTCGCAGAAAAGGTGACTGATAGTTCACAGAAAAGGCATGAAACTCCTCACAGTGTTGTTCAAGACATTCCAGGTGATTAGTGTTATCTATCAGGAGTTTAATTCTGGCATCTCTTGAAATATGAATAATCCTAAAAAAACCCCTACATCAGAAGGTGTATTCATTTCTACCCAGAACTATACTTTGCCAGACATTTGGATTCTCGATGGGGAAGAAAAACAGGAATTGACTTCTTATATACGTCTTTAAAGGGTGAAGTATATTTCTAAAAATCGCAAACTTCCCAAATTGTGAAAAGTGGAGGGGAAAAGTGCCCTAAAATGTCCTCTTACTGCATTCCTATAATTCCTGTATCAGTTTTTTTCTGTTAGTTTGGCTTGTTTCAAGCTCTACTGCCAAGAAGGCTATTTGTATGAACTCTCTCTTATTATTAGCACAGTGATGAAGAGGTAGACAGGTTCTCTTCTCTTGCCTGAAGCTGCTACCTAGTCAGCCTGGCTGATGCTCCATCTGTAATTTTTTCTTGTCATTTATTCTGGTTTCCTGTGGTTTTTCTTCTTTAATACATGACAGTCACATAGGTGAAAAGCAGCCAAAGGAAAACAAGAGTAAAAAATCCTATTCAGTCAGTAACCATAAATAACACACCTTCAAGAAGAAAATAATTCAATTGGTGAGAAGTCCAGCATACAAGAGACTACTAAAAGGTTTGGGAGTATTTTATCAAAATCAGTAGTCAAGATCAAGTCATGTGATTATGAAAGCAGAAAACACAAACGAAAAAAGGACTTATTCAAAAGGGGCTTTTTTCTGTTACAATGCACAGTGTGATGACTTCAGCTCTCAAGACACCCAAGTCCCAAACTTCAGGAAGTAATAGCAAGTACTGTTACAATATCTGACAAATATAAAAATTAAAATCAATATTACAATCAACAAGTAATCGGTATACATAATGAGCTATAAATATAAGGAATAAAGAGTCAAGGGAATCTAAACACAGCAGGAACATCTTCCCATAAGTTACTACTGTGAAGGCAATAGTACTGTCAAAATGTAAATTTTAATATAGTTGGACTGTATCTATAATGAAAGAAATACCAGTACCACTCAAGAAAACCCTAAGATTTGAACCGCCAAACTATGATAAAAAACAATAGTATTTAATAACTTTTAATTTCCTTATTTTAAAAAGGGGGGATATGCTCATGTATCAGAATAACAAAGTGCTCTCCAGTCCATTGATTTAAAAGCTCATAAGAGAGCAATAATAGAAGCAATATTTAAGATCTAAAACCCAAGATAGCTCTGTCCAGAAGCCTTTTAAGATTCATCAGACCTGACAGTCCTGGTGAACAACAGCTTTAAAATGAACCAATAGTGTTCCCTGGATTATAAGAGGGCCAAGAGCATCTTCGGGTGTCTTTGACTATTGGCAAGAATAGACCAGGTGTGTTGAGGGCATCCATCCTTAAAAAGGCTACAGGAAGATCCAGTTGCTGCCTGTAGCTGTTTATTGGGAGGTTAGAGAGAAGGTGCAGTCACACAGAACAGTGGGAGGTTCAGCACAGAGTGTGGTGTAAGGAAAAAATTATTTCTATGAGAGTCATCAAACATTGAAAAGTTGTCTGGACAGGGAGTGGGATGTCCATCCTTGAAGCTACACAAAACTGAACGTGGCTCTCAACAACCTGTTTTTACAAGGACTTCGTTGGGAAGTGAGCTTTAGATGTCCTTTCAAACCAGTGTGATTCCATGGTTCTATGGTTAAAGGATACTAATGAAAAAAAATACATTATGAGAGGTATTCTAGAATTATAGAAGAACCCTCCAGTTAGGAATTAATCTGGGCTTCATGTTGTTTGCCCAGTATATATTGTTTAGTTAGCCACACAGGAATCCCAGGCAAAAAGTAATAACTGTGAATGGATGCAATGAACCAGCGGCAAATCATGTGAGTGTCAGAAACAATGAAAACCAGGACTTGAAAACCAAGCCTTGGAGACCTGAAAGACCTGATGTCTAATAAAAATAGGGCTTGTGGGTGTTTTAAAATGTCTTTTTTATTTTTATACCATTTTTAAAAATCCCAGAAACAAGAAATCTTTGAAATCTCTTCCACCTTGTCAAATATGTTTGAAATTGCTGGTCAGCTCATGGTTCCTTTCATGAGATCAATCAAGAAAGTGAATACAGAGACAGTGTCTTATTTCTGTAGGAAACCAGGCTAAAAATAAAAGGATGAAAATCTAATTAAGACCAGGCAACTTAATATTATGGAAAGAAGTCTTTGAAAGGAAACATGGTTTCATTCATTCATATCATTAGAACCGGGATTCATAAAACTAAAAGCAAAAAATGAAAGTATTTAGGGGCTTTATCAGTCAGGTTTGTCTGACAAAAATATGATTATGAAGTATGAGTAAAGAGATTTTTAAAGGGATTAAGAACTGCCTTGTCGAAAAGAACTGGAAAATAAGCTGTCAGTGGGGAGTCACAGCTGCATAGAAGCTCAGCTAGTAGGGTTCCTTAGTATTATCTTGTTTCAGTCAATGACTGAAGGTGAATATAAAATCACTGATAAAAAACTTAGGCAATTCAAATAAAAGCAGGGCATACATTTTTACCATTAGGAAGTATAGTCCCCTGTGGAACAAGCTAAGGAAAGCAGCAATGTTCTAATCCCATGACAACTTCAAATCAAAAGAAAAAATAGACACTGCTAGGGTGCTTTTTTGCTAAGGCTGTTGACTTATTTCAGATAGGGTGAGTGAGTAGCATCCTATAATCTTTTCCTCCAAGAGTCAAAATCAGATGATTTAATGGCTCTTTCCATGTTGGAAACACACATCTTTGAAAATAGTGACAGAAAAATGTCAATGATGAGATCAAAAAAATAAAAACTCAATGAGAAAAATATTAGGAAAACAAAGAAAACCTGTGATTAAAACCAAGATAACTATTGCCTAGTTTTGTGTTCGTAAAACAAATATTCATAAAATGCATCCCAGGACAGACTTGTTGGATATTAGAAAAAGGTTCTTGACCCAGAGGGTGGTTTGGCACTGAACAGGCTCCCCAGGGAAGTGGTCACAGCACCAAGCCTTTCAGAGTTCAAGAAGTGTTTGAACAACACTCTGAGGCCCATGGTGTGACTATTGGGGTATCCTGTGCAGGGCAGAGAGTTGGACTTGATGATCCTTGTGGGTCTCTTCCAACTCAGCTGAGTCTGTGATTCTCTGAAGCTTAAAAAAATGCAGTCGAAAACTCATTCTTAAATTTGTCTTTCAATGACAGAAAATTCAGGCTGTCAAGAAATCCCACCCTAATGTCATTTATTATGCACTAGTGTTATGCAGTAGTTCAGGCTTTCAGTAGGTTCTTGACAAATGTTTCAAGGGCTTCCAGTAGCAAACAAGTTGTTAAGGTATCTTTCATAATAGAATGACTGTGAAAATGACAGTGTGTTGTTAATGTCTGTCTGGCTACACACATAGTCTCCCCACCCCCTCTCCTCCTTCCTTACCAGAAATCCTGAAAAAGCCAAGCAATGAAAATAGAAATGTGTTCTTTGGATTGTGTAATGGGGTTCCAAACAGGAGCATACACTGAAATACACTGTGCATGCAGATTAAAAGCTTATTGCTCCTCTGTGCACACTTATGGCCATTAGTAGCTTCACACCCTTGTACATGTTTTATTTTCAGAAAGAACTGTGTTGAAAGTTAAAAGAACTTCCTCACTATTACAGTCTTTTTTGCTCACTGCAATACTAATTGCAACTCTGGTTAAGCTTTTCCGAGCTGTTTTACTTCCTATTTGTTGTTAGGAGTCCAGTTTCTCCTTTGAAAAAAAATTCTACGAAATCCTAAACATTTATTTATCTTGTGTGGTGCCTTTTTACTTATTAAAAGCTGTGTTTCAACTTACAATAATTCTAAATCCAGTGTTCAGTAACTATCCTCACACGCATGCTTGGTCTTTCCATAAACATACTCTTTATTTCTAAGTGTCCAGAATACCAGCCTGCTTTGAATGTGCCTGTCAGCCTGCCCATCAAGCTGGGGCCATGGAGCTGAGTGTCTGAAACCTCACATCATACAGGGAGACAATGGCAGAGCGTCCTATATCCCTGTGAAAACTGGTATCTCCTCTTTTTTTTTTTTTAGTTTTGTGCCTTCTCTTCTACCTTCTCTTGCTATCAAATCTTGTATGCTAGCAGCATATGTGCTTATGTCCTCTCTTTTTCCCAAGTCTTGCAGTGTCTTGCCAAACTATGCTGTGGATCAGGTGTCAGCTACATAATTTTTTGCAAGAATCATCCCCATCTGAAGCACGTGCTTCTGTAAACCTCATCAGATGTCTTGGGTTTTTTACTGTGCACTTATTTAAACTGTTATGCTTTTCTTTAGGGATCTTGAACAGACTCCTTAAGAACTTTTGTGTATGTTCCATTGAAAATGGATGAAAGAAAAATGGGCTTAAACAAAAACGATCATCAAGAGCAATTTCTACATTTTCATTTATTTGTGTGTAGAGAAGTATATGTGGAGCTTTTTGATGTTGCAGTCTGCTTTAAATGTAATTAAGTCTTAATTGTAGAAGATGTTTGATCTCTGGCAGAATTCTATCAGAAAGGTGTCACTACTCCAGGTTTGCTGTGGTCAGTTTTCTAAACCTAACCACTTGGATCCAGGGCTGAGATCCCATTCTCTTCTGGGGCATACCTTCATATAGTCTCTCCACTCACACTCCTCTCTGTAATTTCTGACTCCTGGCTGCGCAGTGATTCTCTCCATCAAATCCTCCAGTCTGTTCACACCAGGACAGACATTCCCACTTGCTCCAGGTTCTGTGGGACTTGCAAGTACAAGCAATGAGCTGATATATGTAAGGGAAGTGCTACAAAACATCTCTGGCAAGCCTACATTTCTGTGGGAATGGTTGTGTCTTGGTCTATTTTGCACCACACTCAGACCTGTCAGTGTTTAGTATGTAATGTATTTCAAAAACACTGAAGCTGTATGCAACAAGCAGTGCTACAGCAAAGTAACTCAAAGCTTTCCTATGGGTCTGTGAAGTGAAATGGTTGAAAACCCGATGACCATTCTATATGCATCTAATGGCTCTCTTACTTGCACATAAACACTTAAATACACCTAAATTTAATTTAGAGTGTCTTTTTCTACAAATAAAATGCAGAATATCAGGAGGTTTTTTCCATTTTCTGGTAGTACAAACATTTTTTAATAAACATAGATGAAATCCCTTTACTCAAGCAGCAGTATTTCTGAATAAACACTTCCCTGAATTGCTTTAAAATCATTGCTGTAAGATTGTTTTCAGGTTAATCTATTGAGATGGGACTGATTGAGTCTAAGTAGAAGGCTTCAGGCTGTGATCTTTGCAAGTTATACATGGAATTCATTGAGACAAATAAATAAGAGCTGGAACAAAAAAGAAGTAAAGATGCTTGTAGTGCAAATGAACCAAACATAAATGCTAAAGGTGTAGTCAGGACCTTTACCTGACTACAGTATGCACAAGCCAAGTAAAAAAGAATCAAGTGTTTGGTACCTGGAACTGAGATGTGTGTTTTATACAAGGAGAGTTGTAGAGGTCAACTTTCAGACTCAAATCACTGGATACTGAAATTTTAGAATGTTGCTGCTTTAAAAATTACCTGAATAACCTGAGAACTCTATGTAGAGTTATGTTTGTGGCTAAAGAGGCCAAAATATCCTGGTAAGTGATAGTGACAGACTTTCAAAGGAAACTATCACAAATTATTGCATCTTCCTTCTATCACATCTTTGCCTGTATTCTTTGCCTTTAACATTTGGCATTATTCATGTCATCAAGCCTTCCACTTCCACATTTTCCATTTCACACACTTTTCTATTAAGTTTTGACTGTAATATTTTAGTGGTTATGGAACGTTTATTTCTCTACGGTATTCTCCAACTCCATAGTTCAGCTCTAAGTGTATTCACCATTACTTGTGTCAAGGATTTTGTCCATCATTTTGATGACTTTGAGGTGCACAGCAGCATGTTATTTTGGGGTGAAGCCTCAATCCCCTCTATTAAAAAAGGTAGGTTCTGTAACATTTATGTCTATTCACTAAGTTACTTGGTGTCCGCATTCTCAAATCTTCTCACCTTTAACTAGAGGTTTCAAAATCTTTTTCCTGGACCTTGTTACTTAGTTAAACACCAAGTATTTACCTTGCAGATTGCTCTAGCTAACACATTTCTGCTATGGGAATTCTTAAGCATCTCCATCTTTATGTGTCACTATTTCTTTCCCATTACACTTATAAGCAGATCAGAATTCTCAAGACTCCTGCCATTTCTTTCACATGCAGTACTCTGTAAGAATCTTAAGTACATTATGCTAAACTGCATTTTATCTTTTCAAGTGAAATGATGCTCCATTTGTTCAAATGCTGCATATGCAATCAGCAGTGGTCTGAACACCCCTGCTGTAATAAAACATGTAAGTAGAACTAAGCCCAGCTGCATTGTCCTTCTCTTGACAGCGCTCAGGTAATAACTGAAATGATCAGTCAACAGTGCTGGGAAAGTGCCTTAGAAATGTATGCCTCTAGTTATGCGGCCTTCAGCAACCTCAGAACAGATCCTTGGTGCCACAAAAAGACACAGGAGAATCTTGCTGACTAACTATATATAGTAATTAAGCATGCAAAATTCAAAGTTACTAAAGTTAACACATGGCATAAAACCACAACTTCAGCACATGACAAATGAGAATGGTAGCACTTCAGAAAACAAAGAACTTCAGAAAAGAAACTCTGGAATCATGATGAAAAGTTCAGTGAACACACTAACATGATGTTCAGGACTGGTCAAACAGTAAAACAGAAAGATAGGAGCTCTTAGGAAAAGAAGAGGCAACAAATCAAATATGCTATGCCACTATTTAGTTGATGAGATGCCTGTTAAATGCTGTTCTAGCCTCAAAATGGATACAATAGAACTTGGAAAGTCTTAGAGAAGGTGAAGGGAATTATGAGAGGAGGTTGGGAGGAAAACTAAATAAAACTTGAAAAAGAGACAGCTGAATGGGGGGGAAAAAAGTGTTAATTGTCCTGAGAGCTATATAGAAGATAATGAGGGACCAATTTCCATTTTTTCCTTAGAAATAAGAAGAGGGAAAACAAGACATTGCAAGGCAGTATTTTAGCTGCAGAAACCCCAGTAATTTTCTGTATTTTTAATAGTGGAACTCACTCACTTGTAAGAGGAATGAGTCATGGAAAAATGTGTGGAAAGATTCTCTTTGTCTTTCCCTAAGTATCCACTGTGATCAATGCTGAAAACATGGTAAAGGGCTGAAAAAGAAATTATTTTATTGTTCGCTTTGTTAGTGATATTTCAAAGCACAGACACAGTATGTAGGCATAGAAAGACCACAACTTCTAAGCTATTAAGAAGAATAGAGTGAGGAAGTTATGCCTCTCCCTTTGCTTCCTCGAGTAACTGGATCACAAATTAGCTCACAAGTAGATGCCTGTCTTGCTGAAATAAAAGAAGCAGCTGACAGGATCAGAACATTCGTGCAACAAATGATGAGAAACAGCATTTCTTTCCCATGCTGTTTCCAATGCCCTTTAAAAACTTATAAAGTAATAATCACAGGGTCACTTCTGATGACCTTGCTCATGTTTTACTTCACTGGTTATAGCTGACCAAGGACTGAAAGGGGGCAGACATCACAATAGTAAGGACGACAGCCCCCTAAGGGGGAAATAGATCTTAAAGTGAACTGAGAAAGAATGCATGTGCAAGGGGAGCCTGACAGCAGGGCACCAGGGAACAAAAGCACTCAGCATGAGAATCAATGCTCTCTTTAGAAGTCTATAGGGAAACATTCTGCTTTCCTCCAGGTTCACAGCTGCATTACATTGATGATGACATGAACAGCTGCTTTCCTTGGGCATTGGTACTTCTGGTAATATTAGAGCACTGTTGCAGTGCACTGCATTTATACTTCCTCTGCCATTGGATGTAATGTTTTCTTTTTTACTGCCACAAGTTCACAGTCCTTATTTTATTCTCATTCTGAGCACAACAGCTGAGTTGCTAGTGTGTGGAAAAGCATTGCCCAGAATTAATATGATTGCATTCATACCATCCCCTACCATCTTCTTGTCAGCCCTTATAAACTTAAGTTATACATATTTTGGACTGACCTTTTCTCTAATTGGATAGAAGCGCACAGAGGAATATCTAGGTACTAGGATAATGCCTTACTATGGTAAGGAGGGAAAAAAGGGTTAGTATGCTATAAGAAGTGTCATTTCTTGGAGGAGACATGTAGTCAAGACCCCAGCCCTCTTGCAGCAGCACAGTTTCTGCTTTTGTGTCCAATGTAAACTCTTTGAAGAAATGTATTTCTCTATCAAAACATTGATTGAGGAGGTTTGTTTTCTGTGCTAAAATATTGTCTGTTGTTATTTTGGGTTGATTTAAAAACTGTGTTAGTGGTCACATTCCTTTATGGAGATTGGAATTGCTGGACTAGACCAGGACTCGTAGGATAATTCCACTCCCACTGATGATCTGCAGCAAATACTGCAGAAAAAATGCCAGAAACCCCAGTCCGCAAATGTAAAGTGGTCTTCATTCTAATCCTTTTAGATTAGACTTTGGTTTAGATCTTGAAATGTAGAATTTTATATTCTCTCCTTTTTCTTTTTAATACTTATTTTAAATATAACAAACTGATTCTTCTCCTGTGAAGCCTCAGCTCCACTTTGTGGCCTATTCAAGTGCACAACCATGTCTTTCCTAAGATTTATGCAGATCAATAGGGTTCAGAAGCAGGACATGTTGCCCATTTGTACAATTCTCAGTACTGGATGGCAGGCACCGATTCAAATCAATGATTTCTGTGGGAGCTGCAGTTCATGCTGGATATGCCTCTGCTGAAGGTGTTTTGATGCTTGTTTAGGAGTTATTTGTCCCTGCCAGGCATCTATGCTGCTGAAGCAAGAGTTTCTACCCAGTATGTTTTATAAAATTGAGGGAGCTTAATGTATCACTGTACTTTGCTGTGGGGTGAACAATAGGTCGTGGTTGTGCTGAGGGAAAGTCAATGTTTATCCCTCCCTGACCCCGGAGAGAACTCAGGATGACTCTCACCACCAGCTAACAGCCAAATCAACTAGGAGGGGTTTGCTTCTGCCCTGCAGCTTGCAGTTTTGTGTGGCAGAGGAACACAAGGTTGCTGCTGCAGAAGCCAGGGACAGCTTTTTGTTACTGTAGGTATTATCAAGGGAAAACAACAGTGTATGTTGCCTTCACTTTGAATCTTTATGTTAATGAAAAAGCCCCACATCCATGCCTTATGCATCTGTGTAAAATTATAGTAGGACTTGTAAGAGCAGAGCTCTGGGATGTGTTTCAGCATTGCAGCCCATTAGTCAAGCAGGACAATCACATAATCTTTATGTTCCTGCTTCATATCTAACATCCAGGAAAAATATCACAGTCACAATTAGTTGCTGGAGTCAGTCTGTTTAATTAATGCCACTTTCCTCTTCTGTACTTCTAATGCAAAGAATCCAACAAAAAAAAAAAAAAAAAACACAAAGGAGGCAAAGCAAAGTAAGGTGTCTTAGCAACTTTCTGAAAGGATTTCCTTCCAAAACGTGGATAAAGAGCAAGTCACAGGAGACCTATAGCCCATAGGCACAACTCAGGTTCAAAGAGATCAGCATGACAACTTGTGTTACTCAGTTCCTGTCATAGCTGCCTGCCAACTTTTTTCATGTGTTTACAAAGTACATTTTGCTTTGTATAGACCTGAGTATGAAATTCTAAAATTTAATGCAGCTTGTGTTTTGTGATTATCAGCATTAGTTGCCAAAGAAACAACTTGGGCATTGCATAGTCCTGTTACTTTCAGCAACTAAAATCAGACAGGGGATGATTAGAATCACAGACCAAAACCTAGACACAGAAAGAATTGATCTGCGTGCTTTCACTCTATGAATAGCGATTTCTGTCACAGAGATTTTTTTTTTTCAAAATAATTCATACCTTATTCCTCATGACATATGGCAAATATCAAGACAATCTAAGTAAATGCCTGGATTTTGGAAGACATACATGGCTACACAGTGTAAGTACAGCAGAAATATTGCTGTGACACTCTAAATCTGACTGTATATTTACCGGCATCTCTCCTTGTCATGGTTAAATAAGAGGTGTAAACTTTTCAAAAAGCAGTGTCCTCACAATGTTTATTTGCCCTGTTGTAGTGGTTTTAAAGAGAGACAAGAGAGTCAAGAAAGAATAGAATATTACATAACATTAGCTAAAGACAAGAAATAGGTGCTATTCCTGTGGAACTATATATATTGTGCTGTTAGAAGAGTAAGTGTTCTTCTAGAAATTTATCCTGGTACTTGACTTCACCAGAGACAATTCTTGCCTGTTTCAAATAGCAGCATACATTATAGTCCCCCTTTTCTTTATACTGACATAAACTGCAGCATTCTTTTGAGACACTGAAATGTAGAAGGATCTGGGACACTTGAGTTTGTTTTTTTTTTTTGTCTATTGAACTGGCTGCATTTGTTCAAGTCTGACATGATAAACACGTTAGTAAAAAGAGAGTTCTTGCCTTGAATGACTTTTATTCAAGTACAGAATAAGAAGCTATTTGATAACCCTGCTTCTGTTTGGAACAGAAGCAAAATAAAATCAGATCTTTATTATCAGAAACACTTAGATTTTTTTTTCTCTTATTTCTGATGATTGAAGACTTCACTGGGTTATTTTTCTACTTTTTTAGGCAAACGTAGTAGACACCTAAGAGGATAATATTGCTCAAAATCTTGAATTTCTGATTAGTGCATTCTCCATTAGGCTACGTAGGGTGAAATTCAAGGCAGAATACAGGCCTGTCTAGCCAAATTTAGATGTTCTCTATTTCTGTGCTCCAAAAGATAGGCAAAGCTGGGTATGAAACAAATAAATAATTGATGCTATTCAGAAGCATTAACTTTTCTCCAAATGCAGGGAAAGAGAATTGACTTCTAATCAGAAGGATAAGGAGCTCAGACTGGTTCTAGTAGCCTACCTAGAAAAGCTCTCAGCAGATTACCATTTTTCATGGCAAGTAAGAATATTGCATATTACCATCCAAAGTATTTGTCACTGGTTCACTCACAATCCTAACAGCAGAAATTTTATGCCTATAGCTGAGCTACAAGCTAAGTATTTCATTGGCATCATATTCATTTGGAAAAATCATGAGGAATATTGAATTAGAAATTAAAGCAAGAGCTTTTATTCTTGTTCTTCTACCCTCTCAATTGAAGGAACAATTTATGAGTCATTTAATGTTACCCTTATTTGATTAAACTGCAGCCTTTCTTGACCTAATAGCATTTAAGGCACCAAATTAGAATATTGAATATCAGTGGCTGTGCTGGATTTGATTTGAGACTTCCCTAAATATTAGACATAAGTTTCTTTTCCATTTAGGGGCACAATGAAATAGCCATGACATTTTTTTCATACCATTTGAAATGTGATTACTTGAATTACAAGGTGGCCTTAAACATGATGATTTAAACATGGTGAAAAAAAATTTGCCTTTGTGAATGTTTAAGGGACGAAGAGTAGAATTTTAAATAAAAATATTTGTGTAAAAATAAAAATTATTAACATTAGAGTAAAACATTTATTAAACTGCATGTTGAGACTAGATTACAGTTAAAAATTTCCACGTGTGTTATGTTTTCAGAGAAGTTTTGCATTCCAGTACTCACCATTTCCTTCTGTTATTAGCATTTTGGTTTTGAACTACCAAATAGTGCAGAGATTATTTTGTCTAAACTTCTGAAATAAAAAAAAAAAATTGTACTTTTCCAACTCTATCATCAGCTGAAATCATCCTTGTCTACAAAAAGAATGGACTCAGTTTGTCATGGTTTGTCACAGCTAACAGGCAAGATAATGTATAAAGACCAGTGAGAGAGATTATGATAAGAGGAATTGTAAATCAGGACACTGAGAAAGCCTCTCATAGGCTTCCAGGTACATGTGCCATTTTCAAAGCTGAGCTCCTGTCTTCCACCCTCAAATGCTGCTTCCCAAGCATGTAAAGTCTTTGGAGTACTTGTTTATTTCTCCTGACACTCATTTTATCTTGACTGGCTCACTCTTTTTCCTTTCCAGTGTTCAAACTCAGTGATACAAATCATTATAACAAAGTTATGCACAAAGCAAAAGAACGAACAATCCAATGCTTTGGGCATCATTTGCCATTTATTTCAACAGTTTATGTTCAGTGTCAGAATAGTTCAGGGAGAAGGGGATGCACAATACAGTCTTGATTGTAAGAAATGTATCCATAATCAAGAGATGAAATTGTATTTAGGCAAGCTGTTATGTGTAGCATGGATTTTTGTGTCTCTAAAAGTGATGAATGATTCAATAAAGCATGACATGCAACAGTTCAAAATAGTGTTGTGAATTAAAATTTGGAAATACTACTAAAATAAAATATTACCTCCCTCCTTATTCCTCATTATTCAGATATGTTTAAACTAAACTAAATTTTTTTTTAGAATTTTTTTCAGGAGGATTTTCATGGTGAACTGTAGGTTTAGAGGAAGAGCAACAAATGGCAAATTTTCCCAACCCCAGACACTCACGGGATTTAATAGATCCTCTCATCTCCACTGACACTAAAAGGAGCATGGTGTTCCCCTCCATACCCCTCCCTGACAATTGTCCCCTTTTTTTCCCATAATGCCTATGGGATAGACCTTGGTACTCACCTGTTCTTCACAATTAGCATTTCATGTTTTCTGCACTGCTCTGTTCAAATGTGTAAACACAAATGGAGATCCTCCTGCTATTTTTAATTCAGCTACACAAATGGAATCTGATGGAAATTTTATCTTCTGTAGTGAGGCTGTAACTTCAAAAGGAGAGTTGTGGGTTGGTTTTTTTTTTCAAAACTGTGAAGATACACTGTCTGAGGATGCAGTATGAAAGTAATTTTTAATCTGTAAATAACTGATAAAAGTTTAAGGAAGGGTCCATTGTGCTAACACACACAACCAGGAAACAGTGTGTATAAGCTGACTTTTTATTTAAAAAACCCTCAAGGCAATATTGCTTTTATCAGACAAAACAGCTCTCCTTTATTCCTTCTTCTTTTATTGTGTGTATGGATATTTTTTGTTCTTTTTGTGATAGTATTAAGTGTAAAGACATGTTTTGTGTTTAATTGTAAATGAGCTGTGTTATGCAAACTCAAAGGACAACTTAAATGCATAGAAGATTTCAGGTAGATAAGCTCTTATTTATTTTTCTAGATGTTTTGCAGCTTCATTATAGTTCTTGAATTCTTTCAGTTTGTGACACAGAATCTGCACCTGTCAGATACAAAATAATTTTATGCTGCAGTGTTTTGTTATGGTTTTTCTCTCCAGTGGAAGTCCCTGTGTTTATTTGATGCTTTGTTGGGAGAGTATGAAGGGATGCAGCTGTTATTTGTATTGAGGAGGTTTTTTCAGGTACAGTTTGTAACTCTAATGATTGATACCTCTGGATGAGTTGAAAATCATGACAGTCCACCCTAGGTACCTTGCAATTTCTATTTTTTGAGGTACTGTCATATGAAGTTCCTCTGGGATCTCTGGAATGTTTGGTATTGATCAGCCTTCAGTCATCCATTCAGTGAATCAAAATAAAAATGGGCTGCAGCCGTGGAAATTGCCCATGTTTGGAAAATATAAAAGAGAGATTTTTTTGTCCTTCCAGTCATGTAACTCTAAGGACCTAAAAGGAACCATTACTGCCTCCACAGTGCTGGCTTATTTTGATAAACTGCAATTTTTTTGGATGGTGTCTTCAGGCAGAAAAGGTGAATCAACTGCCTTAATGCTGCACTTAGGATCTGTTCTGCTGTAGAAGGTAGATGGGGAGGTTTGACCCTAGAAATCACAGGAGAGGGCATTTATTCATTTGACTGTAGTAACAGAAGGGTAATATCACATCAGACCTCCCTAACTTTCCCAGTTACTCTAAAAACTATTAAATGTCTGAGGTTTTGTATGGTATCAGAAGTTAAATCCACACATTGGGATGAAAGTCTGCAACAATTTATTTTTCTTATTACAACACATGGTTTAAAACTCTGAAAACCTTCAGTAAAAGCAAGCACAAAAGTGAAAGAAACAAGAATCATTGAAAAAGTGCTGGAAGCAGTGCTTTAAAAAAAACCCTAACACACAAAACAGTAAACAGCAGGGACTAGAACAAATAGTCCTGTGGTAACAGAAGAAATTATATAATGACTTCCAGGGAGTAGAAAACTCTAGGACATATTTAGAATTTAATAATGTAGATGTATTAACTGGACCATTATAGAGTATATATTCGTGCACTTCTGCAGAACAGAAATATATTCAATTCTGTGTCTTTATTTTAATGGTTTTATTAAAAAATATATAAAAGTGCATTTAAGTCAGTACAAACAAAAAAGAATTTTAAAGCAGTAGGTTCTACATACAGCTTCAGCTGGTTTTGCAGCAGAAATTTTGCCTAATTTCCTCATTTACTCTGAAGGAAATATCTGATTTATTCTATTCATGTCCTACCAGTTGAGTCCAATCTGAATCTGTAAAGAGCAGTGAAATATTCTGTGTATATGTAATTGGATGAGTCTGGCAAACTTCCCTCTTCAAATAATGGTCATATTAATTATTGAGAAAGATAAACTTTCCACTTTCATCTTTTGCTTTCAGCAGTTTGTAATTTCATAACATGTAGCCAGCATGAACAGAAAAGGTACATTGCAAAGGTATTTACCTTTGCTCTTCTCAAAGTTCATGTTGGGAGGTTTTAACCAAAAATTTTATGCTTCCATGAATGCCTCTACGAAAATAAAAACAAAACCACCACCACCACCAATAAAAACCCAAAACCAAAACAAACCAAAACAAAAAAATAGCTGTTAGAAATATTCTTTAAACTCTTTCCTTATTTCCTTCAATCATAAAATATCCCTAGATGGCAGACCATTCCTCATACTTGTACTCCTCAAAATCATTGTTTCTCTATCTTCATGCTCTTTATGGCAGCAACAACCATTCACATCTCTATCTTTTGCTTTCCTGGTGATATTGTCCGTTCTATTTTTGGTGTGTTCCTCTTCTCCTTCTACTCTGTGGTTACGAAAGAATAAATAGTAATACACATAAAATATTTATCTGTAATCAAAGTTTCCAGTTAAATGGAGTGTATCTTCAAGGAAACAATGGCACACTGTTCATTGAAAGAATCTGCCAATCTTGTCCCATTCAATTGCTAAAATATTATTTTGATCTTTAAGTTCCTAATTAACATAGTGCATTATATTTTATAGGTTAAAATCTTTCAGTTACCTTATTTTAAACAGAAAGAAGCAGCTCACTCAAATATATTCACAGATGTAAACATTTTCTGGGAGATTTTAGCTGTAACTTTTCTCCTCTGTAGTTAACGAGAGTTTTCTAATTTTACTTGAAATAAAATGTGCTAGAATATCATAGCAGGTGGGTGGGAAACTTCAGAAAATTTTCAAAGCAAAACCCACAGAAAGCCTTAGTTACTGATTACTTTTTTCTTGTATTCCAAGCATTTTCTCCTGTTGATTCAATATTTTATGTTCACATAAATACTTGAAAAGAAAAGCAGAAGTAAGCAGCCTCTGAATGTTAAGGTTTCAAAAAAAAAAACAAACCAAAAAACAAAAACCAAACCCAAAAAAACCCCACATCCAAAAAACCCAAAAGCAACCAGTTCAAAGCAAATTATTAAAAGTATTTCAGGGGCTTACTCACAGCATGCCTGATAAGATATGTTTGGTTCCCCATTTTCTGTCTTGTTTCCAACTGTCTACTTAAATCCTTAGACAAATGCTACTGGCTAGATGAATAAATGACTAAAAAGGTCTTTGACCCTACATGGCACAGCAATCTTTATGATTAAACTGCTATTACATGCACTTTTATGAAAATACATATTTAATTTTCATAATTTAAACCCTAAGATGAATTCCCAAAATAGTATGCATAAGAAACTGTGTTCAGGTGCTGGTTCATACAATTAGACAATATATGAAAAGGTTTTGTCGGTGCAGAAGTCTAGTGGTTTCCATAGATTTTCTTGCTGGTGTTCAAACCTTTCACACTAGGGAAGGGAGAAATGAAGACTGAATAAGAAATGTCCTCCAAAACTTGGTTTTTAAAACTGAATTAGGTTAACCTACCTGACAGTCTCTTCCAGTTTAGATACTACAGGACAAGAGGCTGACGTGCAGTGAACAGTTTCTTAAACACAAATCTCAAAATACACAATAAAAATACTTTGAAAATTGTTTACAGATCACCCATAGATCTAGATTTGTAAGAAAGAAATAAAGTGGTTAAGTCCTGGTTCTGTTGATTTTAATTACCCAGTGGAAACTGTATTAAAACTACAGTCATGTCACTTTGGTACAGTTTAAACTTGGCTAAACGTTATCAGGTGCTTCTTCCAACAAGTTTAAGCAATTTGCAGTTGATAATGCTGAAATTACCTTTTCTTTATATTCAGTCTTCTTCTGATCTCCAGATTTTCTAGAAAGTCCTTAGCTACACATTCATAAAGTATAGAACACAAAAACCCTCCCAAGAAGAAAACCATTTGCATAGATAGGAGCAATTTGGTCATTGTGCTTATAATATCCCCAGCCTTTACTCATTCATCTTCTGTCCCTACAAATATGTTACTTATGTTCTCAGTAGAAAAGTAAATCCCAAAGATGAAATTCCCAGATTACTACTCTCATTTAGAGTTAATACAAATTAATTCCAAATATCAATTTTGAAGGAGAAGAGTTAATTTTATGTTACTTATCCACTCACTTGCTATGAGAAATTGGAGAAAGACCCCTTTTAAATCTGCAGAGATCTGTACATGTGACATTTGGCAACAGCCTGCTTGTAGGAGCTTTTTCAAACAGTCAGCATTCTAATAGACTCCCTGAGCTTAATCATAGGCTGTCTACTTTTTCCTTGATTTCATTATACTTTATATCAGTGAGACAGAATGTTAGCATATTGCTACACCAAGCACATTCAAAGTATATCATCTATCAAATTAAGAAAAATATAATTAATTGAAGAAAGTTTGGTTGCACAAGTTTAAAATAGGTATAAGGTCTATATAGAAATGAGCTATTTTCCCCATGTTTTTTAAGATACTAAATTTTCAAAGAAATTAATCTAATATGATGGATGGATTCCATGTTTTAAAAGGTAAATTGGGCATTGCTAAAATCAAAAGTGGACAATGTCCATATAGAAACAAAAGGGGGCTGTATCTCTTTGCTTCCAGACCATATTCAGTAAACGCCTGTTGATTTTGATTCCTCTGTCTTTTCACTTTGTGTGACAGCCAAATATATATGGCAGTAATATGAATATCTTCATATTACTGCCACAAGAAACAAAAGGATGATGGTGACACTTTGTGAGAGTTTGTGTACTCAATATGTTCCTCTCTGAGTGAACTACTCAGCAATTAAAGAGTCCCTTTAATCAGTGTAAAAAAAGTTCTTTTTTTAAATAGACTTCAGTATGAAACACGTTGTTCCTCTTTTCCCTACAAACCATCTGGAATACAACAGCAGTTTTTTGCAGCTGCCTCTCCTGGTTTCTTTGAGACAGAGAAGATACTCTGCCACAAAGATATAACTTATTTCAATTCAAATCAAGCTGGCTGAGACTTGAGAAAAGGTGCCACCTTTTTCAAAACTGTTAAAATGTTAGAACATGTCAAGATATTTGTTTACACTAGAGGTTTCTTTTTCTGCTGAACACTCCAAATTTTACTTTCACTTAGGCGGTTGTGACTTAGAGAAAAAAAATTTAAACTATAAAAATATTTCTGCATAAAATGATTCTTTATTCCCAAAATATGGACTCAGCGCCTTTGCTTCCTTAGCAACATTCCTTGCAAAAATAATAATAAAAAAATCTTGATCCATTTATAAAAACTTCTTTGACAAAATTTTGTATTTTCAGATTCTCCTTTTTCTTCTCTTCACTAGTTCAGCTTGGGAATAGTTCAGGTGGCAAGTCCTCATTTCTTTCCTGTTCTTTCTTAACAAAAAAAATCTATGGAGTTATGTCAGCACAGGACTGAAGTGGGACAACAGTAAATTAGACCCAGCGGAAATGGATGTTTAGACATCTGAGCTGAAGATCACAGGGAAAGGAACATTGAGCAGACATTGAATTCACCAAAGAAGGAACAAAATAAAACCTCCTAAGTCAGATCACACGACTGTGAGACTTCACTAATTGCTCATAACAAGTGTACAAAGGAAGCACTTGAAAGGAACTTCTTTGTATCAAATATTCTCACAGTAGCTTATAAAGAAAATAGAGCAGAGGATCAATGACACTGTGTCATGAATACTGTCTTTCAAGATCATAAGTTTGATCAGTTCCTTTTTTCTCCCTGCTCTTCCCTGAAATTGTTTTTCTCTTGGCTGAAACTTTTTTCACAGACTTGATACTTAGGAGGAAAGGGAAATTGCATGTTGTGAAGAGCTAAGAATATGTGTGTCTGTTAATTTTAAGAGGTATTCATAGAAAACTGAACTAACATATCTGGCAAGATGATTTCATACAAGATAAAGAAATCATGAAACAGTAATTTTCTACTAATAGTAAAAATGTTTTGCTGTGTAATCTTTTGGGGGTTGCTTTTTTTCCTTGTTTTTCCTTAAGTTTTGCTCCTCTGGCCCTTGTTCTTTGCTTTCTCAACCTCTGCTGAAAGCAGCTGGAATAGCTACCACACAGCAGTATGGAATGTGTGATATGAAAAACCAATTCTATTCTCTAGCATTCCATGCCACTTATAAGGATGCTATACCAAATTTCTCATGTTCTAAGTCACTCATATTAAAAAAAAAA
>VYXD01008375.1:998833-1173571 GCA_013397195.1 Hylia prasina
AAAAAGGAATGTTCATTCTCTGCTACACTTCCTATGTGTTTCTCTTTCTGGCTGGTGAGCTGTCCTAACTCTGTGAATTAGCTCTTAGTTGACAGTAATGGAGACTTACAACTATGGTGTATTTTGGTAGCTATATCAGCCATGTAAATTTAGCCTCACAATGAATTGCACTAAAGCTGTTTATGAAGTTGTTGGTATTAGCAAAAAAAAAAATGAAAGGGGTTCAGAACTTATCAGTTCTTAGACTCGATTTGTATCATGTTGATAAAGCAGATCTTAGCAAAACTCTGTCTCTCTGCTGGTGTCTACACCTCAGTAGGCAAAGGTATAAATTGGGCCAGGTCCCAGAGCCTATGACCAAGCAATTATGATCAAAAGACATAGCACTATGAAGAAAGGAATCTTTATCATTCAGCCTGACAAGTCAGTTATAATCTAGCATCAAATTTGAAGCAACATGTGTTTCTGACTCTAAATTATTCTTACTGAGAATAGTGTTGTCAGGACATAAGAAAGAATTTTATCGGAATTCATACAAGAGAAGAAAAAGAAGTGAAAATAATTAGCAGATCAAGGCTATGATAAAAAATATGTTCTGGCACATAAAGTTAGGAGGCACTAAGTTAAGAAAAAAGCAACAAAACTGCAGAGAATCTGCAGAGGCTGCAATTCTGCAGTATCATGGTGCAGCTTTTTTTTTAAAAGGAGAGGGTGATTCTTCCCCCATCTGATTGACAGCTCTCTGGACAGCAAATCCTCACCTATCATCTTACCAGCAGTGGTCAGTTTGTTTATGCTTAGCCTTGCAGTTCCTTAGCTATAACTACCTTCTCTGTCTGTTGGCTGACACTCTGTTGCTTTGTTGTGGGTATGTTCTTGTGCAGTGTCTCTGCTTATGATAAAAGAGGCCAAAGAATAAGTAATCAGAAGGGGAGAGTTACAGCTGGATTTACAATGAAGATGCTTAATTGCCAGTTAATATGCAAAACAATTATTTTATAGCTTCACTGGGTAGCTCTATTAGTACCAATCCAATGAATATTTCATAGTTTTACTTAAAAAATGTGATTAAATTAATTCCACAAAGTGCTAAATTCATGGATATATTGTGGGAACTTAGTGAAAGGTCCCAAATCTTTGCCAATTAGAAAAACTTCAGCAACACTGTTGTTAATATTATCAGTTGAATTTTGGCAGTACATAAGATTCAGTTTTCCAACAAATGGCCAAAGTGCTGGGAAAACATTTATGATCACAGCATCACGTTGATAGTGTCCTAGTAAAGCACTTTCCTGTTCACAATGTCAAGTTTTCTCAGACCACTTGGTGCAGATGGCTGGTCATATCATCACTTAATGAGCAGCACAGTATCCTTAACTGCCTGGTGCTTGCAGAACAGATAATAAATTCTCATTAAAATGCTCAATGCCATGTCATTCACCATGGCAGTCACCAAAAAAAAAAAAAATAAAATCATTGAAAAGCAAACTTGTTATTGCATCTTTCAAATACAAAATCATAGTAAATGAAGATTGTCAAAGAGGTACTATAGAATGCCCCAGCAAAGTAGTTCTGTTTTGTCAAAGATGTCTTTTGGGATGGATTTAATGGAAATGGCAGATCCATCAGTTCATTATTATATGTATGGACTTCATAAGGTGGAGTAAAATATTTTCATAATAAACCTTAGTACACAGGTAAAAAATGCACAAGAAAAGTTTCCTCTCCTGGAAGATGAGAGATGTACAGGGAGGAGATTCAAGCTAGAAATATATGTATATGGAGGGTAGAAGGAGGAGGGTAGGGACATTCAGAATTATCACATATTTTTCCCAAGTAGCTGTTAATGAAGCTCTACTTTTCTGGAGATGGCTGAACACATGCCTGCCAATCGGAAGCAGTGAATGAATTCCTTCTTTTACTTTGCTTATGAACATGGCTTTTGTTTTGCTTATTAAATTGCCTTTATCTCAACCCATGTGTATTCTTACTTTGACTCTTCTGATTCTCTCCCCCTTCCTGCCACAAGGATGAGTGAGTGAGTGAGTGAGTGAGTGAGTGAGTGAGTGAGTGATGAGTGTGTACGGCTGAGTTTCCAGCTGGGGTTAAACCATGAAAGTCCCTAAAACTCCCCTGGCATTATTGAAGATAGTCAAATACTGTTAGAGAGCAAGACAAATTCTCAGCACAAACATTCAACAGTTTCTGCAGTTATCCATCTTCCATCTCTGATGGAATAACAACTGTAGTCCAGTGGGCAGCAAACTGCAGTATCATCTACTCTGCTGAAGATTTTTGAGACCATGAAACAGATGTTACAGTGCAAGACTAAGTACTTCTGACAATTTTTTTCCAAAATAAACAAATCTGGAGGTTAGGATCTAATCACAAGTGATTGCAGCTCTTCACTCTACATGTTAAATGATAGTTCACAGTAACTGAGGGATGCACACATCACCCACTTTCTCAAACTGAAATCTGTTCCATCACTGTGTGATAATGATTGGAATATATAATTTCTGCCTGTACATCTTTGCTGCTGTAGATCTCTGCAACATTTTGAAGCTGAAGGTGATCCACAGAAAGTTGGTGTTAAGGCATGATTCATGTATTTTTTAAAGCTGTGGAAATTCAAGAGGTATGAACAGAAGTAAAGCAAGTTCTGTGTGTGTTGGTCAGTGGAGGATTTTGGCCCCTTGACTATACTATGACTACTTGTCAAGATTTAGGAGAAAGCTTCACTTCATTCAGGTATCCAGCTGAACTTGCAGTTTGTTCAGTTACATCACAGAGGCAGTGCCAGGTCCACTGGTTTCTCATGTAGTGATCAGTAAGGCTCCACTCCTCCCCTGGCATGACTGTTGTGAGGAATGCTCCTTCTCACATTTAGGCATGGTGCTTTGCAGCTCTATATCCTTTACTGTAGGTGGTGTCATGTTTGACCTACAGAAACTCTAAGATTACCTAAAAGACACAGACTGAGTGGTCCCTGCTGGAAAACTCCTAGTGCAGGCTGCACCCCTCATTGCTGGCTGCTTTGTCTGCACAGTTAAGCATCTGAACCTGCCCCTCAGCTTGTTGCAGTAATCCTGTCTAAATCTCACAGCCACAGGCACTGGGAATACAGTACAGAAACTCTGAAACCAACAAACTCTGCCAGTCTGGCAGCATCCCCTCTCACTACCTCTCTTGATGATGAAACCATGCAGAGGGTAGCAAAAGCTAGCGTAGCTTTTGAGCCATTAAATCAGCATGTCTGGAATTAAAAGGACATCTGACTTCAAACAAATGTTAATGTGCACTGTGTAGTTGTCACCGTTTTTCTCCATGAATGTAATACTTGGACAAATGAACAGGTTCACATCAAACCTTCCAGCCAGTTCCATGTGACCTATTTTTCTGCCCTTAGTGATGTTAAAATGTGTAGCACAATATGATCCCAGGCAATTCTGAGACAGTGTTCCTCTGGGGCTGAGCTGCACTGGTCCAAGCATCTGATGCTTATCTCAGAAAAATGATTGCTCAGAGATATTTTCTTATTTTAAAATGTGTGAACAGCTGAGAGGTCAGCCAATGAATTGTTAACCAGATATGCTAAAAGCAAATCTTCAGCTGTGTGGCATTAGCTCCACAACATGGGACACTGCAGCTAGGAGATGATCTGCTGTGCCAGAGAATGTGAACTGGTACTGTCAAAGCCAATGAGAAGAACTGAACACAGTGAGGCAAGGCAGGAGACTCCCTCTCATGCACGTCTCTTTTGATGACAGAACCGGTCATATATATCTCACCAAATTATCCATAAAGGGGAATCCTCATATGATTAACTATCGGAAGACTGGCAATAGCTTTTTCTGCATTTGCCACATATATGAGTTTTGAAGGTTGTAAAATTGAGCATCATTGTTTTCCTGTGAACAGAATATGCAATAGAAAGGCTGATGTAAAATAATACAGTGAGGTTTGTTTCTTTTAAATCTGTGAAGAGGACACTTGGAGATATTGGCTGGGGAGATTGAAATTCTTTGGTAAAAAAACTTGAAATATTTCAGTTTTCCATAAGGATTTTCTCAGGAATGATGAAATCTCCTTTGCTCTTGTCCTTAGAGAGATGTGGAGTATTTATAACTGCTGCAATATTTTTTAATCATATTTCTCAGTTATTAACTTTGTTAAATATTGCAGTTCGATGTTCTTCCCAAAAATCATATAAGGAAAATTGACATAAATTTATAATTCCACAAAAATGTTTTTATAGAAGAGAAAATGATTTTTGCATCATTCCAGAACAATATTTCCAATAATCTTTGGATTTCCAGGAATTAGTCTTTCACAGATAGTTTCTGTTCAATGAAGAACACTGTGTAGGTGTTCTGTTAAGCCAAACAAAACAAAACAAAACAAAACAAAACAAAACAAAACAAAACAAAACAAAACAAAACAAAACAAAAAAAAACAAACCCAAAAAGCCCCAGATTCTTTTCCAATGACACCCATTATTTCCTGGCCCAAGATCAGCAAATAAGCTTCATACCATATTATACTTTATGTTTTTTTCTCAGCCGAAGTTTTAACTTTTCAGACTCTGAGGTAACAGAATGAGTCCCTTGGGCAGTACATTGCACACAAGGCTTGGTTCAAGTTTAATCCAAGATGATAATCCCCAACAGTAAATGTTTAGGATTTTCTTGGTAGCTTGCATTAAACCGGCAGTTTCTGGCTCAGTACTTGGAACAGTGTTTGAAGGATTGAACATTCCTGGCTGCCAGTCTTGGCATAACTTTATCCAGATTTCCTATGCCTACTTTCTGCTCTGTGGAAGAAAAATATTAGTTTGAATAAAAATGCCTGTTTAGTTTTGGTTTTTTTGGCACATATATATAATGTGTTTTGAAAACAAAAATAGACTTGTTGAGGGAGACATCATGTAGAATAAATCCAAAATTTATCAAAGTAAATGTCTTTCAGATTTCCCAGCTCAATGTTGTAATAAAACCAGATTTATCATTTGAAGATGATAATACTTATACATATTAATAATCTCAATAAAGAGTACAGGTTGCCTGAGCATGCATGTGTCCAAATGATCATCTAACCTTGATCTGACACAGGAGAGGATTGCCAGAACATACTAGATTAATGTCCCAGGTTAAAAACAGGTAAAAAATTCTAGGAAGAATTATGCTGCATATTCTGATGAAACATTTCATGTGTTTCTGCTTCAAGAATGAAGATGTAATAAAATAGGCTGATCAATTATATATTGTTATTGCTTATATAATTAAAATGCTAAATAAGCTTGATATATTTTGTCTCAGTTTGGGTTTTTCTGGTCTGTTGTTCTGGGGTTTTTTTTGTAAAAAGACAATTAGGAATTTTTACTATTCTCATACCATTACATCAGTTTCCCAAGAGTAAAAAATTAAGAAGCAAAAATGCTCTAAATATCAATCCAGAAATTAATATTATTTTTACATATATATTACTCAAGAGATAAAAATAGATGATATTTACAGGAAAGTGAAGATAAATTCTCATATGGTTAAAAACATAATTTCATGTAGACAGTGTTTTCCAGCAATTATTCTTGAAATTTGCAATAATTTATGAGTAACTATAGATGTGATATAATGTTTCCATAGGCATTATAGGAGATGTAATGCATCAACTGTCAACCACAGCCCTTATTTATAACTTTGAAACAATAAATTACTGTTTTACTCTGACAAAGAGTTGTGCTCTCCTTGCACATTGTTTATATAGATGTAGCCTGGTGCAGACTGTAAATTAGAAGATTGATTCTAAAGCTCATGGGAATTAATTCTGGAGAAACTTCCAAGTGTGAGGAAAGGAGGAAGCAACCTGTGTTTGTTAAAATCAATGATGTTAGATTTATGCTTGGGGTTAGGTGATCAGCTAAGGTGGAAACCTACCTAGGAAAACTTCTCTGTCTCTGTTCCAAACTATGTTGTTCTTTGCCCTTTATTCTATGCCTAATATATCATTTGCTGGTAGCCAGGCTGAAATACATAAGAAGACAAATGCAAGTAGGAAGAATAACACCCTGCTATGTGGCTTTTGCATGCCTAGAGAGGAATAGCCAGTCCCCATCCTATAAAAACCACACGGCTTCTTTCTACTGTCTATGAAGGCTTTTTAATGAAACAGCCCATAATTAGCAGACTAATATATTTACCTGGTTTTGGTGCATCAAACATAAGGCACTGTTTGATAAATATATGTAGGTCACACTAATTAAGTACAAAAATGCATTATTTGAAGTCTATTTGAACAGTTTCTATATTTAAAGTCAATAAAACTGACTTTGCAGTCATACTGTTGTTGAAACATCTTGTTCCATTTGCCTTATAAGTTTATAATCAGGTACACAGAGCTGCTCTATATTGTTGAAAAACAGGAAAATATATATCAGAAATGTGTGGATTCAGATCTGGTAGATTCTGCTATTATTTTGTTATTTCTGTAACTTCAAAAGTAAAAAATGCCTCTTTGTGTCAGACTTTCAAATTCAAGACTTTTTAAGGACCCACATTTTTGAATGTGGGTGATCAGATTTTGAGTCATTGGGATTGAGTGATCACAGCATAAGTTGTTGAATACCATCTACTAGCTAGTTATGTTTCAGAGAACCTGTTCCCTTTTTAGGGAACAGGTTCTTTGTGGCAAGTTCTGAGTTTCATGTTCTTTGTGGTAAGTGCTGAGTGCATTTACATGTGCAGGAGTGTTATAAATAGTGCATTTAATGTTGTTATCCTTGTAGTAAATGTTCATGAATGGGACCACTTTCTGCTCACAGGCTTTTTTGTGGAAAATTTTTTTGCCTTGAACAAGATCTTTCCCTTTTGCCGGCTGGCTGCTTGCCCTGTTCTTTGTATTTTCATATGTGTATGTTTATGTTGTCTTCTCTTGTCTCTATAAAAAAACTGGAACTGGTCTTAAGAGAGGGAAAAGCTTCTCTAAATGTAAAAGGGATTTGGCTGTTAAATATCCATTAGTCCAATATTTAAACCTATACATTGTTTGAATATGTTAATCTTCATTAATTCATCTTGTTTATTTGCTAAATAAAAGTTGTCTCCATCACCTTATAACAGTTCCTTAGCTCTCCACTAAAATATGACAATTTAGAAATCATTGCAGCCTCTCTAATTTTAGGGCAGAAGATTTCCATTGTTAGAAATGTATCTAAAAACCTATAGATGCTTTATTACAGCTTCCAGGGACAGTCATCTTGTTAAATTGTGTCTTAGCATTTGCTAAACTTCACTGTCTCTAATAATATGACATTTCCAAAATTTATTTTTGCATGTAAGAGTGTGCTAGTTTCTGTGAAATGTGGGAAGAAATCACAGAAATTATTGAGAGTAATGCAATTCCCCCAAAATCTTCCACACATTTTATTTTTTCATGTGTTTTTAATATATTTCTGAGAAAATTCAGAAATAAGTGCAAAATCTGAAGCCCTAAAACAGTAAAAAAAATTCATTATATCTGTTCAATATCCTTGGCTTAGATTAAGATAAAAATTGTAATAATTTATAAAAAGGCCAAAAGTTATGTTGGACCAGTAAATATTCAGGTAACAGTGTAATCAACATCAATAATAAAAGGTGAAATTGTCAGGTTTTTAAACCCAGGAATCAAAACATTTTCAATGTAAAAATAAGGCTAGGCTCTGTTTTTATTAACCAAGCCCTGAATTATGCTACTTATTTGTGTGTCAGTGTAGCTTTTTTATCCTAAGTAGACTCAAACCTGTATCCATGGAGAAATGTTGTAAAATTATTGGTATTGGAGCACATGACTTTTGTGTACCATAGCAACACCTCTTTTTCCATGCTCTGTGTACTGAAGGTCAATATTAGATGTGTCATTACCTCACACAGTATTTGGAATAGGTCTGCTTACTCGTGAAACAGAATGGCTGAAATACCCCTCCTCTGCATAGCAACTGGTTTTCACAGTCTGTTCTTCAAGATTAATTCAAAATTACTGACAGTGATCATTTATGCATGAACATTTTACACAAACTGCACTATGCAGCTGACTGCTTAGTTGGTATACTCTGTAAATCAAAGGTGTATTTGGCAGTACATGAAAGATTATTTTGGAAACTAATTACAAATTAACAAATCATAAATATGGATATGCACAGTGCTGTGAAAAATGTCTTTGTTTATACTGAGGCTAGAAAGATTCCCAGTCCTTACTGAATTTTTCAAAATTCTTACTAAATACTGTCTTCAGTGATAGGTTTGGATCTTCCAAATTAACTTCTTCAATTAAATAAACCAAACAGCATCTCACATTCTCTGAAAGTGCCTCTTCCATTTTCATTTAGCACACATTATCCCTTGTATTTGTGTAGTAAAATAACTTTCTTGAATCATTTAATACCACAGCGTCTCTTTTAGCTGCTTTATTCAATCATGATTCAGAATGAATAACTGAGTGCCTTATCAAAAGTACTTCCCTATTAGAATTTATTCTCTTCCTACTAACTCAGATCAAATATTAATTCTTTTGGAGACTGAAAATCCACTCAATGCATTTAAAAGCATAGGAAGCTTTCGATTTTTAGATAGCTGGAGATCAGACAGAGTTTAAAGATAGCACAATTAAATATTTTAAATTTTTGAATTTGAATTCAAATTTAGCAGATGTTTTTCCTGAGATATGTTTTTTGGGTTTTTTGGGTTTTTTTCTTCTCCAATGAATGCTCATAGGTTTTATTTTTATGTAAATGCTCCCTACTTTTGCTGCTTTCATTGCTTCAGCCCTAAAAGTTTTTAATGCAACTCAGTTTTAATGCAAAGCTCAGCATATTTCTTTGACTGCAGAGATTTTAATTGTATATTTTGTATCTGCCAAGAATGATTCCACTGAAGTATATTTCTTGGTTACTGGATGGTATCAGTGCATGCAAGCTTAAATTGACAGGATTAATTTTGTCTGAATTTTCTGTCTCAAACTTTGTAACAGGCAAGGTGAACAGTTGAGAATTTAAGGCCCCTGAGTCAATAAATATAGATAGCAAGTGGCATGTTCTAATTGAGTTTTATCTTAGACTAATATAAATATTTAAGGTAGATGGGTAAACTGTTTTCCAGGGCTATTTATCCCTTTATATGAGCAACAAGAGGAGACTAATTGACAAACTGAGGATAGGCACCTCAGTGGCATTTTCCCTGTAGAACATTTCACAGCATTTTAGGACAAATATGCATTTTCATTATTCCCCAAGTGTTTTCTTAATTGGTGAATTTTTCATCTGAACAGAATTTCTGAAGGAAGAAACAGCACTTTCCTCCATATTTTTTTCTTCAAATAATTTCAGGGAGGTTTTTTTTAACTGTGCTCTCAGTTTCTTAAGTATAGAGATTACATCTCATGATCAATTTCTTCCTTGAGCTTTATGAGTTTTATTAGTGAGGGACAAATTCTCACAGTAGGGAAAATTCAGGGGAAAAAAATCCTAAAGTAGGAGCACGTGAGAAAGCAATTATTCTTCATGGACACTCTTCAACAGCCATGTATAAAGAGGCAATACTATGGTAAGAAAGTCTTGGTGTCACTATCCACAAATGAATGTGTTGATCAAACAACTAAGAATTACTTTTATGGAGCTGATAATTAATTAATTATGTGTATGAATATGGAAGGAGGATCTCATGAAAGAGTACCAGTATTGTCACACGGAGCCCATAGCTTACTCTACAGGACAATTCTACCAGAAAAATTCTATTATAGTACTTTCAGAGCCACAGCTTTGAACCAGATTACCTATGACTAAAGTTAAACTAGTGACACTTCCATGACACTACAATTAGACTAGCAATCAATTTGCTGTTACATTCATGCTATCAAAAACAGTAAAGAAATGGCCATTAAAGATTTTACAGCAAAGTTCTAGCCAATATAAAATGGTGAGGAGAAGAATTAATTTCACATAATAAGCATAAAAACGAATTCTATTAGGATCGAAGGAAAGATTCTTAGTAATATGAAATCACCATGTTTTGTTCTGAATAAAATTTCACATAAATATCACCAAGATATTGGTGACAATCTGACTTAATTGAAGCCTAAATCAACTTGAAGAAATAAGCTGTAAACTCCAAATGTTTTTTCTTCTATTCCTCATTAATAGTTTTGCATGAAAAGGTGAGGATACTTCACAGTTAAAATATATGCCTTGTAAGTCGTTACCTCATTTTACCCCTGTAGGTCAGTCCCAGTAAGGGATTCCTGCACCCAAACTGGTGACAGCCAGGAGAAGGGGTCATTTGGTCCCTATGCAGAGGATGATTTAGACATCTTAGTGGGAATCAGAGCAGTCACATTGTGTTAAGCAGCAAGCAGAAAATCATCTACAGATAACCACAAGGCTGATGCACACTTGATATTTATGTTAATCATTTCAGGCTGGCATAAGACATTTCTGCTGCTTTTGTATGAGGCAGAAAAAAGGCTTTTTGAAGACAGTTGGCTTCATGGTTAGGAACCACAGGATTAAGATTACAGAACTACAGAATCTTAGTATTAGATTTTAGTAATAAAGTTTTAATGGTCTAGATTCTACCAGACAGAATGACAAAATTGTCTTTAAGAGTGCTAAGTGCCATTTGTGGCTGTGGTCATTAGAAGCTAATCAATTTATCATAGGAAACAGAGACAGATTTGCAAAAGATAATTTAAGACAAGATCAAGGAAGAGTTTTGTTTGGTGGCGACCTTGTGGCAGACTAAGAAGGTTTTTCAGCTGGGGAAGATGATTTAGAGTTCAGAATGGTCTACAGACTTCAGCTGAGACTGAAAAGACTGATGGGTTATGATATTTCTGATATTTTACAGTCTACCAGGCCAGTGTTGTGACTGAGATAAGGAATAGGATTTAATCAAACAGGAACAGATGCAGTACTACAAGGGTTGTGTCTTCCTGATAAATAAAATGAAATAAAATAAAATCATAAAACCAATCAAATCTATCTTAAACTTGAGTAGAAACAGATACAGAAGCCAGTAAGGATAAAATTGAGGCCTAACTCATGAGGTACTGGTGGAAAGATATTTGGAGAGATATAAGTCTAATAAGAATTTCAAAACTGTGGTTAGAATTGTGTTGGTGTGGATGTTGGTACTGGGTTTGGCCCGTGAGCCAACTGGAGCTGATAAATCTAAGTTATGTT
Source organism: Hylia prasina (assembly GCA_013397195.1). NCBI lineage: Eukaryota > Metazoa > Chordata > Aves > Passeriformes > Sylviidae > Hylia > Hylia prasina. The sequence goes on from VYXD01008375.1 coordinate 1,010,043, forward strand.
TGTTCTGATAGCTATAGAATACATTTGGGACTAGGCAGAGACTACTGGCATGGAGGCTGTGGATCTTTCATCCGTGTTTGGACTTGCTTCAGTTGCTATTTTATTCTAATACCCACCTATTCAGTTGCTTTCATTATTGAAAGACTTGATGGAAGATGCTGGTCTCATGTTAGGACATGAGCCCTTAAGGGTTTCCTGGGCAAAGTTTACTGCTGTTTTTCAAATTTCCAGATCTTTTGATACCAGCATGAAAGCTCTAAAATCAATTAGTCACTCATTGATGTGAGGTGCATGTTTGTGGATTTATTTAGTTTTCTTTGAATGGTAATGAAATAATGCTATAGAAAACTTGGTAATTAAATTGAATAAAATAATCATGGAACTCACTGAAAACCCACTACTGAAGTTCACAAATAGTCAGCCTATTTTTATAAACCTATATTAATTTAGAAGGTATCATAAAATATAACACATAGAAGTAGAAATATTTTTCCTAAATAAGTAGAAACATCTGTTGTTTGTGCCTTGTCTTTATTGATTCTTGGGTTTTGTTTTTAATAGGTGATCATCTGTCTAGTTTTCTTAGAAGGGTTATAACTGCTATGTCCTTATTATGATGATGAACAGAAAGGGGAACAAAAATGTAATAATACATCTTTGGTTCATCACTTGATTATACCAACTATTTTAAAGCCTAAAAAATCCATTTTATTAAGGTACTGTTCATGTCAGTGACATTTACCTTCTATATCCACAGTTTTATCAACTCCTTTATCAACATGTATTACAAAATTAATTGCACAGTTTCCATGTATTTTTCTTTCAAAAATAAAATTAATCTTTTTCTCATTTTCTAATGTCAATTGCTAGAAAATTGCAGAGAGCACTAAAATTCAAAATAGTTCAATACCGTATAGAAAAATCCATCAGCCTTTCCTGCCACAGCTAGCACTCCAAACAGCAGGGACTGAAAGAATTCCAACCAGTAACTATTAAAATGGCTCCTCTATGTCCTAGAATCTAAGGGAAAAAAAAAAAACAAAAAAAAAACAAAAAACCACCACCACCTCCTCCCCAGAAAAACCCAAACCAATCCAACCAACCAAAAAAAATCCCTAAACCAAAACCACCACCAATAACAACACCAAAAGAAAAAAAAAAAAAAAACAAAAAAGAAAAAAAAATCAAACCAACAAAATATAGGGAAAGAAAATTAGAGTGATAATCTGAAAAGAAACACCTTTTTTGCTAGTAATCCAGAAATCAAATCACAGGCCATCTCTTCTAATTAATATGGTACAGTTTCAAAGGCCATAGGTTACTTCTAGCCATGGTTTAATTATATTAATATCTTCACTGGAAGACACAAATATGGATTGATAAAAATATCTGACAATTTCTTTAATTTTGCTCCAGAGAAATAACGGTTTGAAGTAAACACTGACCTAAATGTTAATTGACTGAGTTTCCTGAATTTTTAAGAAAGCAAAACTTGGAGCACAGATGGCAGAATTAATGAGGCTGTAAATTAAGGTATATGGTCCTTTTATTTATTTTCACCCTTACATAACCTCAGGTGAGACACAGCTTTTCATTTAGCATGTTGTCATGTGTCACACTCAGGCTACCATTGTGATTTTGATGATGGCAATGAAGATGAAATAAACATAGACATCAATGCTTTAGAAGGCATGATCTGCCCAGAGATCTTTTTAGTTTTACTGATGTCACCCTGTCATTTACAGTTTTGTCTGAAAAATGTAGAGATGTTCGTGGAATTATCTGAGGAAAGAAAGAAAGTCCAGTGTAGAGTATGTCATATACCTTGTATGACTGGGGCAGGAGTGTTACCTTAAGATGTGATTGAAAGCTCATTTAGTGCTACATACAATAGCCTTATCCACAAAAATAACTCAAAGTGCTATAACATGCTGTACAATGTCATTATACTGCTGACATAAATTTTGTGATATTGCTGCAAAATTTAAAATGAGTTCGAGATCTAAAGAAAATACTCCCTTCAGCTAAAGTCTGAAATGTCATGAGTAGTGTAAGTAGTTCTGAGATGCAGGTTCTCAGCTTTGTATCCATTCAAATCTCACAGTAAGTCCATAATTGCTGGTGTAGCACATGTATTTGACATCAGTAATGATTGCCTGAATAGTGAGCTCAAATGAAGTAATTAAACAGGAGGAGTATTGATTTAGTTTAAAGATTAGACCAAATACTTTGAGTACAATTCCTGTCTTTTGATACCTGCCTTGAGGTGAATATTTCAGAGGTAAATACCCAAACCTCTTCTTTAGTAAAGGGAGAAAAATAAGTACTTATAGATTAGAATTTGATTTTTTGAACAAGAAAATTTGTGCCCTACCCACATATTTACAAACTGACTGCAGACCACTGACCTAGGGGGTCAGATAAAACCTGCCTTAAATGTTCAGGGCAGCTTATATAAGTGCACCGGACATCTGGACACTTCCAGAGCAACAGTGGAAAAAATTGTTCAGGCTTTTAGAGTCATCAGTATAACATGACTTCAAGCATTTTCTAGTAAGCATAATGTCTAATATGAATTAACAGCGTACTAAAGGGTGGACAGAAAAGCTCTGAAGGTGTGAAATGCAACTGAGGATCCTGGAGCTTATTTCATGGTTCTGTAAATACACAGTTAAACTAGAATCAGGCTTGATATAATACAGGTTTAAAAATATGATCTCACCAGCCTTCGGATTTAGAGAAAGCAGAAATTTGATGAAATAAATTGCAGGGAAAAGTAAAATATTTTCTTCTGCTAAACCACAAGAATATCACGTTAACCAAGGCAGATTTATAGTATGTAGCAGAGGTTTGTATCTCAGCTAGTTGTCTATATGTCCTTTACTGTCAGCATTTATAAAGTGGAACTTGCGTGTTAATACTAGTTTCATCCTCAAATAGACTTCTAAAACAGACCATTTGCTACCATGGATGACAGCTGTAATTTGATTTTGTCAGATGCCTATACTTAACCTATGAAGTGAATAGCAGTCAAAGGTAATGCAAAAAAAAGGCATCAATATATTTATTTTTTCCTTTACTTGCCTTTTAATGCCTTTTAATTTGTTAATTTTTTTCAAGATCCCTATTCTTATGGCTGAAATGTAATTAAATACATGTATTACAAAGTGTTTCTGTGTTCTGTGGGAACATTATTGCTGAAACTGAAATTGAACTCCCTTCATTAATTCTGTGAAATTCCTTATTTCAAAATCTCAAATCTCAAAGTCACTCCTTAAGATGTAAGCTTGGATCTCATCTTCACAAATGAGAAGATGTAAGCTTGGATCTCATCTTCACAAATGAGAAATTAATGAAATTACATAGATTTGAAAGGACTTTTTCCCTTTATTTCTCATTTTTGCAGCTATCAGTTTCTTCATAGAACACAACGTTTAATTTTATATAAACAGGGTGTTTATAAAGAGTGATATTCAAAAACTTCCTTTCTGTAGAAGATAAACCAAATTCCCACATTACCACAAACTTCTGGTGACTCAGTAGAGATCTGAATTTCATTTTTTCTTCCACAACTCTCCATTATTTAGGACTTGTTTTCTGTCTGTTTGGTAATAATTTTTCAGGAAGAGTAATTTGATTCTTGAGAATTTTGTGGTGTAAGGTAAGTAGGTAAATAGGTGAGTGTTAGAGAATAGAGTACACATGAATTGAGATGTAAGTTTAAACCTTTAATATTAGAGCTTAGAATAACATTATTGTCTTTGGAGGCAGAATTAATTTTTTCGTTGCATGAATAAGTCTCAGTGATGTTTAATGAGGAATAGGTATGAATCTCACAGAGAAGTGCCCCAGTCGGGTATTCATATATGTTGATAAGATTGCTCCTGAGTCTTCTTCAGGCTGAACAGTCCCAACTGTCAGCTTTTCTTCTCATATGAGAGATGTTTCAGTCTCTTCATCATCTTTGAGGCCCTTTGATGGACTTGCTCCCACATGTCCATATCTCTCTTGGAGTGGGAATCCCAGAGCTGGACTCAGCTTTCAAACTGTCTCTTTACCACTGCTCTGCAGATGGGAAGGAAAACTTTCTTTGATTTGTTAGAAATGCTCCTGAGAGGAGGTGGTGAGAGGGGGCAGAAACTCTCTCTTTATTAGGATGAGTACATGAAAGCCACCCAAAGATATTTGGTAGGAAAGTGAAATAATGTGGTTAAACCTCCCTTAAGATACATCCTCCATGATGTCACATATATGTGATGAGCACTGCAGTAAAGGGAACCTCTGTCCCTTTAAATAGTGTAGGTTGAAATTACAGATCCACAGTGACTGAGCAAACAGGATTATTTTTACATGGCATTTAGCATTCTTGGCAGATTCCTAGCTGTTACTCCCCTCTAGCTATGACTGCACACCTGCAGATTTGAGATCTTAATTTGCTAGTGATGAACAGAAGAAATTCCAGAGTCTTTTATCAAAGGTACCAGTTTGTTTGTGGGGGTATAGTGCAGGAAATACATCTATTGTTTTTACAGTTTATGGTTTTTTCTGCCTGACTTTATTCCATAACACACATTTCACCTGCACCTTCTTAGACTGACGAGAGAGCTGATGTTCTTGTGATGAGAAAGTGGCCTTTAAAGTTCACCAAAATGAGTCCAATAATTTTCCTCTAAGTTTTAATTTATTAATTATTTGCCTATTTAATTCCATGTTATTCCTTGTATGCACAAATTACAGTTGCATTGTTGAATTACACCATTTTTATTTAAGATAAATTGGCTACAGTATTCTAGCTCTCTTCAAGCACTGCAGATCTTTTTGTATTAAAAAGATGTTGTTTACTATGCTATATCTTAACTCTAACTTTTGAACAAGAGGTTGAAAAACTCATCTGTTCCTCTAACATGTAAGCTCTTCATACAGCTTGAATACATTTTAAAATTCTATTTATATATATTATTTATTTTGAGCTCAAAATTAGAATATCCATGTACATGTCTACATATATGTGTACATATATAAATATATATAACCACAGTATGTCAGAATTCAGGTAAAATACATTTTTCTCTTCCTAAAATAGTTTACTTTCAAAGTTTGCCACTGTAAAACTGTAGTGCATCTGATTTCTGCAAAAAAATCAGTAAAGCTCAGGTAAGTACAAAACTCTGCTCAGCTGAGCAAGCAGCAAAAATAAAAAAAGAAGGGGGGGAAATTATGGTCATCACTGATTTTTAAAGGTCTTATAAAATCAGAACTATTATTTTTATGAATAATAGATTTATGCATCAGTTTATTTGTCTGCCTTAAGCACAAATGAATTTTGGAATACAGTCATATTCTTTCCAGTCAATTTGTTTTTTCTATAGTATCTTATTTTCTAACTAAAGCATAGGCAGTGTTTTAATATAGACACTATGCAAAAAGAATATAAAAGGACATAGTAACAAAAGGACATGTGTAACACAGCAAATTAGAGCAACCTTTGAAAATTGTCATTAATATGAGTGAATTTAGAGTGAAGATCAGTGTCACTGTATACAGTATTTCAAAATTATCAGAAATACACAGCTGTAAGGGAAATGGCAGTGAATCAGTAAATTCAGCATGGCTGAACGAGCAAGTTTTATAAGAGTTGATTTTTATGTAAAGGTACCATGTATGGCATCTAAGTCTAGCTTCCTTCTAGTTGTGAGAAGCAAGCAATTCTTACTTTTCATAAGTACATGCAAGTGGAAAAAATAATGGAGAAACAAAAGCTTATCACGACTGTTGATGAGTTTAGTCTAATGATAAAAGAGAAGGACAAAATAAAATTATACAGAAGATAGGAGAATGCTTTGCATAATCACAATAAATTTAGCATAGCTTTGTGTACATTTTATAGGAGTAATACCACGATTGGAAGCAAAAAAAAATGGAAATAAAGCAATTCACTGTCTGCTGAAACACTATAGTATTGCAGTGATCTGCAGCCCTTCCTGCAGACTGAGACACAAACACAGGACACCACATTCCAATCAGTCTGAATGTGTTTGCAGACTAATATGACTGACTGATTCTGTTACCTTTGACTATACACAAGAGTTTGTCAATTTTAAAATTCAAAATTGCAATCAAAAATTGCAATCAATCATGATATAGGTTTGCTAAAGAAAAGTCCTTATATATCTTAAAAACTCCATTCTAAAACACATTAGTCTGTCTTAAAAAGAAGAGCATTTAAGTCTTTTCCTTTTATTTTAATAGTGTCCCTAGAGAAATTAAAACAACCAAACCAAGTCTTTCTTTTATCTTTTTCACTTTAGTTTGTGTCTTAAAAGAAAAATGCCTGCCTAAATACTCATTTGCAGAGACAGTTTCAATGTAGTGCCCTGTAATTAATGGGTTCAAAACTAATCAGAGACATAAAAGACTTTAATGACACCTTATAAAGACAGTAGAATTAAATAAATCTACAATAATCATCCTTAGATGGGTTTATATTCATTTCAAGTGAAAATTTTAATAGATGTCTATTAGCTTAATTGATAAAGCTGTGATCTTTTTTGCACTTTTTGGGTCTAATTTATGGAGATGAGGCTTGGAAACATACCTGTTAATCAACTCTGTTAGGCATTTATGAGTAATCTTCCTTGTCTGTCTCTAAGGACTACATTTAGAAAGTGAGTTTCTGCTCCTTATTTAAAGCATTTTAGCAGCATGTTAGCTGAAACACTCTAATAGCTCATGCTTGAGGGTTTGTGACACTAAATGACAAACGGGAACCATGCAAAGCAATGAAGCAAAGATGAGAGGAGCTGCCAAATTTGTGACAACATGTGATTATGCAGACACCAGTCTTGTTTATAGATCCCAAAATAATTTGAGTAACATCTGGCAGTGAAGTGGACTAGATCTATCAATTCATTCTATTGGAGAAATTTGCTAAATCCAGCGGCATACATAGCGATTAAGATTTATTTTCAGCATTTTTAAAAATCAATTTTCTCTTAGTAATTCTGGCTATGGTTCAGTAATTTATATTGTTTTCTTATTTCTTGGCTGCTATGCTGACACTTATGGCCAGAGTTTCCTGCCCATTCAAGTGGAATGTCACTTATTCTTGTGAGTAGCTTGATAGTTTGCATTTGAGTTGATTGCTAGTAAATTTTATTATTAAGCACATGGAATTATTTTTTTGGCAGATTTGCATGTACATTGGGTGCTACTTACTGTGATAACTTGCAAGGCTAAGTGTAAGTCTGACCCTAAAAAAGTTTTTCTAAATCTCTACTAATGAATGGGCTTACTGGTGACAATCTTAAATGCAAAAAAATTCCATTCTTTAAACAAGTAGGGTTTTCAAAGCATTATAGGGAACTTTAGTTTGGCAGAAGACTATGTTTGCTTAAATTATGCAAAGATAATAACTGCATTTTGGGTATCTTGTATTTTCTATATTATTGGTGAAAGCATAAGAAACAGATTGTTGAGTTTTTTCATTCCTGAAAAAAAACCAATTCATCAACTACTTGGTTTTAATATCTTAAAGTGACAAAATACCCCAAATAAGAAGTTCAACTAGTTCTGGCCCAAGGAATCTGTCTTTCATACTTCATGCTTGATAATACCTTAGAGGCACTCTTCAACCTGCCCACACTGCAATCCATCTCTACTTTATTCTGTCCCTTCAGTAATTATCACTACATACAAATGTAATAACGTGGGAGAAGAGGCCTTTTCTCTAAGGAACTTTTATAAGGACACCATAAGCCACATATGGAAATGAAAAGGTTTTTTTGAAACTGAGATGGATACAAGGGTGATTGCCACCTCAGCATAGTGTGCTCAGCTGTGTCTTTTGTCTGTATCACATGGTAAAGAAATGCAGTCAACAGCTTCTCCTTTCTTCCTCTAGTGAATTAGTGTCTGCATAGGAAAATGAGATAGTATTCATACAGAAAATGGAAATTTTCCAAACAAATTTCCTCTGACATGGACATATACAGAGATGTTAAGACTGAGTACCTCATTTTCTCCCTTTAGTCTTCTAAAAATATATGTTATAGGGATGTTATAGTCAGGGTTGTCACTAGAATTCATAAAATCATGTTTTTATCTTTTAGATAGTACTTGGGAGATACCAGCCCGTTCTGTGAAAAAGCCTATCACAGCATCCATTCATCCTTACAGAAGCAAATGCTGTGTCAGTGATCTGAGCTAAAGAGCAAAAATAACTCAAGTGAAGCTTCTTTGAATTCTTCCCCCTTTCTCCATTCATTTTCATGGTAGTGACCCATCTCTCTAAGGTAAATGGCATAGTGCTATCTCACCTTATACTCTTGATGTCTGCCTTTGTGTCTCAGAGTTTTGTGGTTTTCTAGGACATGAGGAAGGCTGCAGCACGAGGTGAACACAGCAGGGTATCTGCACAGCAAGAAGCAACTCAAATAAGGCTATGTTGTCTTACTGTTCCCTTGGACTCACACAGCCCAGAAGACAGCACTGCTCTGCAGAAGCAGCAGCTATTAGTAAATGCAAATGTCCATGAGGCGTTTCTGCTTCTGAAACCAGCTGTGCCACAACTCTGTTTGCATCCACAGAGCTGTCCAAAAGGCAGACTTGTTGGTGTGGTCCCTAGTTTGGTCTTGCCAAAGTGGCTCCAGCTTGAGCCAAAGTGAAACTCCAGGTCTTGCTGTGTGCGTAACAGCCCTGAAGACTCAGCAGTAGCTCTTGGGCCAGTGTTTCAATTTGCTTTCAAGGACATGATAATTTTGTCCTGTTAAGAGTAAGCACATCTAAATAGTCACAGAGCACTGATAATCTGAATAAGCGAGCATTCTTCAGTCTTGGTATTTTGGGGAGTCTTTTCATCTGCTTCAAACTGGGCTATAAATGTTATGCATATGCAATTCCATCAAAATATATAAGATCTAGGAGTTCTCACAGTAAATTCATGAAAGTCATCCAGCCAGGATTCTTGCTCTTTCTGAAGAATAGTACCATTGGTGCAAGGCTCTAAAATTCTATACTTGAAGAATAGATAAACCTAGACTGGGTTATAGTCAATACTTCCTTATAAGATATTTGTACTGACAAAAATAAAACCCACCTTTCCTGTAAAAATTCTGGTTCTCTTCCAGAGGGTGACAGGTCTGCTATACCGTAGAATTTCATAATAATCTCCTAATGCTGCCTGGGTAATATAGCTATTACCCTGATTTGACATGTGTCAAAATATCCCTATAGTCCCTGTTATGATGCTTAATACACCTCAGATGACAAGCTGCCTTAGGTCTTCAGCAAGTGTGAGTGAAGAATATTAAGTGAACATAATGTTAGTTCCTAGTTCTATAAAGGTTAAAACATGACATTTTTAATAGGTTTGTGATATATCATCATAGTTGAAATCTATTGCTGTTTAAACTTGTTTAATAATGATGGCAACAACTATACATTGTGTGTACATAAGGTTTTAAGAATATAAATATTTTCGAAATATACAATCAATGTTTTTTGAAGCCACATTTCCCCAAGATCAGATTTGACCATTCATTAGGGTTTAGCTTTTCAATTTCAACATTAGCACCAAACTCATTACTTTAGGAAGCAAAAAACTCAATATTAACAGCAAATAAGTTTTAGTATTTTTTAATATATGAAAAGGTCAAGTACAGGAATTTTCAAAACATGTCAAATTTGAGGTAAAAATCTTGAAATCTGTCATCATCACAGATTTTGAATCCACAATCATAAAGGAAGTCACTACATACCTGCCTGATCTCAGCAATTCCCAAAAAGATTTGCCTTCTCTAGTAAGAGGCATATTCATGCAAATAAAATTCACGATAATGTCAATTTCCATAAATGCAAGAAAACCCCTAGTGTTTTCACAAACTGAAACAAGACCTTGGTTGTTAGGGGTTTTTTCCTCTTAAAATTTTCATGGAACTTGTTTTGGGGATTGCTGAAAACAAGAATAAACAGCACTTCTATCAGTAAAAGCATCTCGTCCTATATATACAAAGTTATCTGTAGAAATCTCCTCCTTGTAGGCTTCAAAAATGATTTGTCTTTCCAGAACTCATTGCATATGATAGATTGGGACCGTAGTATTATGGTCTAGCAGCTGGACTCTCTGCATGAAACAATTACTGCCAGTGAGGAAAGATGTGAGCAATTGGGTACAAGCCTAATGGAGACAGAAGGGAAGATTTTCACTCCAGAGGTAATAATAGAGGGCTATGATTTAATTATTTCTAAACTGAGTAAAGCTAATAAATCTTCTAAATCTAAACTAGACTTGATTAAAAATGAACTACAAAGAAAAAAGATTTAAATTTTGATGTTTTGATTCAAAGTTTTTCCAGCAAGAAGACACTTCCCATTCAAATGAATGCCAAAAGTATTTAAAGTTCTTTTTCATTATCCTTCAAATTAATTCTATCTTTTCCTGTTAAGAAGTGAACTTTTGTATTTTCTTCTGGTAAAAAGAGCAAAATCTACTTTGAAATTATATCCTGTCATTTACCCCAGTTTAAAAAAACACAGTAAAAATCAAGACAAGCTCAAAATAGTATTTAATCATTCTGTTGGAATTTTTGCATGCACATCTTCATGACCTCACAGTCAATGGATTTGTACAGCTAATCACATAAAAAATTATCTCTTTTTTGATACTAGAAGGAAAAAAACCAAACAAACCAAGAATTTGAATAATAAAATCCAGGGCCTTATTTCCCTTTCAGGTTGCTTCTTTAAGAAGATATAATGCATGAGTTATATAAGAAAATATTCAAATTAAATTATTTCAAGATAATGATAACAACAATAACAACAACGACAATAAGAATTCTGTCCTCCACAATTTTAATACTTAAAATTTCATTTAATAATAGATCCAGAAAGGCTCTTGTAGTGACACCAGACTATAAAATTCTGGGACCAAAAAAAGAAGCTATTTGAAAGAGTTGTCTTATGTAGTTTCTTTGATGCATAAAGCTGATTTGCTGCAAATTTTTTGATGCAAAAATCAGTTTGTCTTGTGAGATGGAAGGTACAGAATCTATTGTACGTTATTACTGGTTGGTGATAAAAATGAAAAAGTTAAAAATCTAGAAAAATTTGAAAGATAGTTTTCTAATAAGCTTATGATGTAACTATTGATATTAAAATGGAAGTGACCTTTGGATTTGCAATTGGCATTCGAAATGACTTTTGCTTCTTGGATGAGCAGTGGGTCTTAGCCAGAAAATATTTTGTGGCTCTTCAGACATGGGACAACTGCACCAGCAAACGGTACTTTCTATGTTCTACAACAATGATCTATTCAGCAATGCATTTTTCTAGAAAAAACATTTGAGTTTTTTTCCAAGGCAGATGAAAAGATCAATTAGTCCAAACAGATATTACTAAAAAAAGATATAACCAAAGTAAAATAGCAATAGGATTTTTAAAGTTATACATTTCTGTACGGATGTAAAAGAAAAAAAAAAAGTAAAAGAAGGAGAGAGATTAAAAAAATAAACCCAACTTGATCTTTGGGGGCTTTTTGTTGTTCTCAAAAGCAGGAGTCCTGAATTCAGCTCACTCTTCTGTGTGCTTAAATTTCAATCTAGATTGCCTTCCTTCCAGGAGCCACTCAGAGTCTTTGATACTGAATTCTTCTGTCTGTTAGTAGTCTTTTTAACTATCAGTTTTTTAACCCTCTAAGAGTCAACTAAATTATTTTCCTTTTATCTGAATGGTGAAATGAAATAAGCCTGGAGCAGGCCAAGCCTTTGGATCACACCAAATGGGACAGCACACCAGTTTTGGGCCCTCATTAGAAAGATGTACAAACTGGCAAGAGATCAGTAGGGGATGACTAGGATACTAACACATGGGTTGTGTGAGGAGAGGATGGGCATGCTAGATTTTTCCTTCAGAAGAGAAAACTAAGAGGGGATCTGTCTCCCATGTTTCACTACTTAGTGGGGTGGATGCAGCAGATGAAACCATACTCTTCCCAGAGGTGCAGGGTGGAAGGACAAAGTGCTGGTCACAATTTGAAGAATGAGAAACTGCAGCTGGATACAGGAGGAATCCCCTGTGAAAACGACAGTCCTGGAAGAAGTTGTCCAGAGAGACTCTGGTGTAGCTGTCTCTGAAATCTCTCAGAAATTAGTTCACATAACTTGCTCAGTAGCACATACTTTTAAATTTTTCTCTCTGATGCAAAGGGATGAGGACTTCTGAGACAGAAAAAAAAACAGTATATGGAAGGAATGAAATACCTTTGTATCTGTCACTTTTTCCTGTCTCATGTACCTCTGTTCAGTAGTCCATTCATGGTTTTATTTAGTTCAGTACAAGCAACAGACATTTACAGAGCAAATAAAACCTAACATCTTCCTGCCAAATTTTTAGATAACTGTATGGTGTCAGATAAGTGTTTCTAATAAATTTTAAAAGATGCTGAAAAGAAACTGTGCAAACATGTAAATTTTAATATGCAAAAAAAGGGAAATATTAAAATACACACAGCATAGAGCCCCAGATCAGCTTCTAAAGGTTTGTGGCTCTTTCTGTGCATGTGATAACTATTTAGCAGTCAAGAAAAGAGGGGATGAAATGTTTTGCAACATTTTGTTTCTGTCTAGTATGGTAGTTCATTTGTCATATTGCTGATAGTAATCCTGGAGTTACAGCTTAATCAGAAATTATTTATGGATCACATCTTAACAAATAAATGCTTTAGACTGTGATTTATTTTTAAGTATTTGAACTGAGTAGCTCTTCTCTATGAAATACACTAGACAATTTCTATATATATTACCCACCTTTGTGGACAGAGCTAGAGAAGTCAGAGCATATAAGTGTGGCAGTGTAACTTTGACTTTTCCTGCAAAAATATGGTTTTTCTTTTTGTGAGATGCATGGACTAAACAAACAGAAGAAGGACAGCTAATGCACACTAGTAAAATAAGAAAATTCAAGTATTTTGCATTGAGATCAAGAGCTCATTCATGTATCAAACAACTAGATTAAAACTATATGAGAAAATGTCCTTAATGCTGAAAAACTATAGAGTCTTCTTCCTCAGACAGGGGAGGAAAAAAACCCAAAAAAACAAACAAACAAACCAAAAACCCCCCACAAACAAACAAGCAAACAAACAAAAAAAACCCAAAACAAAACAAAAAAAACCCACAACAACAAAAAAACCCCACGACCCTAGGCTAATTTCTAAGATTAAACCTCCAAAATTACCCAGAAATTTAGAGTTATGGGGATCACATAAAAAATATCATTAAGAACTAATTGACACAACATCCATCATCCATCACCATCATTACAGAATCCAGTACAGTAAGAAAAAAGGTTGATAAAATGTGAACTTAACTTACTGTTTTCTATATTCAACTGAATAGATAAAAATAAGTGCAGGACACCTTTTTATGGATCATTGAAGAACTGAAAATCTAGATAAACATTATGAAAAACTTTTACTTCATTTTAACTTCAGAGATTCTATTCACTAAATTTGGTAGAAAATATTTTCATTGAAATAGAATAATCTTATAAAATTGTGTAAATTAGTTGACAATTAGTTCACTAATTCATAAAATGGCAACCAAGTTTCTATGAAATTTTCCTCTTAGAAGAATGGAAATATTTATGAAATTTTATATATTTCATATTATTAGATTTTAGAAGAACAAAACTGATAATGAGTGTTTCTGAAGTTAGAAATTATTATCCTTTCAATAATGTTTGTTACCGTAAAAGTTACCAAAACAGTGAAGAGGAAACACATTTTATTTAAAAAAAGCAAAACAACTGAACCTGAAGAAAGTTTATTATAAACTTCACACCTTTGTGACTTCATAATAAACTCATACCTCTTCAACTTATGGTTTAAAAAAAAAAATTGCAAAAAACCCAATTTGTTTTAATTTTTGGTTTGACTCTAACTGGGACAAAATAAGGTTATCTGCTGAAAAGTAATTTAAAAGATGCCAAAACAGAGATTACTTTAGCTTACATTCTTCATACTGAAATGTTACATTTTGATGTTCTCTTTGCTGAGCTTTACATGACCATGTAGGCTCAGTAACACAGCCATATTACTAATTTTTGCATGTTTTTCAATTCTGTCCAATTCTGACCACGGCTGGTCAAGAAAATATAAACATAATGATAAATAAGATCTCACAGAACCTTTCTATCTTTTTCTTTTGTGACAGAAGCAATGGGTATTACACCTTGGCTAGTTTCTCTGATAAATTTTGTGTAAAAACCGCCAAACATGCTAACAAAACCATAATTTTATGAAAAGTAAACTGTGAATCTATAATAATCTTATACTTGTATAATGCTGAGGAACTAAGTACTTATTTACCTATTCAAAAAAAAATTATAGAATTGAAAAATAATAGAAAAAATCCAACAATAAATACTAAGCTAATAAAATATAAGATTGACCAAAATTTGCCCAGTTCATGGGATATAGGATTATGTGATGCAGATTGTTCAGGTTTGTTTTAAAAAGAAAAATTCAAAATAGCTAACAACAAAGCAGTCATGTTATATTAAATGGAATACCTCTGATGGTTATATGTTTTTATTAATATATCTGATAAAACCAGGACACACCCACCATATTTGGTACCATATCAAGCTAACACTTCCAGTTAGTTCTTTCTGTTCATTAGTAACATACATTATTTGATATGTGTTGAAATGTTTATGTACTCAGCCACTGCCCAAAGAGTATTTTGGGGGCCTGTGCTATACTGTATTCCTCTGCAAAGTGTAGAACTGGTAAGCAATATTTCATTGAGGTTTTTTACTGGCAGAAAATTATGTTTGCAAGAGTGATGTACCTTGCACTAATCTTGTAAGGCCTCAGATGTAGGACTTGTCAGATTAATTGCCTAGGTTTTCCTTGTCCTGAGTTTTATTTTATTTTGTTTATCAGTTGGAGCAGTTCTAAATGAAATTTGTTACTATTTTTTTCCCCTTTTGCATAGTTTTAATAAGTAAGTTTAAATTTAACACTAGTAAGAGCTAGCTCTTTTTTTCATGTAGAATGAATCCGTGTCATGATGCAGAGTAGAGGATAGGGATGGGATGAGAGGAAGGTGTTGGAAACTGCAATATAGGAACAAGATACCTTATGGGGTAGTCATAGCATGGCATCCTAAAAATTGGGCACAGGAGGATCCTGCATTCCTAAGGGAGTGAACAGCTCATCAGTGGTCAGCTGCAGAATTGTCAACTTAAGGAGGTGAGCAAAAACAGCTATAAGGGTAAGAGAGAACAAAAAGAATTTATCCAGAATAACTTATACTCAGTAAAAATTGAATTGAGATTTAATGCAGAATTTTAGATCAGTGCAGAATATAAAGGTATGGAAAGCATCAGTAAGGGTACAAAAGTATGCAAGTGGACCCTACAATATGGAGAAGGAAACCATCAGTATCAAAGTCATGCTCCTCCTGGTAAACATTAAGAATGTTTTAATGCCCCCAGCCACCCTGGTCTGAAACCAACAACCGTGGGAGATGGTATAACAGCAGAGCAAGATGAAGCCTCAGCAAAACAATTTTAATTTCATTTTCATTATTAAGTATTTTCCTTTAGGTGAATAATCTTTCTAATTTCCTTTTCCCTTCCCTTCCCATCAGGACTAATAATATTTCTTAGCTTTAACTGTGAAGTTTTCATCTACACTTAGCAATAAATTCTAGGCTTTGTGTATAACATGAGTTTCTTTTTATCTTAAGCAGCATTTTATATACATTAAAGGACAAACAAACTTTGTAGTCTCAGGGCTGAATGGATCCAGTTACAAATGCAGCAAATGCCAGAAAAACTCCTTCCCTGTTTCACAGGTTAGATTTGAAATGGATTTTTTCTAACGAAAGAATAGTTTCATGCCATCACTTGAGAAAAAGTCTGTAACAGAAGTTTTACAAATATTTTAAACTTAACTAGTGGGAAAAAGAAAAAAAAAAAAAAAGTTATGCCCATATGGCCCCCAAAACCTCCACCAAACAAACATGAGACAAGCCAAAACTGTCTGGTCAGACATCATTAATTCTGTATTTTGGGGGAGAAGTGACAGCAGCAATATATATGTAGTTATATTTATCCTTATAAAACTGAAAGTAGTAAATAATGTTCTTACATTTGAAATAACTCAAAGTGACAAAGATGTAGGCCAAGATTCTCCTCACATACTTGCATGTGTCAATCAGATGTAGGGCTATTTAAATAAATGAAGGTACACCTGTGCAAACTCACTGTAATTGCAAGGAGCGAGCATTTCCAGGGTTATGATGGTAGAAGGATGTTATGTGAAAATGACACAATTAATTTTCTCCACTTCTCCCTGGTACAGCTTAGGGAAAGGTGGTGACAGCTCAGAGGTGGGAGAAGATGTGACGAGGGACAAGGGGAGGGAGGAGGAATGGCCAAATGTCCATCAGCTAGTGACTCTCCTGTCAGGCAGCAACAAATAAATGGGCAAAATTGAGGGAGCAGGATTTGAAGGCCATTTTGGGAAGAACGTGGTAAAGCACATTGTTTAAGTAACCGAATTAAGAGGGGAGAAGTTGTTTCAGGATTTTTGTGACAGATGTCTGACAGCTAGGAAAGGTCTAGGCCAAAAAGGACAGCTGGCTGAATCCAAACATTTTTCTAAATAGACAGCAGGGGTGCCCAGACAAACACACAGGCTGCTCCAATGGATTTTAAAAACACTCTTTTAAAGTAATCAAGGCAGTGTTCAGGGCCAGGCTGAATGGGGCCTTGAGCAATGTGATGTAACTCATGGCCTCCCTACCTATGACAGCAGGGGTTAGAACTAGATGATCTTTAAGGTAGGTGCTGTTCAAACCAAACCATTCTATGATTCTACAGAATCCAGTAATCCAGCCCAGTTTCCTGGAGAGAAAGAGTCTTGGCTCCTTCAAGCAAGTCCTGGTGTGGCCCAATGACTGCAGCAACTGGGCCAGGCCAGAGCCCAAGCTGTGAGGAGAGGCTCCATCTCTGAATACAATTCTGTATTTTAAACACAGAAATTCATCTTTTTGGAAAACACAGGGCCAGACTCACATCCTAACTGAAGCTACTGCATTTTGGTGAGGGTGCAATGATGGTCTGTGCTCTCCAGAGAAAAACCTTTGTTATGAGGCAGCTAAAAGGGCAGTAAAGCATCAGTAAAATAGTTAGAAGGGTTTGGATTCCCTCCTGAGGTGCCACAGAGATAAAGAGTGGGCTCACTCTAATAATTTTTCACACCAGTGTTTGCCTGCAGAAGTTAACAAATTTAAGAGTAGGAAAACTAGGGTAGGCTGACGTAGATGAATAAAATCTTGTTCCAATCATAGACATTTCCATACAGCCTAGGCAGAAGCTGAGGTAGTCAGGACTTTTGACTACAATTTGTTATCTTGAGCAATCATTTTAGGAAAAATAATGCAGGGGAATGATTCTATAATGTATCATTAATTAAACTGAGATCTAAACTACAAGATAGATGACACTAATTTGGCAATTACTTATTTTTGAACTTTGAATAATTCTAAAATCACTACTAAGTTTTGAAAAGGGAAATATTTTTATACTTTTACGAATACTCGTTCCCAAAAACCAAAAGGAACTTTGACCTTTTTTAACTTTTCCCCCTTTCTGAGGAGCTGAAAAATAAAAAGCATGATATAAGCTTTCTCAGTCTTTTCATACAGAGGTGGATAAACAGAAACTGAAAGTGTAAGTTGCTTCTATTAAAATAAGACAAGCATCTTTGCACAAAAAAAAATACAAATTTAGTCAAATAATTGCATGAATCAAAATTAACATCCCTTTGAAAACTTGTTTTGTTAAAAGCTTTGAGGGAATATTTAAAATTTATTTAATGAAGAGTGAATTACTTCATTTATGCTCACTAGCAGGCCATACCAATTACTATTTTGTTCTTTAGTTTATGTCTGATAGCTTTGAGTACCAACTTAACACAGAGTGAACCTTACCCATTAGCTTATTCTGAGTAGTTCAACAATTGAACCTAATTTTTGATGAATTAGTACCTCAAAGATTCTCTTTCATATTTCTTTTTGCCCCTCTGGGTTTTATTAAAGTACTTTTTGCAGCTTACTTAGTTTGCTTAAAATACAAAATATTACCGGAAGCCACACACAAAAAAATGCTATATGGGTAAAAGGCTGTAAAATTACATGATGAATCCTTATTGTAGTTCAATTCCCTTATTGTAGTTCAAAGGAACAAGATGAACAGAAATTGATAACCAGCATAATTTATATGCTGTACAACAGGTGAAAAAGAAAGCAAGCTCCTACTTATTGTAACCAAAGTAGAAGCAGGTTTATTGAAGGCATTCCTTTTTTATTTTCCTTTTACTACTGCAATTGCTGTACATAGAGTCCCTGACTGACTAGAAGAGAATCTCTAAGGGTTTCAAGGAAACAGGATAGAAAAATTGAAAAAAATTCTTTTCTTCTAGTAATTTTATTTTTCTTTGCTAAAAACATATTGCCTAAATTGAATAAATAATGCACTCTTTCAAACAGCAGCTTCTTATGGAATGATCTGAAATCCTTTACAGTTGTAAGTGAAGATTGCACATATGGGTATTACACAGCCATGAAACACACAATATATTTCTAGGGAAGTATAGGTGCTATTTTTTTTACAAGTAAAATTTCAAGGATAGATTTCAATCTATGCATTTATGAGAATTCATATTTTTAATCCAAAGCAGAATTTTTTAAAGAAACCTAGAAACCCATGTCTGAATTCTGCTCTGGTACGTGCACACTCTGGTTTACATTCATGTTGGGTTGGCAGGTCTTGAATCCTCATACAGTACCAGAGTGACAGAGACTCCTTGGCAAAAAAGAGAAAATATCCTTCTCTTTTTAAAAGCTGCCTGGTGATCACATAGGAATGCAAGAATATATGAAGAAAATCCCATGAAATCTATGTATGTTCTATTTCCAAGTTATCCTTATATTTTATGTTAGCCTCTTTCTACTTCAAAATAAGGAAGATCTAGACTTACATGTCTAACATTCATTATACTTAGATAGAAATGCACATTTCTATAGATCTATTGATCCAGTAGTTCAGTGATACATTCATGGGTTCCTATTCTCTCTATGATTACTGGAAAGGAAAAAATATCAGAAATCAGATATACTTAGCTTGTGCTGCATAACAGAAGTTTTTTACTGTATAGGAAGAGATAATTTTTAGCAACCATAAGATTAGGACTGAATAAGCAACCATAAGATTAGGCCTTTGTAAGTGCATCCGAACCTGGCACTCTGTTTCCCTGCAGAAATGAGGGTAGTTAAGAACACATTGAGTCTTAAGCTTTCTGGATTGCTGTTTTCCTTCTCAGGCAGGGATTTCATGGCTTTTAAGCACAGATGTAGCCTCGACCTGCCTGCCCTGCTTTTCTCTGCTAGCATGAGAAACAATTTTCTTGCACCTCCAGACTGTCATTCACTATCAATGATCCACATGCCTGACATGCATTTGGATTTAAACCAGACAGACAGATGATATTGTGTAAAGAATAAGGGATCAGGACAATTGTTTTGAATGTTGATGTTTTAAATCATGCATGTACAAGTCAATGTTCATGAGTTCATGGCTGGACTGCAGTGGTCAGTTCCAGCGGACACTCTGAGATGGGCATTGAAAAAAGAAGACCTACAGTATGAGCCAAAATCTGAGAAAATTTTATTTCCTGTTTTTCCTGTTTTGGATAAAAAAAGGTTAGTAAACTGTATAAAAGTCTTTTATAACCAAGTATTTTCCAATACTGTGGTAAAAAAATCAGATGTTACTGGACTGTATCTAACATAAGAGCCTTAAAAATCATCTCACATGAAAAGAGTAAGTAGAAGAGGACAATCAGTTTGACTTGTTCTGTACAAGCTGCAAAGAGGGATCCATGTTATTATTACAAAGGACACTTCCTTTCAACAGTTGAATGTAAATAACATGCAAATTACATTACAGCAAAAAAGCCAAATTGACTTTAAAAGGACTCTTACAATGACGAAAAAAAATATTAACCTTCTACAAACTCTTGTCTTCATGACAAGTATTTTATTTTTCTTTAGTAACTTAATTAACAAAAACTACTGTGTAGTCAAATGCACTGCATGTAGTGTTTAGATATATCAATAGCAAAAAAAGGATGAAATACAAAGAAGCATAATTAGGAATTATCAAATTTCAATAATCCACATGATATCTATGTTTGTTGTATAAAGGAATAATAAATTAACTTCCATTTAATCACGTGAAGAAAGAATAACAAGGAAACAAATGAAATTATTATTCATGTTTTGTTTCATTGGTCCACCACTCAAACTGATTGATAATCTCTTATTTGCCTGTATAGGTTATGTAACAAACATTAAGGAATTTGTGGAGCATGCATATAGGCCACTTCTGCTTAAGAGAAAAAATTACTGTAAAAGGTTTCCAGTGTAAGCTAACTTGATAGAGATAAATCAGCTATCAGGAAGCCAATAAGTCCTTATTAACCTTCAGCAGGAATCAGAGGGGAAGCTGCTTGTCTAAGTTACTGAGTAATCATAGCTGTAAAAGGTTAGATGGTCCAGTTGCTTTTAATCAGAGCTCTAAATCTGCTTCTGAGGACCTAATTAGTTAACATGCTCCTTTGCCCAAGACTTTAACCCAAGCCTGTGGAAACTCTTGCAACACAGAGACAGTTAATCAATTAGAAAGGGAAAGGAATGATCAAAGCAAGAAAAAAAAGTCAGTAACAGAGCAAATATCACAGTACATTTCACAATAGCAATGCCAATGCATAGCTGTTTTAATATTAGTTGTATCATAAAGGTGTTCCTGGTAAAGCCAGGGAATGTTTAGCCTATTGAAAATTCAGGAGAACATTGTTCATTTTATGAAAGGCCTTTAATATAAGGTAGTTGTATCTGACAAACTAAATGATTTCTTTAATCATGCTTCTTGTGTATTTACAGCCTTAAATTTTAACACTTTGAAGTACTTTAGAAGATTACCTGGGAAACGGAATTCCCATTGTCCCAGTATCTGCTTGAGTAATCATTGGTATTAAACAAACTTAATCCAACCTTTTTTAATTTCTAAAACCCAAAAATTAATCTTTAAAATTAAAAATTAGATGTAATTAGATGTAAATGCATTACTAATATTCTTTTTAAGCGCTTTGGTATTTTTTCATGCAGAGTGTTAATGTTGAACTATTCAGTGATGATTTCCATGGAAAAATGTCATTGCCAACGGAAATGAAGTAAGGGCTCAAATCCATGCATAGACCAGACTCTTCTTGTTCTACTCATTGAGTTTTATTTCCATTAGGTATTGTTTCATTTTGCAAACAAATTGTATTTATTTTGTGTTATTTTAACACTGTAGAGTAATTATAATTCTATAACTTGACAAAGAAATATATTTTAATTCCTGAAAACCAAACATTACTGTTCTGGGGGTTTTATTCAGAATTTATTATTATTGTTCTAGGATATTTTAAGCTGAGAGGAAATAGGAATAAGTATTATTTAGTTCCATATTCTCAACTGTTTGTACTTCTCTTGGCTTGAGGTAGTAAAACATAACTTTGTTTCCTTGGTGTCAGTGTAGGAGCATGGAGTGAATATGGGAAAGATAATACTTAGCTTTATAGTCTGTGTTTTAAAACAGTGACTAGTGGTTTTGATGGCAGTAACCATTCGTGAAGATAAGACATCACAAGAAGGTTTGGCTTCAAAGGAATGTGTTCAGGGTTTTTAGGAGATTTCCATTATGTATCTCAAACTATAAACTTAGAAGTGAAGAAAATTGAATCATCAGCCAATTTTCAAAGTCTCTGTACAAATGTTAGTTTTTCAAAACTGCCAAAGTTACTGTGGAGCCCAACTCAACTCAAGATATCAAAAACATTTTAGTCAGTTTGAACTCTATCAAACCTTCCCATCTATAACACTGTATTTCTCTATTAGTGCTAGGCAGCCAGGATACAAATCTTTGTCTCTATACATACAGAATTCTTTTATCTGCCATATCTGCTCATATTGATAAATGTTGATCTTCTAGCTTTTTTTTTTTGTGTTTTTTTTCCTAAGAACTTTTATTTCCTAATGTTCTTGCCCTCTAACATTTTTTTTAATATGCCACCACTTACAGTAAATCACAAGAACTTGCAGTATTTTGATTGGAAAGTATGAAACATTCACTTTGCACTATTTTAGGAGTTTTGATTAGGAGCAGCATGTTGGACTATTCACTTTTACAAAATGTGGAAACACAATGGTGAAATATGAATTCTAAGATTTCTGAGAAAAATAAAAGCTGGAAAGCTGCATTTTTTTAGTTGCCATTACCAGTTAGAGAAAACAGAGCCTATCTCAACTGTTCACCTTAAAATCATAGAATCATAGAATGGTTTGTGTTGGAAGAGACCTCCGCCATGAGTAGGGACACTTTCCACTAGACCAGGTTACTCAGAGACCCATCCAGCCTGGTCTTTAATACCTCCAGGGATGGGGAGCCCACAGGCTCTCTAGGCAAACTTGTTTCAGTTACAGTAAAGAATTACCTCCTAACATCTAATCTAATTTTGCCTTGCTTCAGGTAAAGACCATTCCCCTTTAAACTACATGCCCTTGTGAAAAGTCCCTGCAGCCCTTTTTGTAAGCCCCCTTTAGGTACTGGGAGGCTGCTCTAAGGTTTCCTAAATGTCTTTTCTCCAGGCTGAACAGCCCCATGTCTCTCAGCCTATCTTCATATGAGACAGCTCCCCAGATCTTGGTGGCTCTCATCTGGATTCATTCTAACAGGTCAACAATGTGAGCTCTATGAGCTATAGTGTTCTCAAAGAACCTCAGTGACAGAGAGTGAAAGAGAGGGTTAGTGTGAAAAGAATGTGGATCTGAACTTGTTGATTTTTCCTTTGAAATTAGATAGGTCCATTTTCTGTTTCAGTGAACTTTTTGTCTATATCTAAGGCTCCATCTTATCTGTCATGACCAGGACAACCTTGCTGTGGATATTGGTCTAAGAACAAAGAGCTAAAGTATGTTACAGCCTTCAGAAAGCATCTCAATGCTTTGTTATAAGAAAGGAGGAACCAAACCCCACAAATATTGGGGAATCCATTTAGTGCAGATAGCTCAGTGTGCCAGCTAACTATGAGCTGCAGACAGCTCTGGAGGGAAGGAGGCCAAGGCAAGAGGCTGTGAACTATTACTGAGCTTTGCAAAGCAAAAGGCATGGGGAGGCTTTGCCCAACCTGGGGACCAGACACTCAAGAGACACAGCAGGAGCAGAGGACCCTGCTGGAAGACCCCAGATTTTCACACACTTAGACTGGGAGGGTATAAAAACTTAGGGTTCTTTGTTCAGTGTCTGTTCTTGAGGGCAGTCAGTGTGACCTGTCATTTTTGTTATTGCACCCTGATTCAATTATTTTAAGGATCAAGAGGTCTGAGACACTGCTTTGGGTAATCCAGCATTGAGCCAGTAAGGAAACCTGGTCTGTCTGTGTGAGAGTGGAGTGTGCAGGGAATCAAACGGGGACCTGTTGGTCACTGAAGCCACCCCCATCAAGATGTCTCTGTCCCAGCTCAGGTGGTGTGAGTGTGACTGCCAGAGTGGCTTCTGGATGGTCAGACAGGAAAGCTTCCTTAGCACAACCACAGCATGGCCTGTCTTACAATCATTATAAGTAGCATTGACCCAGTGCTACTGGAAATGTTTGCCAACCTATAAAAATACAGGTTGTTCATTGCTACCTTTAGTCATTACAAGCCCAAGGAAAAGGCCATGGGGATGTCCCATTGCCAGGAATCTTTTGCACAGCTACATTGAAGTTGCATTTGAAGATGTATGCCCTGTGTTACAGAAATAAAGGCTTTCTACCAAAACACTGACAAAATCAGCATATTTTTACAAGTAAGTGCTGATTAGTCTGCCTCACTACTAAGTGACTGATGGGGATGACCCACGGTGAAAAGTCATCGCTCATCATGTTAAGCACATGCAGAATTAGGCTTATTAACAATGCAGCATTTGGGTCTGGATAGACCAAGCTCTCTCTTCTGTGATTGTCCACAGGCCAGTGCCTCATGCTGAGTCAGTCAGGGGTTTGGGACCTCTTCTGGTTAGGATGTGTTTAGTGCATTGTGATTACTGCTGGCCAAAAGAATTAGAGACAATAAATTCATAAGCATGAAAAACTTAATTTAACTTCAAATAGTATCAGACAATAATAACTGTACTATTACCAACTGTTAATACTTTTATTGTTTTAATGAGTGCTAAATAAATAATTTTATATTATTGGGCATTGGTGATTTAATATTTCCATCTGAACCATATGTATGTGGGGAGAAGCTTGAAAAACAAATTTTAATAGTTCCAGAAGCTAGGTCAAAAGATAAAGTAATCATTTGCTGAATAAAAGAAGCAAAATTATGACTTAGGTTAGGAATGGTTCTATAAATATACCTTACATTTTAACTAGGAAATTATGCTGAAAAAGTTTGTTCACATTCTTTTTAGAGAATCACAAAAGCTCTATTTATGCTTAAAATAAGTCACCTTTACAACATAAAAGCTGAAATTGGACCTATACTTGTATACCTCTGGGGAAATTGGGCATCTGAGGGACTATGTATTTCAAATTTTTTTTAGCTACACTAAACACCTAACTCCTAGTGTTGCAAAATCGTGTTGAATAGGTAAAGAAAAAAGAGAAATATGGACATATTATTTTCTTTAAGTATTACTTACATTTGTTTTTGTCATGCAGTAAGTCTTAACATTTGGTGTTAATTATTTACTATACCAGGAAATATCCACAGGTTATGAGACCTTTGAGAGTTTGTTTGAATTATCAGCTTTTGTTGACAGTGGCATCTTTCCACCAATTTTAATTATTTTTTAAATAGCTTATATGTTCTGCTTTGTGGGGTTTTTTGATGGTAGTGGGCAGGAATGGCGTATAGCAGCTCAGCATTACCACCCTACTGGGTGGGAAATTTGTTGGCTTTTGCCTTCCAGGAGGTGGACTGTTTGCTGCAAACGACTGGGAATAGTGCCCAGAAAGCTAAGCAGCTTCAGATATTTTATATAACATTTGTTTTTCAGGAAGAAAAAAAAAAAAAAAAGTAGAAAACCCTACTTTAAAATCACTACAGAAACTTCTTCCTATTCAGTGGCTGATGTTTCACATGAAGTCTGTGAAGTCTGGGACAGTCTTCTGTCAGGATTAAGTTGAAATGTCGACCAAAACTAAAGCCCAGATTTTACACTTCACTGTTAGAATCACAAGAGACCCTATCAACCCAAAACCAAAGATACAGTAAGGCTGCAGTTCTAACATTTGGATGGAACAGGCAGATGCTGTGAGGAGCAGCAGATGCTGTGGGGAGCTGTGAGCTCATTGCACTGCGCAGTGGGACACTCAGGAACACTCTGGGAGACAAGTGGTGTCTAGCACCCGCTCACCTCCTCTGAGCTAGCAAGTACCTGCAGCTGGCACTCTGAGCATCCCACAGCTTGTGTGGCAGTGCCAGCCAGAGGGGCCTCTGGGGCTTGGGTGATGTCTAGCCGGTGGGACCATGAGATTCTGGGTGGGTACTGCAGGCAGAAGTACAGGAAGGAACGTGCACAGTCACCAGACTATCACTGGATGTCCCTGGGCACACACATATGAAAGGGCAGAGTTCTGCTATGTCTGTCACCATGTCCAAAGCATGTACTGAGAACACATTTGATCCAGAGGACCAGACTGAAGGCATTTTCTTTTTAAAGTGTAAATTTCTGTACAGAGGCCCAGCAAAGTCACTCTTGGTCACTAAAGGCTGAGCAGAAAGACCTAGGTGAGGAATACTAGGCCATGAGAAATTTGGGGTCATGCATCCTGGAGAAGGCTCCAAGGGGACCTCATTATGGGCTCTCAGAACTTTAATGGGGCCTCTAACAAAGGTGGGAACAAACTTTTTATCAAGACCTGTATCAATAGGGATAATAGTTTTAAACTAAAGGAGGGTTGATTTAGATTAGCTGTAAGGATGAATATTTTTATAATGAGGGGGGCTGGCATGGGTTGCCCAGAGAGGGGGTGGATGCCATATCACTGGAAGCATTCCAGGTTGGACCTGATCTCACTGAAGGTGTCCTTCCTCGTTCTAGTGGGGTTAGGCTAGATGACCTTTAAAGCTCCCTTTTAACCTAAGGTATTCTATGATTTATGACAATAGGTTTAACACAAAGACAGCTAAAGGCAAAAGCAGCTAACTTCCTTTAAAGACCCAGGAAGTGTGGGTACTGAGAAAGCCCCACTGATGAAAAACTGTTTCATACTATTCCACTCTGTAAAAATAAACCTGTCAATTAATCACCAAGTTACTGACAAACTACACCTGTTTGACAAAGCACCTGCTTGTGCTTTCATTATTACAAGCACATATAATATCTGACAGACTGCTCTTGAACACTTGCATTTAATTCAGTAGCATTGATCATTGAATTTTAATTTCATTTTAGACTCATGAAATGCGGGACCGGTCATATAATTCACACATATTTACCTGGTTGCTAGCTCTGATGAGGACCTAAAATTAAGTTAACATAGGCATTTATGTATAATCAAATACTAATATTGCCACAGTTACGTCCATCCATGGCAGAAGGAATGAGAAGAACTGTCTACATAAAATTGTAGTTGTTAGGACCATACGAATCAGATAGACCTGATGGTTGATGAAATCCAAGCCCCATCCTCTCTGCCAGCAACTCAGTAATATGATGTTTTTAATAAATGGCTCTTCTGTTCTTCACTGCAGGAAAAGTGAGATTCTGCACCCATTTTCCTGCTATAAATTTGTTTGCATCTCATATTTTTTTACTTTCAAGAACAGAAAACATTCAATAAACTTACAAAATATAAATGACTGTGTTGATCCACACAGATCTCCAAGGTTTGCCAGGATTTTAAAACAATTTAATTCTAATATCACTGCATTTCTGTTTACTTGGGGTTTCAGTTTGTGTAGGGGGGCTTTGCTTGTTAGATTGAGGTTTCTTTGCTTGTGCTTTTAGTCTAGAACTAGGTATTCATAATTTTAAACTACTTGCTATACATTTGAAATTAGTATAGAGCATATAATTTCACATTCTTACTGCATGTTTTTTGTAGAAAAACCCATTTTTTTAAAGAGAGTGACATTGATAAATTCATGACATGATAAAAACAGTTTTAGCTTATTGTTCTATTCAGTCAAATACCTGTTCACTGTCTTTCTTTCTCTTGGGAAAATTTCCTAATTTAAGTCATGGCAATAGTGATATTGTCTGAATTATGTGAGCAAAAACATTACAGGTACCTCTTTCTTCTTCCTCTAAACTGTTTTTTGTTGTTAAATTATTATTTTTTAGTAGCAATGTTCTCTTGTACAGTTACCTGATTAATCTTGATTATTACTGATCAAGGACTATTTTTAATACAATTGACTACGTTTTACTGAAAAACAGTAGATTTATTTGATCTTTTTACAGCACCATAACTTCTAATTGACTCAGTTGTAAAGAGTTCTGGTAACACTTATTATCTGAATGAATAACTGCTGGGCTTTACTTAGATTAATCTTTATAGTGATTTATTGCATAGTCATAGTGTTTTGCACTTGGCTACTCATAGTCTGATTTTCAAGGTAAGTTGCGGTTTTGAAGTCGAGTACAGCATATTTTCAGTAATAAACTCATTAAATACTGTGATATTAATAATATTCTTTATTCACTTATAGGTGGTTTTTAAATTTTGTCTTAAAATACTCATTGCTATTTTTTATTACTTAACATTATTATGCTTGTTTTGAATTTTATTTCACTAGTCCAAAATTTCATGCTGTTTGGGAGACTACAGCCCTATCCTGAGAAGTCTCAAGAAAATATGCAAATGCTGAATGACATAATACCAAAAATATGTATGTGAAATTTTGAGGATGTGATGGTTGATATATTCTATATATTTTGCTTCACTACTGTTCAGCATCTTGTGAAGAAGATGGATGGAAATTCTCAGCGATCTACAGACTGCCATGGTATTTAACAACAAAGGTGGCAAGCCCTAAAAGAGTTGCATCATTATCTTAGTAAAAAACAAGGAACCAGATATTACACAGTCATAACAGGGCAGTTGTGCAGAATTCATTAAACTATTATTGTTAAATATTTTTAAATTTTCCCCAGACACTCACCTTAATACCAACTTTCAAGAAGTACATTCATATAATAAAGAGCATAACTTAAATTATGCTTATTCTTTTGTACTCACTGTGATGTGACAGTGGTCTGACAAAAAACACATTAAAAACAATCTCTGAAAACTCTGTTTTCATTCATCAATGGCATGAATATCCATGCAAATTTCCTTAAATACAAGCAGAAGTCTTGTGATACTGGACAATTGTTAGAGTATTAGTGATTTATTAAATCCATGGTGACTAAAAATAATTTTGCCTTGTTCAGTTTAGGCAGATGATGAAGATGGCTGAGGAATGGGAAAAAAGTCAATGACTTTCCTTGGATTCTGGAATGGATTGTATCTGGACATGTTATTAGATTTAGGCAGTTAAAATAACTTTTCAGTATACTGAGCATAACTAAAGAGGGGAATTTGTTAATAATAAATCTGGCTACTGCTAGTAAAAGTTCAGATGTATTAGCATTCATGTGTGTCCTGTCATCTTCGCTTTTCTTCATCTGCGGTTTTGTGAGTGATACTCTGAGTAGAGAAAGAATGTAAACAATTATTTGTTTGTTTATTTGTGAAAATAATAATGTGTATGTGACTACCTTCCAGAGTTGTGAACTGAACATATGTTATAGTTTTATGGAACCTTGTGATAAAAGTGCCTATGAAATTTATTACTTTCAAAACCAGAACTAGAATGTTAAAGTCTTAATCAATAGGAAAGACAGTTACACGGTTTCTTTATTTAGGATATTTTAGAGGTTTTTTCCTAAGTCATCCAGAAGCCAAGATCCCAGTGTTAGGGGATTTTAACATCCTCAGGCATTCATTTCTTTGAAAACAGTGATATGTGTATATGTATATGGGACTGGGCCCTCAGCCAGGAGAATCTTGGTTTATTTTGGTATCAACCTATGTACTTCTACCCAGTATCACTGAACCCTGCACCAAACAAATCACTGGATGCTCTTCTTCAGCCTCTGGTTTTGTTGTGGTGTGATTTCATGCAAAAAAACAATAATTCTTTTATTTTGCTATTTTTACATGAACCTTCACAAAGTGAAAGATTTCTTTCTTAGAAGATTCAGTAAAAATGTGGAGATGTTGTGAAATGCAAAACGCAGAGGTAATATTTCCTTTTATCACAATCAAATCAACCAAATGGTTGGGTCATCTGAGTTAGTCATAATAAAAGTTCTTCTCAGTCTACACTTACCTATAGTTTAGCATTCTCAGTCTTATTAATCTCTCACCAACACAAGAGCTTATAAAGCCCCTATACAGCAGCATGTTCATCAACCTTTTACACAGATTGATGGTAAAACCAAAGAAAAAACAAAACCAACAAAAAACAAAACAAGAAATCTTTTCATTAGGACCGCATCTCTCACAATAGTGAGGGATGCATTTGGAGAAGAGTGTGACCAGCAATCCATATGGGCCAGGGTGTGCATAAGGGCAGTGTTCGGGGAAGCTCCACGTGGTCACACACTGTTCCTTACCCTTTTGCAGTCCTCCTCACCCTCTCTTTCCTGTGCCCTTATACTGGTGTCTCCAAATACTTCTGTGCTACATGGTCAAGCCCCCTTTGCTTGGCCCCATGCTATTCCATGACCCTCTCTTTCCTCCCAAGGAGTCCAGCTTCATACAGGGGAATACCAGGAGCAGCCCCCTTTTGTCTGATGGATGTCACTTCACTCTTAAGCTCCAAATCCTTCTATATTAAATTTCCTTTTCCATATGCCACTGCCACCTTTCTCCTCCTGCCTTTTGGTGGACCAAACACCCCCACCAAACAGACCTGTGGTGCTTCTACATTTGCAGAACATAAGGGAATATAATTCAGAAAAGCCTAAGAAAGCACTAAGCTCACAACTCATATCTTAAAAATCAGCTGTTGACACCAAATCATGAGGATAGCTGTCCCTATTCACCTTTAAACTGGAAAATGGAAGCTGATTTCACATGGAGGAACAGTATTCCATGAGAGTCTTTGAGGAGCAGAAGGGAGAACCTCTACAAAGACAGAACCTCGACAGTTACCAAAAGTCATTCTGTAACAGATTTACCTGTTGGAGATGATGAAATAATGACCATGAAATAGTGTAGGAGATCCCTTCCACTCCAGCATTGCATCCTGTTCTTCATCCTTTGGATTTCTTTCTCCTTCAAGATCCTATATTCTGTCAGGCAAATCCTGTGTCTCCTAACTGTCTTTAGCATCCCAATTACAATGTAGTGTGGTATAAATATGAGTTATATTCACCCGTGGATCACATTAAATACAGTGTAGATTTCACAAGAGGGTGCTTTTATCAATCCTTGTCCCCCTTTCCTTAGTAGTAATATAGCTGCATGATAAGCAAGCAAAAGTAAAATGTGTTCTTTATGTTGCTAGAGGCAGAATAAAGAGATATTTCTTCACATAGGTTTGATGGGAACTGCTTTGAAATTAACCATAATAAGCAATGCAAGTATCATCTGGTGTTCCGAGCGTGGTGTCAAATAAAGGATGTTCTACCGGGTACATGTTAAAAAATAAGGCAGCATAAAATGTTAACTAGAAAATGGCATGGATAAAACTCAAAATAATAATAAAAAAAACCCCACTCACTATTTAAAACAAACCAGACAAATGATAAAAGTAAATGATAAAATAAAAATACTCCATGGGAAGGTAGTTGTAAAAAGCCTTTTAAATAAGGCATAGCTGTAGAAGTTTCAATTTTGATAAGAAACTTGAGTCTTTTAGAGACTGGTAGAATAATCAAAAAATAGTATCCCCAATAAATTCAAAGAACAGGAGAGAATGAAACTATACTTTTCAGCTCTTTCTTTTATAAAGACATCCATTGTTTTACCACTCCATTAAAAGGATTATCTTCACTGAAAGATGTGCTTTCAAGACCTAAATGGTCTTTCTTTCTGTAATGGCCAAGAAGGAGACCTGTTTTGATCCTCTCTGATTAGCAGATTCTTTATGTGGCTGAACAATCAGCATCTGCCTTAAGGAAAGGAAACTTAGAGAAGCACGCTTTGAGACAAATGGATATTTTTCCATGGTCAAAGGTGAACTTGAATGTTCCTCATTCTCCTTTCCCTTAATTACAATTTACATTTATGTTTAAAATAAAACCCTCAACTTCAATGCTGACACGAGAGTAATGCAATAATCAATGCATTTTTTACCATACCACTGAAAATATACCTTTTTAAAACAGTTATCATGGCCCATCATGGCCCATCACTTCTTCAGTGGAGCTAAACTCAGAACTTTAAACCATGAGATTTACTTTCATATGTGCTTGTGGAAAAGCAAATTAACAATGAATATAGGAATACATTGATTTACAATACAGTGCCCAACCAGTTAACATTTTGTCCTATGTGAAGACAAAACATAGTGAGGAATTCAGCAACAGTAATGTTTTTTTGGTTATTTTGTTATCTGGTTTCTTCCTAATGGCTGCAAGTTCCTGAAAAATTATGTATTTCACTGCCTAATTTGGTTTATACTGAATTCTCTGCTTAAGGGTTTTGCTTTGTTGTATTTTCTTATATTCTTCCATTTCTACTTACTAATATTGTTAAGCCTCAGTGATATTAAAAAAAGCTCTGTTATATGTCATACAATAATTCTTCTCTCCAAGAATAGTTTTACACCCCCTGACAGTATCACTTTGGATTCATTGTTCTTGTTTTGCCTCACTGTCACTTGTTATAGAAGTCTTGGCTTGGTTTCCAAAACTGAATCAGCCTGAGGTGAAACTTTCCCATATTTTTAGTTTCCATTTTTTCTCTTTTGCTTGAAAACACATTTCATTTAGTAACCATATAATCACTGGTGATGTTTTTCACAACACTATATTACATCGACAATGGCCTGTGTCATATCTGAATTATGCAGTTCTTTATTCACAACATTGCCTATTAAAATATCAATACATTTTTATTTCTTTCTGTGAAAGCTTTATCTCTATGGTAGTGATTGCTAGCAGTCTTCTGGTAACAATTATTGTTAGGGGGATTGTCAAAAAAGTAAAACTTAAAACATAGGAAATAATGACAAATTTCTTGAGCCAATCTTGATTGGGTAAAGAGATGTGGTAAATCAAAGTTACAGACTTTATTCAGGAATAAAAACAGATAACTTTAACAAAAAGAAGATGTGCTTTGTGGGAGAACACTAAGGAAGTAGAAGAAAGCATGCAAGAAGTATGAAGTTAAACATGACACAGTGAAATGTCTAGAACAGAACCAAAGATATTTCAGTCATGCTATTTTCCCTGCCAAAAGAATAGCCTGTGAAACACAGAAATTCAGTATCTCATCCTTTTTACTGGCTTGTTCATCCAAAGGATGATTACTAGTTTTGTTAGTCATTTCAGGAGATCGAGGAAAAAGTCTGTGCCATAAATCAAGGTCTTTGATTTACTGATGAACTTTGATTTAGATGAACTTTGAATAATAATTTTATACAATGAGTTGTGTTTATAATTTGCTTCTGGGACGTCTCAGGAATAAATTCCAAACCACATTTTAACAGAACTGTATGAGTAACATTAGAAAATAAAACCTGGGACAATCAGGTTAATACAGAAAGCAAAGAATATTTCAATCTTTCTTATATATTTGGAAAATATGTATTTCGCATAAATTTAAATGTATTTCAGAGACCCTTAGGAATATATGTGATGATCTCCTAAAGTGACATGTACGCTATGCATACTGAGACCCTGAAATCTCTTTTAATAGCTTTTCCTGCAGAATCTCTAATTTGCCAGCATCCCCTTCAAATCATTTAAGACTCAAGGCTCTTTTGGTAACAATCTATTATATTGATCTTATTGATCTTATTGATCTCAACACTCTGTGAAAAAATAGTACCTCCCTAATTATTTCTACTTCATGTATATATGCACATTATTTACAAGTCTGTTCTGGAATTTTTATGATTTCTACATTTCAGAAATACAGCCTTCTCTCCTTCCTTGGTGCCTAAAGTCAAGATTTTCTCTCAGTTAACTTTAGCCTCTTAAAATTTTCTTTTCTTGCTTAAGTTACCTCAGTGCCTTCTGTTGTGAATCATTTAATCCAATGCTAACATACATGAATCAACTGTCTAGAGGCTTCTCTGACTGAAAACCTGTATTTGAGGTAGTTAATGTTAGCTAAGACTACTTAATTCCAGGGGAAAGCTAGAATAATTTTTCATTTGCCTCTATTCAAATGAATTTGTTCAGATGAGTCCAACCTTCCAGGCAGTCTCACAGACCAGTAGAGGCAGAGCAGTACCTTCAGCCATGGAAACAACATCACTCACACACACACAAGCAGCACAGACTGTCTGGTCCTTTCCAGCTGATTAGGTGGAACTTGCTGGTAGCAGATCCTTATTCACTGGAATCCATCAATTAGAGACCTAAGTTTTCTCATTTTTGTTATTGTCTTTATTATCACTGATTAGGCTTTGTGTACTCTGGTGTTCAATTTATTAATTTTTTTATTCTTTTGACATTTTTTTCTTAAATTGAATAACTGTTTACTAGATATCCTCAAACCTCTTATATCCTCAAAGATCCTTGCATTTCGGGTATCCACCTGTCCTCTCCTTTACATATATATTTACTATCCTATTATGATAAAAAAAAAAAATCCCACTTTTTCAGCATCTTTCCTGTGAGAATCTCAAAACATGATGAAAATTATGAAAGAATAACAGAACTAAGACTTGTAAAATCCTGTGATGCAGACATATCATATCTGAAAGGTAAAGAAGCCCAGTTTTATCTTGGCTGAATTCAGCTAAGAGCAAAAGAATACAAAATGGTTTGAATTTAGCATGGGAGGTCACATTTATGAAGATTTCCCAGGTGTCTAAATCCCATTAGATTCCTAGGTAACTAAACACAGTTAATTGTGCCATTTCCTGAAAGACATTGTATAAAAATGTCTCCTATAACATATGCTGTAACTAAAATTTGTACTAGGAAAATCTCAGTTTTTACTTTTTCTGTTTTCGCTTTTATGAATTGGATTAATTACCTAAACTTTGAAAAAGCAGGTGTGAAGGTTTCTTTCTACAAAATGGAATTAATTTCCAAGATGGTAAAGATCATTATGAAAGGAGATCATTGACTCTTCTGAAACCAGCAATTATTCAAAAAGAAGACTGTGGACTTGAAATCTGCCATTTAATGAAAAAAAGGAAATGCTCTCTCCAAATTGCAGGTGAAGCTGACAGCCTGGCAGCTAAAGGGCAGAGTGATTTATTCTCATGTAAAAAAACCCTCAAATCTGTCACACTTGCATACCTGGAAATCTATTGTATCTTTCCTGGCATATATTAACTGTTTAAATTCTTTTTATGTCTCAGGAAAGTAAATAAGAGAAATAATGATAGTAGAAGAAACATAAGTATATAGCACTTAGTAGAGCACTTATTAGTACAAAGTTTCAATGCAAAATCACTGTGTGGTAATGAATATAAATTATATTCAAGTTGAAAAAACTAGCTTGAAAATACTTTTGAGCAAATAGCTTCATATGTCAAGTCTAAAATATACTCAGAGCTAGATTCAGTACCCACTGAAGTAAAATTATTTCTTCTTGGTGAACACGAAATAAAGGAGGAGAGGAGGAGTTGTGGGAGTCGTTAAGGATAAAGTCAAAGCTCACATAAAACTGCAGAGAAGTAGAACACAGCTCAAATTTACTTTGCAATTCAGTGCCAATAATGTTCTACTATGTTTTGTATATCTTCATATATCCCTGAGATAGCTGAAAAAAAGTAAATATGCAATGGAAAAAAAAAATATTTCTGAAACAGCCAAAGAGACTGCAGTATATGGAAGGCAAGATTTGTGTGTTTGTCAGTGAATTTGGTTTTCATCCACCTACAAGAAATTTAGTGGTATCTTCAGATTTATTGATGCTTAGCCACCTGTAATTTGCTTTTCTACTTTTACGAGAGAGATCATGGTGTTATCTTTATAGTAGAGGTAGTGTTAAAACCCTTAAATCTCCTCAACTCCAGTATCTGTTGTAATCTCTTTGATGTGTGGGCACATCTTTTGCCTGACTACTGAGAGTATTTCCTTGAATGTGGTTAACTGATCATGAAGGATAAGTGTAAGCTCAGCAATTATTTAAACATGAAAAAGTGAACAAACTATAGCAATACTTGTGGACTACTAAAATGTGCAATGTGTAAAATAGTGACAGCAAGAGATAATACAGATCCTTTTAAGCAAAGCTCAAAAAACCCTAAGAATAAAGGGTTTTTTCCAGGTATGAGGCAACACATTTTTTTCTCTAAAATTCACCAAGTAGCAGGATAGAATAGCTCCCCAAAGGTTTTCTGCCTTAATATGAAATCAGGGATGGGATTTCCTGCTAGTTCATGTGGTCCTCAGATTTCAAGATGACAACTGGTAATTATAACCAGCTGACTATTAAGAAAGGAAGGGCAATTTTAAATAAGCAAAAAAATCAATAGTTCAGTAAAAATTAATTAACTGAAAGTCAGATGAAAAAGATGTTCGAATTACATCTGGAGATGGTCCTGGGCAACTGACTCCAGGTGTTCCTGGTGGAGCAGGGGTATTGGACTGGGTGACCTTAGGAGCTCCCTTCCAATCACAGATATTCTGTGATTTTGTGGTCCTGTGAACTACAATAACCAGCATTATCTTGATGGATAAGTCAAAAATAAACAAATGGATGCAAGTGAGCATGACTCCAATTTCCCCTGAAGGTTCTCAAGGTCTATTAGAAGCAGCTTATTAATATCAGCAGCAGATGACAGATGTAGAAATACATCATCAATTCTATCCT
The DNA here is from genome assembly GCA_013397195.1 of Hylia prasina. Taxonomy (NCBI): domain Eukaryota; kingdom Metazoa; phylum Chordata; class Aves; order Passeriformes; family Sylviidae; genus Hylia; species Hylia prasina. Next base: position 1,046,149 of record VYXD01008375.1, read on the forward strand.
TTCTCTTCCTGTTGTATTTTGAAATATCTGTTCACGCCATGCAAAGTTTGTGCTCTCTTGACAATCTAAAAGAGGACACAGCTGTTAAAATTTCCCTCTGGACATCTTATTCAACAGCCAGTTATTTAGAGTTCCTCCTAAACGTGCTTAATAGAAACATCGGTAAAATATAATCTAAAAATTGATCTCCATTGTCTTACTTAAAAATCTATTTCATAAAACACACATCCTCATATACATAACAACAGCATCCATTAAAATGTACAAATAAAAATGCTGTTAAAAAAGGACTAATTATATAATGCTTATTCTTTCACTTTTTTATTTATTTGTGTCCACGAGTCAAAGAATTACCTCTAGCAGTAAGCTGCTTTTATATTTAAAATCGCAAGCAAAAAAATTAGACAAGAATGATAAAAGCTTTATACGTCTGCAAAAGATTTTCTCCCTCAAAGCTTGAGTATGTTCTCTAAAATATATGCATACAGTTCAGCTTCTCATTCTGTTCAAATGCAAATTCATAAGTAGATGTATTTAGAGAACTGAGATGCTTGACTGATAATTCACAGTAAGAATTTGTTCTCAGTAAGTCTGATGCATATAATGCACATACTTGCTGAGCAAAAACCCCCTGTCATTTCTGAAAAGTATATCTATCTTTAGAAGCCCAGTGAAAGAGTTTCTAATCAACACAAGTCAATACACCATCTGATTTCCTCCTTTTCTCTTTGCCTATGTCCTAAGCACAGCTCTCTGCTGCTTACGACTCTTTGAAGAGTACATTCAGTGACTTCTTTCATCTGTGAGTTCACTAAAATATTTTAATATCCATGTGTGCAGTGCCTTTGATTTAGTCTTGTCTGTCATCATGTAATACTACCTCATCTACTAAGTGGGGCATGTGACATTTCAGAATATTGGGAAAATTTTGACCAGAACCAAGAAGCTGTAAAAAATTATAAATAATTAAGAATGCTATCCAATCAGAAAGACAAGTCAGCAATTGACTGAGCAAGAGAAGGCAGCAAGGAGTCTTTGCCTAAAAGGAGAACCAGCCTAGCTGGGCTCTGCTCACCACTTCTTGCAAGCAAAGGGTGAGGTTATGTTTTCACATAGTTCTTCAACATCTTGATGACCTAAACAAAGTCACAGTAGAGAAGTTATGACAGGTGAATAAGAAAATTTACAAAACCGCAAAAAAAATATGTTGAAGAGGAAGAGGGAGATGTAAAGAGCTGGAATATGAAACAAAAGATTAGGAAGAGTGCAAAAAAATCACACGTAAACATTAGGATAGAGAAGTGCAAAAGAAGGCTTCAAGACAGCAGCTACTCTTTGTTGCTTTTTGTATTTACAATATTTAAGACTCTTCCTGTTCCCCTCCTAGCGTGCTCTTTACCAAAATGCAAATTGAAAAGAAGCCTTCTAGTGTCTCTTAGTAATTTTTATTTAAAAAAGGATTAACTTTCACAGTAGTCAATGAATCATGAAGTAGTGGGAAAGTAGTTTGGTGGGAGAAAAATTTCATCCATGATGTCCCACATTTGCCTTAACTGTTAAAAATTTTTCAGTATTTCACACTGTCTTTTCAATTTAAAATATTCATAGTTCCTCTTTCTCTGGATAATCAAAGTTCTAGAAGACTTTAATCAATCAAATCCATTTATATAAATAAATTCTCTTGTTATTTATTTGTAAATTGTAAGTAGTTTAATACACATGAGGGGAAAGCAAAATGCTCCATTCTCAGCCCACATTAATTAAATGCACACCAACATATCATTGTTACCATATCAATATCTGTTTATGCAGAATCCCAGACCTGAAAAAGAGGAGACTATTTTTCAGATATAATGATGCATTATTTATGATAATATTTTAAATTATTTTGTCTTAACTATGCTTCTAATAGTTATTCTATATCTTTAATTTCAGCACTCTGACATTTATTTTGATTTTTTTAAAAGGCATTTAATTAATTTTCAGTTCCAGAGAGAATTGTGCATCATAGTGGCAGACCTTTAATTTCCAGAACAGTGCCTGTTTTCTTCTGTGCTGCTTCATAAAACAAATTGCTTCCTATAATCTGTAAAACAATAAACAAAATTATTATATCTTAGCCCATTCATACTCTACTGCCCTTCTTAATACCATTTTATAAATCAAGCAGTGAAGAAAATTACCAAGATGATGACAAGGAAATAGGAGACAATTATTTTGAAGAAATTAAAAAAAGGAGAATGTAAATTAAGTTTAAATGAAATGAGAATTGCATTTATGCTATTACTTAATTTTAAACAAACTCACTTTAACCTTAATTTAAAAAATATATATTACAACAAATCCTGGTTTAAAGTTATATTTTAGTCGTGTAGAAGAGCATTCATAATCTGTACAGGTAACATAATTGTGCTGTGAAATTTTTTTATATCATTGGTATAGCATGAGGTCAGAGAAAGAGCAAAAAGATTTTAAAAAACAAACTAAAAAACTGAAACAAACCCCAACAAAACGAAACAAAACATACCCAAAAAAACAACCAAACAAAAAACCCAAACAAAGAAAAAAACAAAGCCAAACAAAAACCCCAGACAAAAGAGAGTTTGGAGTCTTCCTGTGAAATATTTTTTAATGCCCTAATTTTTTATTATCTTATTTTGTCTATTTAAATGATAGAATTACCTTGCATTTTCTTCATTTGTTCATTTTTCCTACACTGAGAAGAAGACCACCCTCTGACAGTAAAGGCCTAGAAGAAGTCCCTCACTCTGATGTTTTTGTATCAGCTCATCTTCTGCAGGGGCCCTGCCCACATCCCACACACATCCTTGCACGGACTTATTCTTGGGGTCTTACTAGACTATGAATGTGCAAAATTGCAATAGGGTACAAAAATGTAGTAAATGAACACATGACCTTGAGCTGCCTGTAAGAAAAATATGTGCATGAGAACTGACATGTGAGTTCCAGCATGTCAGAGGAAAACTCTCCGTTTTTCTCGCTGGGGCAGACTGAGGAGAAACATTACACATGAAAATACTTTGATGATTTTCAGATCCTCAGCATTGTGCTCTTCAATGCTCTAGTAAGGCTGCTGCTCTGTGAAGGCCTGGGACAGACAAAGCTGAGTTGCTGTCTAGGACAGGACATGAGTCACCCACAGCCTTTGCTGAGCCCCGTTGCTCTGAAAAACAGAAATCTGGAGCGTTCAGACAACTTCAGCTCTGCTCATTCCAGTTTTAGAACAAGGTACAAAGGCATAGATTGCTCTAGCTTAGTTGGCTAATGCCCCTGAATGCAATGCAGATATTCATGCTGATTCCTTTAGACATTATTTTATATTTTTCTAAACAGAAAATGATACAAATTTATTTCAAAGCATTGACCTAGTGTACTGGCTAAATTTCACTAGAGCTCATGTTTTTTGCCTGCCTACATTTTTACTGTGTTTCAAGAGAACACAACATTTCCATGTTGAACATACTGCTTTCTCTGTTTTAGCTGTAAGCGTTGCTGATTTTTACCATAGGGTTGTAAAGATTTCAGTGATGAGAACGTGATCCCTGTAAATACAATTTTAATTAGTTTGTAGAATTTACTGACACCTTTGCCTGAAATATGTCAGTTATTACTGCCATGTCTGAATTCAAACCCAAACATATTTATGTTAGCTATTTTAAAGATGCCTTTGGAAGCCCCAAAGAGGAACCATAATCCTTTTCTTATACTCAGAAGTAACAAACTCACCCTTTCTATTCAACAGTTTGACTCATTCTTTGATTTTAAAGCAAATAGTATATTTTAGCCAGAGGGAAACCTTATGAATTTGTACCTGCAAAATTGCACTATGGCATCTCACTATTCCCCTAACAACTTCAACACTCGTAACAAGAAAGCATTTTTCAGCCCCTCTACTATTTCAGGTTTAAAATAATGTTAAAATTAAATTATTTAATTAGAGAAAAAGAAAATTATAGACATAATTTTTACTTTATAACTAAGCCTGACTCTAATTTCCTATTCTCCAATCTTCTCCATCCCCATGACCATGGAGCACAAGCTGAGCTACTATGTGCTACAGCCTAAATTCACAGTACAGCACAGTGTTTAAGGATCAGCTGAGGAGGACATTTTACTGCCCAAGGTTGGAGGCCATGTGAGAAATATACTGAAGTGCAGGAATACCTTTAAATGGAAAATTCTAGTTCTTACACTGCATGGTAGCTTCACAAAATGGAGGGGGGGAAAAAGCTAAACTAGAGCTTTAATTTAAAGTCCTTGTAAGAAAAGATGTCCAGCTTATCTTTCTGAGAAGTCAAATCACAGAACAAAGAATATGGAGAAAATTTTACTTGAGAAGAGATGACTTTGCTTTGGCAAAGTAATACCAAAATTTGCATCCATGTAAAAAGTTGGAATATATTTCTTTATTAGTCAAAACCAGAATTTTTGAGAATTGATTTTAGTAAATTTTGAAATAATTCTGAGGACTAAATAGATGCAGATGTGAGTCTCAGCAAGATTGTAAGACAGTTTTTGATAATTTACATTATTTGTGTGTGGACTAGCATACAAAAATTTATTTTTATAGCTCATATGAATTATAGAAGATAAAGAATATTTTGTAAATAAAAAAATTATTTATATAAAATAAATAGTCTCTTGATTACATCAATAAACATTGTTTTAACAGTCTTGTGTACTTCTTGGTGAGGTATGAAAAGTACTGGAATTTCTTTCCTTGATTCTTACATGACTTTGAAAGCATGACTTGAAAAGTATGAGCTATATAAAAATCCAAATCCCAAAAGTTTAGGTATATAAATGCCATGTAATGAAGGCCATATTGAATTTGATGTAATTTCTCTTCGGAAGTCTCTTCTAACTGTATAAAAAAGATGCTGAGCGTCCATAGCACAGGCAGGACTCTGGGGAAGTGTTTGATGCCTTTCTGTGTAAGTTTAAGGAGAATGACAGCTCTAGGTATGCCTAGTTACAGCTGTCTGTGTGCTCACCACTTTTCCCAAATTGCCTCATAGATCTTTTTGAATGTCTGTGGTAAAATCACAGACTTGTAGAGAACTTCCACATTCTCCCTTCCCAAAGAGATTGAACTCACTGCAATCCTCTTGCTTGCATGTGGAAGGTCAGACAAGATTCTCACAATGGCACCTGCAGGCCATGTAATGAATGCAATAACATTAAAATGTAGAACATTTCTTCTTTTTATGTTCTGCTGAGGCTGCAAAGTTTGTAACAGGCAGTTGTGAGATAAAAATCCTTATTCTTTTTAATAAGAGATAGTGAATTTGAACCAAACTCATTATTTTGCCTTAGGTTCTGCTGCTTACATTCTAGTTTCTCAAAGACTATCACATGTGTTGGTTTATTGATACTTCTTACTTAATCTGTTTTTCCTACTTTCTCATTCAAACCTGTCCTGCTCAGTTGTCTTGCATTAAAATGTATCAGTTTGAACCATGCTGTATGAAGTTTCAAAAATAGATAATCATCTTCTTTTAACATTTCAAATTATTCTATAAAGTTCATCACTCTGTTTGGTACCCAGAAATGTCCAGAGCCTTCCTGAGGGCCTTGCTATAAATATTATAGCAAGTAAAGTCTAGTTAAAGATTGTAATTACATTATTGAAAGACATAGTGGATAGTAGCTATTCTAAAGTGACAGGAAATAATTTGAAGATCCTTTTTTTAATTTATAGGGTATATCATTACTCTGTTTAAATAAATCTATTTTTTTGTAGTTGTTGCAAGCTTACTAGAAATAATAGATAGAAAACATTTCATGATTTCATAAGAGTATTTTTAAAAATTAAAAAGGAAAATATTGCGCTAATATGTTAGTACCCTCTATTTCAAAACATTATTGTAAGGCATAAGTACATTTGTTAAAGATCTGGTATACACGTAAGAATCTGATTTGTGGATTTGATAGGATTTGAAGTGTAAAAATACTCTGAAATGTATAGACCTTGTAAGCAAGACATTTTGAAGAAGACTACCTGTCAAAATAAATGTTTTAGGAAAACTTTAGGACACCTGGTCCTAGCTTTGTCTTCCCCTGATTTTTGAGGTGAACGTGCCCAGGGTATTGCTATGAAAAGTAAGACACACAGGAAATTTCATCAACACATAAGAAATTTTTCATTGGAGAGATTTTGCTGAAAACCATTCATGCCAGCATTGGCTCTGAAACCATACAGAAGACAATAAATATTCCTAAAGAAATAAACTCTTGAACTGCAAATAAGCTTCCTCACACATTGCCAAAGAATGACCACTAGCTATTTTTTAAATTCCAGGGCTTGCCTGCGTTCAGCTGAACAGTGAATGTTTATGTGCTTGTTCTGGCAGTGAAAGAGAAGCACTGTCCTGCATTTCTGTGTTGATCTACACTGGTCTGCATATGACTCTGCTCTCCCTTCACAGAACTGTGTCACCTCCCTATCACAGCCAGTGTTAATAATCAAACAATGTCCACTTCCCTGAGTAATAAATGTGATCAAACCCAGAAAGTGTAACTGCTTTGAGAACACAGCCAGTTTTCTCTTTAACTATTATTTCCTTGTACTTTATCACCACAATCTTGTACACTTCATGTGAACAGCCTAATCTCTGCCTTGCTGTCTACAGTGATGCCAAGTATTCTCTATTCTAGTCTATTTTTTAGTTTATGGGTACAGTCCTCTTCTTGGAATTTTGGCATTCTCATTTTATTGATCACTGCTTTTTGCTTGCTTGCTTGTGGCTTTTGAGGTTGAATTAAAGAGGATTCTGTTCCATGCAACACTTTTTTTTTAATTCTTGGAAAAATCTTCCTTATGTCATTACCTTGATGTTACTTCAGCTTAGAGCTCTAGGAAACACTTTCTACAGGATGAGTTGCTGTGTTTCTTGTGAATTATTCTTTGATAATCTATTTTCTTTTTAGCATTGGAAGATGTTTTTGCCTGGTCCTTCCAGTCATTTCTCAGCTTGATTGCTTGCTTGCTTACTCCCTTTTTCCTCTTTTTTTTCCTGTCATCCTTTCTACCTTTCTTCCTCCCACCCTTCCCTCTCTTCAGTACTTCTCAACTTGCCTCTTTTTTTTTTTTTTCTTTTTTAATGTGGCCTCAAAGTGACCCATGGCAAGAAACCCAGGCCATGACAGCCAAACAAGATTCTTGCATGTGGTCATTACACAGTTTGCAGCTAACCTCCAGCTTCAGCATATGATCATAACCATGGGATCTCAAAAAATCTCTGGACAGTTTTTGTCGCCTCCAAAATGTTATTCCATGTACCATTAGGTTGAATTCTGTCCACTTTTTTGTTTAGGCAAAAAAATCCATTTGCTCACGGCCAAAGGAGTATATCTTACTCATAAATGCTGTTTCAGCAGCAAGCAGGGGGGACTTGGAAACTTAGAGAAAGTAAATTTTCTCAACTATTCAGCCAGAATATGCAAGCTGTAAAGTCACTTGAGAGCATTTTCTCAGCCAATTCCAAGGAAAGCAAGACAGCTATGTGCAGGAGAGTCATCCACAAGTAACAAAGTAAGATGACAAATATTATCACTCTGATAAACCATGAAAATGTTTTTCTATAATGCTGCTGCTAAAACTGGTGATCAACAAATTACTTAAATAAACTCTTACTAGATCCTGTACTAATAACAACTGTGTCACAGGAACACTTTGTTTCGGTTAAACAAATCCACAGATAAATGTATAAAAACCAAATAAATAAGTGTATGGGTGAAATAAATGGTAGGAGTAAAAAAAGGTCAAGGTTTTGAAAATATTTAAGGTTTAGGTTTAGGAAAACTGTTTAAAAATTTAGTAAGGTTTTTAGCCCAATTTATTTGGGCTTTTTTTTTTTTTTCAATACAATAAAACACTCACTCATTAGCTAAATTGCTTTATGAAATCAGGTGTATGATCACAGTATACTCCAAATGCCCCAGGTAGAAGGGAAGCACATACACCTGAAATTTCTTTAAAACAGAACAAATTATATTCACTTGTTTCTTACCCTGTGCCTGTCTAGTGCCTGTTGCAACATTTGGTGAGTCAGTTTAACTCATATGGAAGAAATGCCTTTATTTCTTCACTGGATTATTGGTTGCAGGATTGATGAGTTGAGCTGTCGCAAAGAGATACCTGGTGAGTACCAGATAAGCTGCTTCAGGAAAAATAAAACCTCTCAGATGTGTCTATACAAAAGAGCACAGTAAGGGAGGAGAGAAGAGAGGTTGCTTTATCTTTGTAGTCATTAATTGCTAAATTGCCTCTGACATCTTTCTTAACTTCAACATCAGGCTTAATCAAGCACAGTTTACCTTTCAATGTCACCATGTATAAGAAAGGGAAGGGTGATAACTTTACTGAATGGAAAAGTTAAACTGATGGTTTATAAAATATTTAGCGAACATTATTTGAATTTTATCTTATGAAGTAGAACAAACACCTAACACCTTAGATTCTCAGATCCATTTTCAGCAATGGGAATTTTATTTTAGGAAAAATAAATCTAGCATTTTCTTGTTGAGGAAAAAACAACCATAACATTATCAGTGTCCATGGTAAGGCAATCTCAAATGTGTAAATGAAAACACATTCACTTTCTTCTTTCTTTGAAGCAAGTCCAAACTTCCAGGATTTTTTTTTATTAATGTCCATCAATAACATTACAGGTATTTGACACAGAGAAGACTTACTCCAGCTAGCTGGTACATTTTTTTGCAGTTTACTTTAAATTTGGAAAAAAAGGCACTATCATATATGTGTTTTATCATTTATCCAAAATAAACCTTTCAAGAAACAAATTTACAATATGCTGAAGGAATTATTCTGCTCTGTGGAAGAAAGACAAGGTATCCATCTGGCAGGTTTTGCCAGCATGAGCTGTTATTTGAGAAGCTAATGAACAAACTGTGCATGTTTCTGTGTTTCTATGCATGTTTCTACTTCAAAGAAGTAGGCACTACTGTGAATAAGGGATAAATCAATGTGAAACCATTTTAAATTTCCTGATCTCTATTCACATTTCATCTGTCTTATGCAAGAAAGCAGATGTACCCTAGTGTACTTAAGCCCTTTTTCTGGGACTTGGTAGTCCACCCTTGCATTCTGTTTTACATTTTCCCAATAATATTAACATTTACTTCTCTACTTTTTGGAAACTTGGTAGAATTTGAATAAAACCCAGGAAAATGGTAATTCGAGAATCTAGTTTGGGAGGTTTTAAATGCTAATGTGATTAAATGGTAATATGATTACAAGAAACCCTTGAAGAAAAATAGAACAGTGTAGGATTGATTAGAGCATTTTAAAAACGTGTGTTTTTCAAAGAACTATCCAAATGAAAACCTTGGAATCAAAAACACATCCCATAATAACACAAACACAATAGCTGTAGAGGTAATGTGTCCACTGCCACAAATAGCTCCCTGACATTTTCTTAGAAACTATTGTTAAAAAGGAGATTATTCATTTTTTCATGCTGCTTCTGAAGTCTCCCAGTGTTGTTACTTTTAAAGACAGTTCTTGCTACACAGACAGCTGCTGTTTTGCAAAGGGGGTTTGGGTCTATAAATTTTTGAATTTTTATCTGGAGAAAAACCAAACCTCAGGCATGGACCACCTTATTGGATCACCACTGTTTAATAATTTGCAATTGCTTGGTTAATGTGCAATAACAGAATGAAATACACATGCTAGCAAGGACTGGTTCCTGATGATGTCTGATAACTGATGAGAGATTTGTCTACCATTATAACAATATCACATCATGTTATATACACATAAAGGGTATTTTGGTCAACTTATAAATATCCTTCTATGTGAATTTTCAACATTTATAACTATTTCCCTGCATCTCTCCTGTCTCCTGCTCTGTAACTCAGCCTAGCAGGATCCTACACATAAAAAGAAGGTATTTCTCACAAAGACTGAGAACACACAGATGGTAAGAAAGAAGTATGAAGATTTTTTTTGATTGAGTCTGGTTATTTTTGAGCCAGTAGCACTAGATGTTTATTTTTCACTACAAAGCAAATACAGTAAATATCAAATTAAATTGAATTTTTTGGTCAATTGTTTTTGATTGAATTAAAAACAGCTTGCAAATTTTGCTTTATTTTAAAACCATTTAGTAAAGACATTATTTCTAAGTGCAGCTCAAAGTAATATTGTGTAATTAAGAGACACCACAATTTAGGACTGCACTTGTGAGGAGAGGTACTCAAAGTTTAAAACTCTTGACAGATACTTATGATCTATGAGAAATTATATGCTAAGTAGAATTAAGTTCCAAAGTAATCTAATGATCGTGGTTTGAAGCATTTCTCTGTACAATAAAAAACTACCTTACTTTTGAACCACACTTCATGAGAGGGGTGTCTGTAGCATGTTTGAAAGAGATACAGTTTTCTGGATATTCTCCTTCTCTTAGGAGTATACAGGGAGAGAAAACTATTTTATTTCCATTAAAATATAACATATTCATTGCTCAAATTATTGAGTGCAATTAAGACAAAGCATGTTTAATGAATAATGACTATTGGTATGAGTAGGTGCCCATGAGTGATGTCAGACACATTAAGTGCTCATTTCTACAGTTTCTGTGCATAGTTCTGGCACATAAACCGTGGTTGAGACATGGACAAATGTTCTGTATCTAAAAATCACAGACTTGCCCTGTTAAGAGCAACAAAGTATACACAACCTAGTTCAGACTGAGGGAGAGAGAAGGTGGATGAGCTGGTTTTTGGGGGTTTCATGATAACCATATCCAAAAAGCCCTGGCAGTCTGTTGTAAGGCTGGATGTTTTCTGGCACAGCCACTGGTGGTGTTGGCTCTCATGTCCTTTGCACTGGGAATTTGGGTCCAACTGCTGGCCATTGTGCTACCCACAATGGGCTGTCTGCTACTGTCTTTCTAGTGTAATTTCTGGTGAAAATATCAATGTGTTTTTTGTTAAAGTATTAAAATAAAAAATCATTGGGAGTTGAAAATTGATGATAGCAGACTATCCCGACATTCACATTGTGGCCTTGGGTCCCCATTAGGCTATAAATGAATGAGAGACATCAGGGATTTGTGACCTTAGGCATATGCTGCAGCAGACAGTGCTACTAGATTAGATGTTTATTGTTTCAGGGTTTTATTTGGACCTGCTGAATGTGATTATGAAGCATAGAGAATAAAACAAAAGAATCATCACCATCTCATTATGGCACTCATTACTCTTGTTCTTTTTATCCAGTATTGGGGAAAAGCCTTGGTAAAATGACTCCTTTAAAAAGATGTGTCATAAGTGATGACATTTTATACTCCTTTCTTTTTGTGTGTATTTGACCTTATTCTTCACACTCAAACTGTGAAACACCTCAGGTTATGGTACTTTTCAAAACAAGACAATTTTTGGAATAGATCCCAGGGCATTTTAGTTTATGAGAAACTTTATGAGGCTGTTCTGGCATAAGTAGAATTTGCCTAGTGTCCATAAGCATCTGTGTTTCATGTCTTGTAAAAGTATTCATTGCAGGTTTATGTTACTGCTATTTAAAAATTTAGGAGGCTGCACCAGGAATTATGAAACTACAGTATCAAATACTTAAAGTGAAGTTATACAAAGTGATATTATTATTTTGAAAGCTATTCTTTTTTAATTCACCAGCCAATGTACACTTCTATGTAGGTTTCTGATTTGAATGCAGAAACCTCTGAATGCTGGCTTACTTTCTGTAAATGTGGAGCATAACTTAGTATCAATTCTTTGACTCCCATCCCCTGTTCTAAACAACTGATAGTACATTCTTGGTGTCAAGAGGAATTTACCAGGTACCTCAAGGGTGACAACACAAACTCCCACAAAAGACAAATAGGAGTTCTTACACTGAATCACTGAATTTAGATTTTTATTTCAAGTTCCTGTACTTTATTGAAATAAGTGTTCACACAGAAGATCCATCAATGCCTGAAAACACTAAACCAGGTTTTCCTAAAATATTAATCTTTAATTTATTAATCTTTCATTCATTCTAAGATGTACTTCTTGCATCTGGCAGAAAGGGAAATTAAATGAAAACTGGAAAACTGTGCTCAGTTCACAACTGTCAAACTTTAGTCTCTTTTTCTCCATCACTTATCAATGGACATTGCTTGGTCAAGAACAAACTGTTACAAGTCCCTTTTCAAATGATTTTTAGTGTTAAAAGTGCCTAAAAATTATAAAGCCATTTCATACAATTATCACTGGTTTTCAGCTCAGGTCAAAATATAACCCAAGAAGCGGAAAGCATGTTTAAATTGGAAGGGACCTACAACAGTGATCTAGTCCAACAGCATGACTGCTTCAGAGCTGACCAAAATTATATCCTGTTGTTAAGGACTCTGTGCAAATGCCTCCTAAGAGATTTGGGGCAGCCATCAGCTCTCTAGGAAACCTGTTCTAGTATTTGATCACCCTCTCTGTATAGAAATGCTAACTTGAACCTCCTCTGGTGCAGCTTGGAACTATTTCCCATATGTCCTATCAGTGGATCCTACGGAGAAGAGCTTAGTACCCACCTCTCTACTTTCCCTCGGTCAGAAGGCTGTAGACAGCAATGAGGTCACCCCTCAATCTTTCTCCAAACTCCATGTCCTTTGCTGCTCCTCACAGGACACGACTTCCAGTGAAGAAAGCAGCCATTGATTCCTGAAAAAAGATACTGCCTCTAAACTACTCTGTTATTCCTGGTTGGCATATTCCCTTCCTCAACACATTCTTTGTAAAGATCTGCTAACATATAATAGACAAACCACCAGCAAGAGTAAATTATGTCTCTTTTGTCTTTAAATTGTTTGAGATAATTTCTATATAATATTTGATCTTTATTATCAAATCATTGTAGAGCCGTACAATTCTGAGAACATTTAGACTCAAAAGAAGTGCATCATTTTACTCATAAGAGTATTTATAAACTTCTGGAAGTTTCTCTTACAGAAGTCCTCCCTGGTTCTTACGGTTCTTATGCCTCCTTACTCCTCACAGGAGCTCTTCCCTTCCCAGTCAAGCTTGGCCACCATTACATTCAGCACAATTTCTCTCAGATGTTTTCGAAGAAACTCAAGAGATATTTAATGGGCTGCTCAGCATACTATGTTGAAGTACCATGATCAGTGTTTTACCATCAACTAATCAGGCATAAGCACCATGTGTATATTGTGAATACAGGCACTGAAAATGCGGTTTTAAATTTAATTTTAAAAAATTCAAACATTTGACCTTAAAACATGGTCCTTTTGCATACCTTTGTCCATGAAAGCAAAGGCTTACAGAATGAAACTAAGAAAGTTTCATGATTTTAGAATCATAGACCTACAGAATCATTAAAGTTGGAAAACACCTCCAAGATCATGGAGTCCAGCCCTTGACAAAACACCACCATGTCAACTAAAATCTATCACAAAGTACCACATCCAGTCATTTCTTGAACACTTCCAAGGGACAGTGACTCCACTACTACCCTGGGCAGCCCATTCCAATGTTTGACAACAGTTTCAGTGAAGAAATTCTTTCTAATGTTCAACCTGAACCTCCTCTGGTGCAGCTTGAGGCAATTTCCTCTTGTCCTGTCACTGACTGCCTAGGAGTAGTGGTCACCCCCCACCTTGCTACAATTTTTGTTGTCCACTTGAAGTTGAACAGTCATGTATGGGTAATCTATTTATTTTTAGAACTGCAGTCTGAGATAAGTGATCTGAATTGCTTCCCAGCATCAGCAATATAAAGACTGAGCTGACTAAAATATATCAGGTGGCAGAGATTGTGGACTGTGAATTACAATGCTTTTATATATGTGTGGTTCTGGCTATTTGAATCAGCAGGTCATAAAAAATTTAACAAAACCAACATCAAGTACAGGGACAATATTTTAAAGCCGTTTACTTTTTCTCCATCTTTTTTTGGTCTGTTTTATTAAGAGTAAGTTTTTTATATTTTTCAATTTTACAGAATGTTTTTATGAACCAGTTGTGATATTTTTGCATGTTTCTATATTTCCCAAAAGTCTTCACATTTTGAAAGAATTACTATCAAAGCAAAGCAATGCAGCTTGTTTAGTGTATCCTATACATTTTATGCTGAAACCAGTTCTGTTCATGTTATGAGCTAAGTAACCCTTTGCAAAGGGAGCCATATTTTTTTGATTTATTTGCTGTGTGAGTCCAAGCTGTGCCAGTTAGTGGATCTGTGCCATTTTAGTAACCCTCATCTGACAAACTCAGGCAAATAATACAATCAAAACTTGTGAGTTTTCTCCCATTCATGTGAGGGAACCTCATTTGTTGGAAGCACGCTGCTGGATTCTCCTGGGACTTCCTGGGGCAAAATTATTACAGTGGTGTGTTGACCTTGACTGGATGCCATGTGCCTACCAATCCACTGTAACACTCCCCCTTCTCTGCTGGACAGGAACAGAAAATAAGATGGAAAGCAACTAGTAAGTTGAAAAAAGGCAGTTTGCTAAAATAAAAGTGAAAGATTGCACAAGCAAAAAAAAGAAAAGATTTTATTCTCTACTTCCCACCAACGAGTGATGTCCAGCCACTTTCTGGGAAGCAGGGCTTCAGCAGGCATAGAGATTGCAGAAGGCAAACATTGTAAATTATGATTGTCCCCTTTCCTCATCCTTTTCTTAGGTTCTATATCTGACCAGACATCATAAGGGATAGATCCCTTTGGTCAGTTTGGGTCAGCTGTCCTAGTTGTGTCCCCTTCCTGATGGGGAACAGAGTGTTGGAGACAGCCTTGATGCTGTGCCAGTGCTGCACAGCAGCAGACAAAACACACAAAACAGTGGTGTGTCACAGCACCTTTCTAGATACCAATGCACAGCACAGCATTGTGAGGGTTGCTATGGGGAAACTGAGCTCCATCTCAGGCATACCCAATACACAGACTCTGACTCAGCTTCAGAGGAATAATCTTTATTAGTACAATGTCTTCCCCCACAAGCATCAGTGGTTTTTTTGAAGTTGTTCCTTACTGCTTCAGTATCAATTCATAAAAATTTCATTCTCAGTCAAAACATTTTTAGTTTCTACTATTTCCTGTCTTCCAGTGGAAGAAAGAAAGAAAACAACAACAACAAACCAAACCAACCAACAAACAAACAAACAAAAAAAGAGAAAAACCTTAACTGACATTAATGTCTGGAAAAGATACAGTTTAAAACTTACTGTTATTCAAGGTATGCATATTAACTTAGTTCATTATGAAAATAGTGCCCATGGATGCATATACATTCTTTTTCCTCTACCCTTACCACTCATCAGTAATCCAGAATATGTGTAAATAATAAACCAAATACATAAAATCATTGAATATCTTGAATTGTAAAGTACCCATAATCACCAATTACTGCTACTCACGGGAAAACCTAAATCTTAACTTTTATGGCTAAGAAAATCATCCAGATGCTCCTCAAACTCCGCCAGGTTTGGTGCTGTTATCACTTCCCTGGGAAGCCTGTTCTGGTGACAAATCACCCTCGCAGTGAACAACAATTTCCTAATGTACAGTGTGAACTTCCTTTGATGCAAATTCATTCCACTTCCTCATGTTCTGTTGCTATCAGAAACATATCAAGCACCTCCCTCTCTACTGCCTCCTTTGAGCAAGTTCTAGACTGTGACCCTTCAGCCTTCTCCAAGATGAACAAATGAAGTGACTTCAGCTGCCTCTCCTAAGTCTTGCCTCACAGAATTTCACCATCTTGGTGGCTTTTCTCTGTATACGTTCTAGTAGTTTAGTGTCCTTTTTACGTTGAGGCATCCAAAACTGCATACAGTACCCAATGTGGGACCACACAAGTACAGAGTAGAGTGAGACAATCTCCTCCCTTAAATGGTTCCTGTGGCTGTGCCTGATGCATCCCAGGACACTGTAGGCCCTTTTGACTGCCAGGGCACTGCTGACACATATTCAGCTTGCCACTGACCAAATCCCCCATATCTCTTCCTGCAGGGCTGCTTTCTAGCCTCTGGAAGTCCACAGCCCCTCAGTCTAGTATCAATAACAGATTTAATGCACATTCTGTTCCTGCATCCAGATAATTTATAAAAACATTAGAAAGTCACTGACCCTAGCATTGAGCTCTGAGGAAGAGCCACCAGCCCCATTCACTGTACCTTTTTGAGCCTGATCCACTGGCCAACTGATCTCCCAATGTGTTATGGAAGTCTAGAAGTGTGCTGGACACATCCAGAAAGATAAAGTGAGAGTATCAGAAACTTTTCTCAAATAAAAACCCCACATCCACTGTCTTCCCTTGGTCAACTAGATGGATTACTTTGTCATATAAAGAAATTAAGCTGGTTCACCAGTACTTTCTCCTCCTGAACCCATGCTGGCTATGACCAAAGAATACATTGTCTCTCAAGTGTTTTTCAAGAACTCCCAGAATAATCTTCTCCATAATTTTACCAAGCACTGAAGTGAGATTGACAGGACTGAAATTACTTCAGTCCTCCTTACTCTTCCTGAAAATTAGGACAACATTTTTTAGCTTCCAGTTGACTGGGACCTCTCTAGGCACTCTCAAACATTGAAAAATAATGGAGAGGGCCTGCAATAACATCAGCCAGCTATTTCAGTATTCTGGGATGAATCCCATCAGACCCTGTATACTTATGTGCCTCCAGCTGGAGCAAGCAAGTATTGAACAAGTTTAGTGTCAGCTAGAAGTTTGTCATTCCCTCAGCCAGGGTCTTGAAACACAGGGCTACGGGGCTCCCAGAGGCCATCACAGGCACTAAAGACAAAAGTATAGTGAGATAGTATAGTGGGGAAAAACACTTCATGTAGGGCTAGTCTTCTGTGGAGCTTGGTCTCATACTGTTGGAATTACTGAGTATTTTAGCTCACACATGCAGGAATGCAAGCATATGTATGCATATGCATATGTATGTATCAGTCACACACATCTTAAAGAGAAACACACAGAAATGCAGAATCACAGAGCCATTATATCATGAAATCATTGAAAGAGAGAAAGCAGACAAAAGTATCTGTCCAAGTATATGTACATGCATGGCAGAAACTCAAGGATTTCCTTTTCTCAGCCTTGAACTTTGCTGAGACTTAGACCAAGAAAATTATCTGTAGCCTTAGGGTTGGAGTTGGGTTCTGCAAAGTGGCTGACAAAGGAGAGGATAAGCTACATAAACAAATTATCCCAGGATAATTTTTTTCAACTGGGGTAGGCCTGACTGGGAGTTTTTTGTTTGTTTGTTTTAGTCCATACAAAAACTTGAGTTTAAGATGGTCTTAACAATTCAAAATAAGAAAGAGTCAAAACCTAGTTTACCATTTGGAGTGGAGCTACAGAGTTTGCTAAAGGAGGGTAGGTTGCACATAGTACTTCCTCTGATATCTGTTTAATCTGGGCCAGGACAGAGGTTCCTTGGCTGAGGGTCAGAATATGAGTAGGGTTAGGATTAGGGTGAGGATAGGGAAAGCAAAAATAGCTGAGGTGCATCTGTAGTGGGGCTGTAGAGGGTCTGTCAAAGGAAGGGTTAGCTTGTAAAAATATTTTCTCTTGAAAACATTTTCAGATGTATCCGTGGGAAATGCTGGGTGCAGGATTAAGGTTTAAAACCTGTGACATATATAAGGGTCCTTGGCAATGGCTAGAATCCTGCCTGGGGTGTTTATGTTTAGTGTCTGGGAGAGAAAAAGATCAGACCTCCATTTGGGGGTAAAGTCACCTAACTAAGGAAGGCTTATGCTGCTAAAAGTGCTCCTTTACCTCAAAAATAGGTCAAACATTTGGCAAAGAATCCCCTCTTAGGGGAAGATTTCAGAAAAACTAAGTATCTTCAAAAGTATAATTCTTTAAAGGAATGGTTACTTTCTTTTATTCTTTTATTCCAATTATTAAGTTGATTTATAGCTAGTATTACAGTATTTTATTTATTCAAAAGAATTCTGGTTTTATTTTTTTTTCTTTTTTCTTTTTTTTCTTTCTTTTTTTTTTTTCTTTTTCTTCCCAAAAGTGTGTTTGAAACTCACCAGAACTCACATTACTACTTCTATGGTCTGGGCTACTGGAGGACTGTTTTTTTCATTTTCTGTGTCTCTTTTTCTTGGTCTGAGGGTGGCATGTAGTAATTAAGATCTAGAATATGTATAAACTGCTTTGTGCTAATACTTGTTCTAGATTGACTAAGGAACACAAATAATTTGCCTCTAACAAATCAACTGATTATATTTGGAGGTTAGAATTATTTGTCTCCTTACTGGTTGATAGTGAAAAGTGTGTTTTCCCCTCCACAAAAGCAGCAACGTTTCCCTCTGATGATGTAGACTTGAGCACTAAAAAATCCTACTGATAGACCAGACTCTGGAACTATATTTTCCTTTATTCAAAAAGGAAGATTCCAGAGCTGGATTGAAAATTACCTGCATCTCAAAGGATGAACAGAAAGAAATGAGCCTATTAATCAGCAAAATCCCAAACAACTCAATTTATTTTTGTTTTTGAGAGAGGAAAACCAGAAATTTAATTTTTTCTTTCACTACAGTTTATTCTGAGCACATTTCAGTGCAGCAGGGAACATTGCTGCAAACCAACAAGCAGGTCTGACTTTTCTAAATCTGAGTGACCAGCATTCTGAAAGCCGTGTATGCAGTCTATTCACCTTTTACAGTGTCACACCATTCCTTTTATTATCCATAACAACCTAATAGTATTTCTGTTGGAGAAGCTTTTGATACAGTTCGAAATATAAGCAATAACAATTGCTACATTTCAGGTATGAGACCATGAAAATTTTAACTGTCTACCACACAGCAAGGACAAAAGACATAACTGAATTTCCAGAAGATTCACTCTCCATGTTGTTTATTTAATTCTTCTCCAAAAGGTTTAAAAGCAGAAATATTTGCACTTGGGAATTTATTTTCTACCATATTTAGGAGTCTGACTTTGTTTTTCATATTTCTTTGTAGTCTGGATTATTCCTAAACTGGCTGTCCAAGATGGTTGGCATCTCCCAGGATGCCACATGCTACTTACTGAACAGGTGTGACAGAAATAATTCTACCCCAGGGTGACGCTGCACTGCCTCACATAAGATACGATGAAACATTACAGAGGCAATTCTGACTCTCGGTCATTTAAATTATTCAGGTTATTCATGTAAATGAATATTTGACGAAGAAGGTTGAAATGCCATCATATTTCTTGTGTAATGGTAGGACAAATGGTCTTTTTACGGCTTGGGTGAGGAACTGTAACAGAGGAGTTCTTTGAAGTCACCCATCCCAACTTTAACCAAACAGTCTTGCCCGATTACAAGTCATTTATCCTGTCTTAAGCACTGTGGGAAAAGCCACGTCACAGCTGCTAGAGTGGAGACACATCTGTCTTTGGTCAAAGGAACCTTGTCATGCTCACCTCAACCAGTTGCAACACAGGCTGACATAAGGAGTAGGTCTGTTAAACAAGAGTATTTGAATAAATGAGCAATGGAGAGAAAGGTGGAAAGGACTGGGTAAAAGGTAGATTGGATTATTTACTTGACCCTTTGAAAAGACTAATGCCATTATTATAAATGTCGAAGGCACTGGGCCATTTATGCTGAAATAATCTTTAATTATTGATTGTTTTCCTTTTGGAATTTATTCTGAATTTCTTTCTAACTCTTCCTAAACAGTAAAATTGTCTTTTTTTCCAAGCCTGGAACAATAACGTTGTAAAAGATATGACTCTTAGGGGAACTCAGATAGAGTCACTTGTTTTTTTCACCTTAATGAGTAGACTGCTGTTCTTTTTATGATTTCAGAAAATCACTTCTGTAATCAAAAACAGTGCCTTATGCCATCAACCAGCCATGGCATAAAATTACTTTTTATTGTCATGCTTTTCAGAAAAGAAAACAGGCTCCTGGAAATTGAATAAATTTTCACAGAGATACCATAACAAATTACACTTGCTGATTAAAACTTTGGAGGCAGTTTTGTCAACCAGGATTTGCACATAAGCTAAATCTTAATCAGAAACTTTACTGAATTAGCATATATCAGTGCTACAACTGGAGAATATTTAAACAGAGCAGAGAATTCAATGTAATCAGGGAGCAATTCAGAGAGTTTTTACCCAGAAGATCCTATACATCTCAAGAAGGGCAGGAAGCTCAATTAGCCATCCTCTGAAGCCAGTGAACAAATTCCCTTTGACTTCATTGACTGCTGCAGAGAGCTGAAGGGTGAACATCACAACACTGGGTTTTGAGGGCTTAATGAACAAATCATTCATCAAGAAATACGCTTGTGAGTGATCTCACTCATTTAGTATATTCTGCTAGTTGTATATGTTTTCTTAGCATAAGTAATAGTTAAGGATTTAAAAGTTTAACATACTTTAAGTAGAAAGATCCATATTTCACAAGCAAGGATTTTTTTAACCAACTCCTAGATATTTATAGTTATAATTCCAACAGACATTTAAGGTAATATTCATGCAGTTGTAAATGGTTCATTGTATTTGAAATGTTGGTTCACAGAAAGTGATGCATCATTAAATCAAGTCCATCTATTGGCATGTCCTCAGTTTCATGTACAATCACTGTAATTTCTCAAGGCTTCTGACTTCTGATCAGAATTTTCCTTCTGTTTGTACATTTTGCCATATCTAATACATGACAGATAAAACTACATGATTATAATTTGAAATTGCTAACTAAATCCACCCATATGATGGAACACACACTGAAAATTACAATTTCTTTGGAAATAAACTCTACAAATATGTTGATAATAAGGAAAAATTTTGTGAATTTCATTGATTAAGAGTACGTAAGACTACAGCTGCTCTTTGTGGATGCTTTGAATGTTCCTTTATCCAGCAACTTGCACTAGAACTGATTAGGGTTTCCAGTATTTAAGAGTCAGAATGCTGAAAGATACCATGATTTATAATTCTTAAACAACATACCATATTCACCACTTTCAAAACAACTAGGTTCCCAACTGCCTGATAAACTGACTCAAAAAAAACCCCAGGTGCCTCAAATAAAATTACACTTTAAAGATATCACTAAGGTTTGTATGAGCTTAGGCAGATGAACCACTCAGTAGTCAGTGCAGTTTCAGTGTCTATACATGAAAATTTCAGAGATTCCAGAGGCCTTGACATTAGGAATTCCAGTTAACAATCTTGAATAACATAGACACTAATCAAAATTTTATCCTAATATTCCTTTGATGAACTGCATATATCTGAACTTATGATATTTCTGCCCTCTAGGAAGAAAATTTTTTGAACTTGTAATGCATCTCATCACATCTTCTGTTTTGAAAGAAAACTTCAGAACTTTGCTCTAGGAGTGTCTATCCATTGACTAATGGACAATGTAGTTTGATCTTTCTAGATATAAATACCTATGATATTGAGAGCTAAATTCAGGAGCAAAGTGTCCCTTCAGAGTCTATACAATTACATTGCATAGGCAGTTGGAAAAACTATTTAACCATTAGGAAGAAGATGATTTTTTTTTATAGCTAAAGGTAGACTTAACCCTACAGTCTAGCAAGGATTTCTGAGATGTAAGATAAAACAAGAATAAGATATCTTAACCCAGGTTCTACTATGTAATGTACAAACTGGACAGTTGGACTTGATGATTTTAAAGGTCTTTTCCAACCAAAATGATTCCATGACTCTATGACATAAATAAATAGATAAAAATCTAGTAACTACATGAAATTTACATGTGAGTGGCTGTGTCTATAACAAATGTAAAGTTGGAAACGCATTTGTTGGCAAGTGTTTGGAAACTCATTGGGTGGCCAGACTTGCCAGTATCTTTTGAGTAGCCTGCTTTATGCATTTTTAGGATAGTTCTGGTACCTATAATATTTTTTTTTCATATTGCAGGACACAAATGAAATAAACCTGTGCAAATGAAACTATGAAATTCCTTGTTCTACAAGATGCTTCACTGAACTCATTATATATTGTTTACATTCAATTAAAAAAAAAAGTTATCTTAAGGTAAGAGCAAGGCAGTTTTCCTGCCATTTACCTCAGTCAAATCAAAAGGAAGTTCTGTGGAGCTGGAGGCATTCCTGGATTGCATGTGTTACCACAATATACATCATGCTGAACAGTGAGATCCAGCTGTTATACTTCCTAGAGATGCTCAGATGTTCTCTTCATCATACACATGAAAACACCAGAAGTTTGGCAGAATTTCTGGGCAGTTTATAAAGAAATTCAAAGAAGACCATCAAAAGCAACTCACATGTCACCACCCTTATATTTTAAGCAATAAGCAAAAGCAAATACCTTGTTTTATATAGATGGATATGATAATAGGCATAACATATTCCAGTAATTTTATTTGTTAAACTTGAAAAGCACACAAACTCTCAGTTGCAAATACTGTAGTTCCTTCTCTGCCTCTGTTAGGATAATATGGAAATCTATTTACATATTTGTGTATTTTTATATTTATGAATTCTTTATTTTTTCAGCCACAAAATGATTGGATGATTTGGAAAACATTACATATGAAGATCTTTCAGAATGCAGAAACACAGTGTTGCTTAAGGGCATTCAAAGGATTTTTCTGGTTTTTTTTACTGAGTCATGATAATGTACAGTTTTAGTAGGTGGGAGCCAATGCCTTTGATCTGAGAACATATGCTAAGAAATTCACTGCCTGATGAGATGGAATGTTCAGTAATCGAGGCCACAAAAATGTAATACCTTCAAAAAGAATATGCCAGCAAATTCTCAACAGCTCCTTTGGATCTTCCTGTAAAATTTGAACAACATTTGTATTTGCTGTTCCTGTTGCTGGTGACTTCCTTTATGCAGCTGCTTTTCAATACAAAGGCACTATTGGCCTTAAGAAGCAACATACAGTAAAAGCTTTAATTACTTAATATTGTCTGACACTTTCTGTGACAAGTGCTTGTGTGCACTTAAATCAGTGAATCCATATGAACATGGCAATAACAATCTCTACCAGAGGGAGGACAAAAAGAGAAAAAGTTTATGAGCTGTTTTGGTATTTATTTGTATGAAATTTCTTTGTACACACAATGGTAATAGATGAGAGAAACAACTTTTATTTAACTTCTCATATAGGTTTCTTCCACAGAGCTTATTTTCTTTTCTGTGTAAATCCAAATGCATGGATCTACATATATATTTTAGTTGAAAGCAAACACATGAAGCTCTGTTTGGAATCAGCTGCAGTTACAAACTCAGTATCTGTGAGTCTCTGGTCTAAAAATAATACTCATTACTGGCCTAAAGTTAAACCCATTTCTCACTGCCATTTCAGCTAGCACAGGGATGCATTAGGTAAGTCTGTGCATCTGTAGAGCTTTTTGTTATAAAGAGCCTTCCACTTTGCAGAATGGGCCATTTTGGTGCACTTTTGTGCTTCTGTTTCACTTCTGTGAAACCCTTTTAGTTTCAGTATCTCCAACAGTTGTATGCTTTTCCTTTCCCATTTCAGCTGACAAACATTTTCAGTACAGAGTTCTTCATTATCTCACAGCTCAATCCCTGGTGTATCTGTGTCTGTAACGGACTGTACCTGGATGGGACCTCTCCAGAAAGCCCAAGAGCTGCCACTGTTTTCAGGAGGCTTTGAATCTAGAGGTGGGATGGGATGCAGCATTACTTTTGCTTTGGCTGAAGAACTAAATCAGACAATTCAGATCTTGCCTCAGTTAAACGATTTTCATTCAGGTTACATCTAGCATGGAAACATCACAGACTCATGTACAGAACCTAAAATACTATGAAATAATTCATCATCCCTATTTAATGCTGGCTTAAGAATCATAAAAACAAATTTGTTTTAAAAAATGAATAATTTGATTAAACACTGACCCTTTTCTGGCTGCTAGATTAATATTTCCGTGAGTTGGATTATTGCTCCTTTTTCTCATCTGGATCCCACAGTCCAGTATTCTCACCTGTTGAGCCAGCTTTTAGTTAGAATGTGTTAGTGGAAGAGGGACATGACAGTAATCATTAGTGTTACTTTATTTAAGTGTATATATACAATTATAGATCATGATCTTAATTCAGTCAAAAAATACCTTTATTTTATGGATTTTCTGATTGTTTAGTTGCAAAATGGGTATATTTTATTTACAATATGGGGGGTTTTTACAATTTATGTATAATAAAATTTGTATTTCCGCTTCTCTTGAAAAAAACCTGATTGCTAAGGAAGAAAAATGTTTATTTTTCTCTTTGGAAGAAATGTATTGCAACAGTTTGATAAATGCATATATTCTCGCTATTTTGCTGTGTTGAAAATATTAAGGTACTTGAGACCTAATACTGTAAGATTTTACTGAATAATGAAGGATATACTCTGCAGGTGAACTCAAGTAGTTAATTTTAAGTATATTGTGCTTTCCATTGTTTTTGTTTAGCAGCATGAAAACCAGAAAGGAAGGAAAGTAATTTGATAGAACAAAACAACAGCAGTGGTTTGTATGTCAGTAAACACTTTAACAACAACTGGGGGTATCTCCAATACAAAACATAGTATCAAATTAGTTTTCTGAGAACAAACTTGATCCTTTTTTGAATTATCTGCTTCTCTTTAAAAATACAATTTTAATATAAAACACACTTATGTAACGCTATGTCTCATTGTCTCATCTGATTAGAAACAGGGGAATTGTCTTTCAGGCTCATATTTCACTGGGCTGCATCTTGATATCCATAACATATTATTCTGATTCAAAGCCTCTGGAAAAAAGAGAGAAGTTTAATACTTGCACATCTGATCTCATATAAAATAGAAGTCAAAAAGTCATCAAGTTTGATGATCTTCTGTCAGGACCCATCTTTGAGGGTGAAAACAAACACAGAGGGACCTCTGTATATGTGAGGCAAGTTTATTTAAAAAAAAACCTAATTGGGGCAGAAAGGAAGTGTGTGACCATTTTGGTTCTTTTCTTTTAAAAATAAAATAATATCATGAAGAAAATATCTAAGAAAAGGAAAGAAAGAGAAGGAAAGGACAAGAGTAGACAGTAGGAAGGAAAGATATCACCACCTGTGGATCCAGCTACAACACTTGATCTTTGCAGTTTCAATGCCCGTGGTCAGACAGATGGTGGTAGTTTTGATTCCTTGGGGCTGGGGGTGAGTGCAGCAGAGTTCTGTGGGTTATAGATATTCAGGCTTCCATGGGAATGCTCCAGAGGGCTTTTGTGCTGTCTGACACAACCCTGGGGAAATGGGCTGGGGGAGCATTCAGAGATGTTTGATGGTTTGTGGGCCCTTCTAATGGCATGACATGAGAGCTCTTTGGCTCTCCTTCATGTGACTGTGTAGTTTTGCCTTATAGCAAGCCATGAAGGGCTTATAGATAAGTTAGTAATCTAATAGATGGAAACAGGAACAAAATTATTTTTTCCAAGTGAGTTAAATAAAGGAGTGAACAGAAATATTCAGGATACTTTGATGCAGACAATAGGCAGAAACAGGACTAAAATCTATCCATTCTACATGAAGCTTGGCAGGGCATGAACACAGACTTGATGAGGAGTGGTTGTAGTGAGTTTATTGTTTTTCCCCTGTATCTTCTGTTATTAACCCCAGAGTTTTTATAAAGATGATTTTTGGAATATGAATAATTCTCTAGGGAGGGGAGTTGTTAATTATTGCATGCATTGATAGTAAAGTGGCTTTCCATAGACCAAATGCTCTTAAGCTAACTAAAATCCAGTCCACAGAAATGGCAAAACAACTTTTCTGCTTTGGAGTGAATCCTTTGCATTTTGCATCTAGTGCAAACTCTGAAATCTTATTTTGAAAAGAAGAGAAAAAGTTACCTTTTTATCTACACAGAAAAAATTGCAGATGATTCTATATTGATCTATCTACTAGGTCTAAGGCGGTAACCTAATGGATATAAAAATCAAGAAATGGTGATAAAAGAGGTAAAAGGGTAGAGGTAGAAATTAACTAGTGAATTTCTGCAGGTTGTTTCAACTTGGCTCTTGTTGGTTTTTTTGAACAACAAAAATTCCCCCATATGCATATTTAAATTATTCTTTATATTCACTGGGTCTTTAAATTGCATTTTGATTTTCTGCTTACTTGCAATTTAATCTAGGGAATGATCAAATTTTTGCTGTGAAAAATAGTTGAGCCAGACAAAATGCATTTCTTTTCCTTGACAGATGCAGGAATTTAATTAGGAAATATTATAGTATAATGGCTATATTCAATCACTTACAGCTTCATCTGTATGTCTCACTTGAGGTGACATTTTTGTGACAGCTGTCCATTCCCTTTCTTGTGAGTATAACCATTTAATTAAAGTTTATGTCATAGGTCTATTAATAACATCATAGCAAATACTAGGAATTTTGCCCAAACAAGAACTGCAAGCCAGATTCTTAAGCTATTTTGGCATTTAAATAAATGGAGAAGCAAACAAACAAATAAATAATCAAAAACAGTTTTCAAAAAAATCAGGAGATTAATAGTTTTCACTATATAAATAACAATTAAAACCTCAAATAGTTAACTCAAGACAAATTCATATTTTGAATTATTTTCTCATCTGTAACCTCTTGAGTTTAATTTGAAATAAAGGCCAGGCTAAATATCTAGAGATTAGTGCTTAGGTGATTCACATTCAGTTTCTAGATTAGTTAGAAATATTCAATTTCATTGTCAAAAAGCAATTCTAACTTTAATGAGACTGCAGTGGAAAGAGCAGTTGATAATTGAAGAAAAAAATGGTTTACTTTTTTCCAGCACAAAATGTTTTCATATAGGAAAACAATTCATTACTTATGTGTAGCGTAAGGTTCAGTAGAAAGCTCCTGCCTGAGTTCCTACTGTTTTTAAAGGATTCACAACACAAGATTGCAGATTATTTTTCTGAAACATCTTTCTCAAGAATTTCATGTCTAAAAGATACAAACTCATAGTAAGTCCAAAGACAACGTATTGTGTCACCCAAAATTGCCCCCAGCACCNTTGTGTCATCTGCAAGTTGGCTTAGTATCTCCCAGTCCTGTGTCCAAGTAATTTATGAAAATGTTGAAGAGCACAGGACCTAGATGACTTTGTTACACTTGTGGAATGAATACCTATTTATTGAAATAAATTTTACTTTAAACAAAAATATAAATAAATACAAAATATGATCTTATAATCATGCCAATTATTATTTTTTTCTGTGATACTGCTAAGGTACTGTTCACTTAGAAGAAAGTATAACAATTGTTTTGAATATCTCATGAACACTAATAAAGCCTCTCCCAAAATCAGATACCTGCTTGCCAGATTAAATATTGTCCTCTAAACCAGACATACTTTTGTTCATTTTACTTCAATTATTAAGCCTTATTTGAGTAAAACTACATTGAAGTAATGCAAATCAAAACTCTTATCTGACCTATTTTCTAGACATAACTCTGCTTGATGAAATAATACCTGCACATGAGACATTTCATCACACATGTAGACATACATACTCAGGGAGCTTTCTGAATTTCTCTGTTGTCTAAAAAGAGATTCTAGATTACCATTTTTAACTAGGCACCAACACTTCACAGTAGCCAAAATAGGCCTGATAGTTTACTCTAGTTCGTGCATACCAGTACTTAAATGAGGTTAATTTTTCTATTGGGCAAGTGAATCAACTGAGTTTTTAAATGAGACATTTCAACAAACAGGTTCTCCAGAGTATTTGTGACAGTCTGACTTCATTTAGCTATGCAGCCTTCAGACCCAGTCCAATAGTCTTTTTCTATCTGTAGTATTGAAGCATCTTGAGCATTTAATAAATTAATGAGTCGAGATTAAAGGCTAGAGAGTAAACTGAAGCAAATAAGTGGTTATTAATATTTAAACAACTAAATGTTCAGGGGCCAGAGAGGAAAACCACTAAGATGGCAGAATGTTTCCTAAAAATTTAGCCTTACTAAGTAAAATGTATCCCTTATATTTTAGCTGTGTTTCCTTTGAACCATTCATGAAATGTGAATTTTTTGTGACTTGTAAGTGAAGACGAATTTCAGTTACTATTTCTACTAAATCTTTTTTTTTTCTAGTAAATTGTTGTTTTCCTTTTCTTTTCCATTACCTTCTCCGAAGATCATGAATTCCTGATTAGTCCTAACCAGAATTACTTTTTTCTGGCAAAGAATTTTAAGAATAGAATAATAGGTCAGCTAATGAGTTCTGCAATTCGAGAAAAGCTGGTGGGCCTAATGGAAGTTGAGCAGGTGTAGAAAGAAGTTGAAGTCAGACATTGCTGGATAATTCCTTGCAGACTACGGAAGTTTACAAGATGAATCAGATACCAGTCAGATGTAACAGATGACAGAATTGTATTCCTCTTTTATGACACAGGAGCATGAAACCAATATATACCCCCAGACCACAAACTCATTCTGTGATGGGATTATAAAGTTCTATGTATTCAACTTTCCAATGAAAGGCATATTTCATCATTTTATGCAAAAATAATTATTACTTTATGCATTTATTTTTACCTGGCATATTGAAAGTAAAGATCACAAATATTATTTACATTAAAATATATTTATGATCTTATTTATGATTTAGGAATATTTTAGGTTGAAAAAGATATTTAAGATCTTCAAGTCCATCTGCAAACTTAATACTGTTATGTTCACCCCTAAACCATGTTCCTAAGTGCCACATCTAGACATCTTTTAAATACCTCAGAGGATGGTGATTCCCCACTCCCCTGGGCAGCCTGTTCCAATGCTTGGCAACCCTTTTGGTGAAGAAATTTGTCCTAATATCTAATCTAAACCTGCCCTGGAGCAACTAAAGGCCATTTCCTCTTGTACTTCTGCTTGTTATCTGAGAAATTAGACCAGCACAGGTACAATCTCTTCTCGGGTAGCTGGAGAGAGCGATAGTGTCTCCCTGAGCCTCCTTTTCTCCAGCCTGAAAAACCTCAGGTCCCTCAGCAGCTCCTCACAGGACTTGTGCTCCAGACCCTTGTCTGGGCCACAACCAGCTCTGTTGCCCTTGTCTGGACTTGCTCCAGCCCCTCAACATCTTTGTTGTAGTGAGGGGCCCTAAACTGAATGCAGGATTTGAGGTGCAGCTTCACCAGTGCTGAGTACAGGGGGAAAATCACTGCCCTTGTCCTGCTGGCCACTCTATTTTTGATAGAGGCCAGGATGCCATGGACCTGGCTTGGCCACCTGGGCACACAGCTGGCTCGTGTTCCACCATCAGCCTTGTTGAACCTCATATAATTGGCCTCAGCCCATTCATCTTGTCTCTCCAGATGTCTCTTCAGAGTCTTCCTACTCTTCAGTAGATCAACATTCCTGCCCACCTTAGTGTCATCTGTGAGCTGACTGAGGGAGCACTCATCTCCTTGAGCAGATCATTGAAGATAATGAACAGAACTGGGCCCGAGACTGAGCCCTGAGAATCCCACTAATGACTGCTGCCAGCTGGGCCATGTTCTGAGCCCAGCCATCCAGCCAGTATTCACCCAGCAAAGACTGCACCTGTACAAAGCCATGAGCAGCCAGCATCTCCAGGAGAATGCTGTGTGAAACACTGTCAAAGGATTTAATGAATTCCAGTAGAAAATATCCACAGACTTTCCCTCATCCACTAGGTGAGTCACCGTGTCATAGTGTTGCCTTTCTCCCATCCTGGAAATAAACATGAGATAAACACATGTAAGGAGGAAATATTGATTCCTTAAGTTTTAGCTTTCCTATTTTCCAGATTCTATACTGCATTGGTATATAATTTGAAATTCATATAAAAGCATATAAAAGCATAAAAAATGGTGAATTGAGGAGAGCAATCTGAGAGGATGGGACTTCATAACCTGAAGATGTAATTGCACAATTAACCCCCAATATGTAAATGGACCAAAACTTATAAAAGTGTGAAAAGTCGTGACCCATGGTCCATCTTGGGTGTAGTCTTTTCCAGTCTCTTGTTCTCCCCAAGGTGTATCCTTTGAAGGCCTTTCTTTAATAAACACCTACTTTATTCCTTGAACTCTGTCTAGCTTCTGTTCTAGGTAGCCTCCCAAGGCTACATAAGAGCAGACATTTCTTTACTTGAAAGCCTCCAGGAGCAGTTGTGGAAAGCTATCCACAAAATCTCACCCCCTGCAAAGTCTGAGTACATTTTTATAGGTTTTAGGAAATTAGCAAAATTGATAAAAAGCACCAATTAGGAGGAGAAGAGGTGAAGCAATTCCCCTCCAGGTCAAGCCCCTCGTCTGAAGTCCCCTCTTCAGCATTGGCTGTACTTTGTCCATGAGAATGTAACTCCAGGAGTTTTTCAAAGCCTTGGTTCCCTGGAAGAACCAAGATACCACTGAGGCCTTGCACCTCCCAGGGCTTGGAGGTCTGGAATTTGTTTTGTCTTTCTGCTTAGGAAAAGCAATGGGAAAGTACTGGGAAAACTAGCCATTAATACAATAGGCTACAGAGCTACAAATATAGATTCTCCTTCCAGGCCTTCAAATATCCTGTGTTTGCATTTACATTTTTATGAGGTTGCTAACAATTTATTTTGAAATTGAAAAAGATTGTTTACTAATAAGTAAAATAATTAATGATTTACAGAGAAATATTTAAAAATTTAGATTTTATATGTGTTTGCTTTTACATTTTGCCCCTTATATATGATAATAATGGTATGACACAGAGGCATAACTGAGAATTTTTTTATCTGAGATATAACTATTAAAAATATGAAACTCTGTTCTATTTTTTTTAATCTTGGGTTTCTTTTACTCCTCTGTTATGGCCATTTCACCCCAAATTAGTTTGACTGAATTCAGGGGATTACTTTATTTTTTGAAAGAAGAATCAGACTACTACTTTTCTGCTGCAATCTCAATGAGAAGCAAGCTATGTCCAGTTTTCTCTTTCTCTGCATTCACAAGAGATGCACCCCAACAGGAATTTATTTGAGAGAGACAGAGGGTACCAAGAGTCCAATATTGACACTGTATGCATTTCAGTAGTTTTTTTACAGTTGGCCTTGAACAGTCCTTTGCTCCTTTAAAATTTCCTATTGACAATGTATTGTGTGAAAGTTTTAAACTGTACTTTAAATATTGAGTCAGATTTATTCCCCATCAGTGTTTAGCTCAATAGAGTTTCAAGCCTGTTGATGGCTATTTTTCATGACTTTGCTGCAAGGAAACAAGTGGAAAACTTTTAGATACAAGGGAAAATGCAGTCCTATATCCTACCTCAATTTATGAGCTCAGTTCTTAATCCTGATTACTTGTAGTGTCTTCAAGAGTTTCATTTCATTCTTGAATCAGAAAATATACTTTGCCTCTCCTTTTATTCATTATGTTTGTCAATACGTTTATCATTGTACATGTGCCCACATGTGAAATTCCATTAATTAAAGCTTTTTTGTTCATGGTTGTTTTGCTGGTTGTTTTGCTTTGGAACAAACCAGCTTATTCCCTCTGAGACAGGTCAAGGACTAATTCTGTAGAAGGTTTGTTAAGGAACAGTTCACAACAGAAAATATTATAGAGGTATAATTGAATCCCCTTGTCCTGGAAGTTCTAATGACGGCCAAATGGCCAAATCAAATATATTTATAAAAGTGAATTATTTAGTAAGACAAATGAACATATAAAATATAACAGAGGAAAGATCTTAATCAGAAATACTACACAGGACAAAACTAAAAGAACTACTAGATTACAACATAAAACAGTGCACTATATAAATGTACTCATATTAAAGCTAGAAAAGGAAAGAATATTGATTAGAAGCTGAAGGTAACTTACCACCAAAATGAAGATAATGTACACAGATTCCTTCATTTACCCCTGGGGAGTGACTGTGAAATAGGCATTCCTATTCACAGGAGAAACTCCATGCATTTCTAAGAAAATGTATGGAAGATTTCTGCTTTGTGGAAGTTTGATATGACTTTTATAATTATAAAGTGAATGGCTGTCAGTCAAAAATTCAGCTTATCTTGTCAAATCTAATTTCAAAAGTAAGACATTTATTGGTAGTTGGGAAGTGCCAACTCCACCTGAGTTGGAGTTAGTGTAAACCCCATGGTGCTGAAATAACTCAGTACAATACAGTTTGCCTGAGTTATTTGATCAGTTAACAAAGCTTTTGGAGGGGGCAAGATGCCCTGCTACACTGGGTCTTTGTGCCCTTTCACAGTGCAGATACAGCCCCTGGCTGGAATCCCCAGTCTGTTAGAGTGACTCAAGTCACCTTCAGTAAGTTGTTTCACCTTCATGTGTGATAGACTCATAGCAATTTCTCAGCTCACAATGACTACAGGAGGATAAATATCTCAAATTGAGAATGGATGTGGTCTGCTGTTGCTGTAAGAGTGGCCACTAATTTTCCATCACACAAAACACAGATTCATGAAAGGGGCCATCTCCTAGGATCAGGTGTCTGCAGAAGAGCTTGCCAGACCTCTAGGGACATATCTGTCACAGAAGCCTCATCAAGGTAAGAGATGATGTTGTGACACGTCACAGACATGGCAAGGGACCCATGTCTCCTTCTTTAGATGCTTTGTCTCTCCACAGCCACCATGTCATTTCCACCTGGTGGGGAACAGGGCTGGGACAACAGGAATGAGAAAGCACGTTAATGCCACTCTCCTGGTGACTGCAGGCACGTGTCAAATGCCTCAGTGGATAGATAGTGTGCTGCTGAGAGCAACTATAAATGGACTGATCTTCATAGTTACATTTAAGTACATCAGGACATCTATATTTGTAGCATTTGGACTGTATTCCAAGTGCTCAGAAAAAAGCCATTAATTAGGGCAATAAATGAGACTGAATGATTAATTATTTCACCTAATGCCTTACTGGTATTAATAATGCATTCTTAAGTACTCTTCTGGTTAAAGTAAGGGTCTTGGTAATGAGTAACATATCAGCCCGAGAACATTATCAGGCTCATATGAAATAATGACTAAAATGATGGAGAATACCTCTTATACTACGTAGCAATGAATTAAATAGGTATTTACTTTTGCTTCTGATATCAAGGTGCATACCCTCATCCAAACCAGGAGAATACAGTGTCTACATGTTCTGCAGGAGAAGGAGGAGGAGGAGGAGGAGAAGGAAAAAAGGATGTTAAGGAAGGATCAATGCCATAGCCTATTGTATTGCAAGAACACCATGAGTCATTTGCCTGAAAAGTCAACCAGGTAACCTAAGTAAAATGTGCTTTTTCCTCAAGTAAATGGCTTGTTTTAAATCTCCTTTATTTTTTTTTCCCTGGTTGCTATGGGGAAAATAACTTAATACAGGGCTCTCTAATACAGGGTCAAAAACAAAGTACAAAATAAAACTATCAATTCCTGCAGCCTATATTTGTTTGTCACACTGAGGGAACTGCCTCAAACAGATATTGCTGTTCAAAAGGTGGCCTTAAAAATCTGAAAATTTTAAGAGAAAATTATGGCAAGGAAACACTTTCAGCTCTGTTTCTTGGGTTTTTAATCTCAGCCCCACATCCCTTCCCCCAAAACCACCCCTCACCACCTGGTATGGCTTTTAGGCTTTTTCAGCATTGCAGAGTGGTTTTGCAGGGTAATTTTTATTTGTCAGGACAATGGCTTGGGGGTTATGAATTGTAAAGTGAATACATTGGTATACATTAGAATTAAAAAGCCAAACCCAGAAAGTAAAGCTGAAGAATGGAGATGTTCAGTCTTGCATTATCTCTTTTCTCTTACCCTTCTTTTTTCTCCCTTGTCCTGTCTTTCCATACATTCTAGCTTTTGCAGTCACTGCAGAGAGGGTTTCTTTTCATTTTATGATAAAACGTCCACAAATAGGCTACAGTGACAGAAGTGCATGCATTATATAATCTTACATTTTCAAGAATGGTAATGAATAGTTTTCTCCCACTCATAGTACTAAATTTAGAATGTGACCATAATATAGAGAAAAATCACTTTATTTGTAGCCATTCCCACATGCACAAATTACACCCTTTTGATTGTCTGCATATTTTCTGTTTGTTTATCTCAGAGACTGAACTGTCAGATGGCAAGATTACATGGATGTTGTCTATCTTCTGACAACTACTTTGAGATTCTCAAATAAAACATTAATATCTAAAATATATACATTCAATAAAACATATGGGAAAGCTACCTGGTTTTGGCTGAATTAGAGCTTATTTTCTTCATAGTAGCTGGTGCAATGTTGTATTTTGGATTTAGAATAAGGATAATGTTGGTAACACACTGATGTTTTCATTGTTCCTGAGCAGGGGTTACCCAAAGTCAAGCATTTGTCAGCTTCTCAGGCTGTCTCACCACTGGAGATGTTGGTGGTGCACAAGAAGCTGGGAGGGGACAGCACAGCTGACTCCAACAGACCAAAGGGATATTCCAAACCATATGGAATTATGTTCAGCATATAAACTAAGAGGAAAACTGCCTGGGGGGCCAATGCCTGGGAACAGGTTGAACATCAGTCTGTTGGTGGTGAATAATTGCTTCCCACTTGCAACGCTTGTTTTTCTTGGGTTTTAGTTCTCTCTTGTTTTGTTATTTACCTTGTCATGATTATTGTTATTATTATTATTATTATAGTTTCATTTATTAAACTGCTGAATCTCAATCTACAGGTTTTTTCACTTTATCCTTCCAATTCTATCCCTTGTCCCATGGGGGAGAGTGAGCAAGAGGCAATGTTGGGCTTATAAATGTGCTATAAATGAAACATAATGAAATTTAGACAAGAAAGAATAATCGACGCTTTCCATAAAAGCTCAGATTTTAGAAAACTTAGATTATTATAATTCTAAAAGGTATACTAACATCATGGCAAAATATAGGTGAAAACCCACTTTGAAAAAATTGCATAATATTCTGCAGTTTATGTCAGCCATCTCTCTGAGGGTTTTTGAGGTGTCACATGTAAGAATATCTGGCAAAATTTCTCAATTAGAATTTATATTAAAATGTACTGTGAGGCATTTAGTATGAGATATTGATAGTTCTTCCTTTTCAAAAATAAAAAGGCCTTTCAGAGACCTAATTGTTTTTACATAGTGGTTTTTAATATAACTTCTGGTGATTTTTGGCACTCTAGAAATCACTCATAATCAAAAAGATTCTGCTATTAGTTCAAATAGTCTATCTCATATTTTCCAATGATCAGGAGAATGAAAGAAGTCTTTTTTATTTGTTATGATTGAGTGTTCAGCAAAATTTTAATAACACATTGCTATACCAACATGGAAACAACCAGTTCAGTCTTTGTTGCATTAACTAAAATAGTGTCTAAAATGAATGAAAACCACAGAATGAGAAAGAACTACAGGCACCAGTTTTGGAGGACCATAAGGTAAGAAACCTCTACTGTTGCATTATATTCTCTGAAAAATGTGACATTAATATTTGCATTTGGTTGTGGACAACTCTCACCACTTAGACCAGAGTAAAATTTCGGTGTAAATCCAGTGCTCTGTGTACTGGAAAAGTGAATTCTGACATCAGCAAACAGATAAATACAGAGGGTCAAAATTATGCAGGTAGCTCAGATATATATCAATAAAGATGTCAATAAAACTCCATTTAAGCAATCACAATAAATATGACTGAATAAATACAAGTAGAGTTTCTTTTGTTTTCATCAATATCCTCCACACATTATTTTTCAGCTCTATGGGCTTTAGCCAATTAAGATACCTCTTTTCCTTTTGAAACATTTTCTGATGTACATTCATCACTCACATACACTATTTTACTCTCAGAAAAGAGTGGGAAGCATTCATGTTTGCTTTGGTTTTTGTACAGTTTATGATGCACAGGGAGTTGGAAGTCTGGTTAATCCTTAAATAAACTACTTAAAGAGAATACTATTAAGATATTTTTAAGTGTTAATCAGTTTGTCCTTTAATATCTGTAAGGTTTTCTCCCTGCTTTCTGTTGCTTTTTCCTCTCTTTTTTTCCTACCCTGTGTTTTTTTCTTCTAGTCTGATGTTCCTGTAAAATGGTGAAACCTATATTTTTAACTTCCCTACTAAGGACATAAAATATCCCCAAACTCTGGGAACCACAGCTTCATTTTATAATGTCTTTAACTTGCATTAGGTTATTCCCATCTTTTTTCTCTAATGACCATAAATCAGTTTCCATAACAGTTCATACCAATTAGTTTATTTATAGTGGTAGAGCATATAAATTTATTTTTTTTCCTGTTGGGAAGTATGAATTGTAACCCACATGAGAGATATTTTTACTGTTTCGTTAAAAAATTTCTCTCCTGACACACTAGACGGTATATACTTGTCCCTGTATTTTGTAATGTAACAACTTGGAACCCATGCTACACATAGAAATGAAGATAATCTGTATAATTCAAACAGTGTGGAAGCCACATGTGTGTTTGCAGACAGAAGTGGCTGCTCAGGATATCTCCTGATGCTGTGGCTAGTGCTTTGGGTCATTTCCCTTCACTTTTCCACCAATTTAACTCTATTGGAGAAGACCAACACATTTTTTAAGCATGTTTTACCACTACTGAAGCCATGTTGGCTATAACCAATCACATTCAGATTTTCCATGTTAGCATATTTTTGAGAAGGATCTGCTCTGCATTATTACTGAATATAGACTCAGCTACCCAATGGTATCAGGACAACTCAGTTATGGATTACTGAATTTGACTTCCACTTAAGTTTCTTATGATTAAACAAACAAAGTTACTGCTTAGATGCAACACATAGAAAGGAATCTGAATGTGGCAGCATTTTTACCACACAAAGTTAACATACTGGCCCAACAGCAAAATCTTTCACAATTAAAAATTCAGTACTTCCAAACTTTTTACTGGTACCAAGACAAACGCTGCAGGATATAATAAAGCAACACCTTCTGCTATTTTCTTCTGGTGAAAAGCATTTGCATTTCTAGCCACTTTACATAATCTATTGGGCCATTGTGAATAGGAAAAAAGTTCAGGGTGGTTTGGGACTTTTATCTTCTGTGGAGAGTTTGAAATGCATTTAAAATAGTCTTAATATATTTCATTCCTAGTTTGTTTTTGTTTTTTAGGGGATTTATCAGAGCACAGGAAAGTTGAGGTCATGATTTTTTTTTCCAAGGAAGAACAAAACAATTTAGGATTCCACAAAAAGGTCTTTGCTTCCAGCATGAATTTTTTGCATAGAGTACACAGGACTTCAAGTCAAGGAACAGTTCTTGCTTAGTTGGACTTTCAGAGATGCAAGACAAAAAAAAAAAAAAAAGACAAAACAATACAATAGAAGAATTGTTCAGTTTAATTTATTGTTGTATTAATATGTACATTTTATGTTAATATTTTTGTCTGAACTACATTTGAAGCCTTTGGAGAAAGAAATTGCCTTGGACTGCTGCAGGATAATCAAGTAAATAAGCATAATGCAGCAATGTTTCTTTACCCTGTACTCTTCTACCATTCATGTAAGTAATATTCAAATCTATCCCAGTGATAACATTATTCTAACCAGATCAAGTCTGTTATGAGAAGGAATAAACTTAAATGCTTTTGCAGCCTTTGAGGGGGACATTTCTAGCTATGAGAGACATCCATCCAGTTCTCTTTTTATTTTTGTATGATTTTTTTTGTCTAGAATAGGCAAAAGATCCATTTCTCACATATGCTGATCAATTATTTATACTCAAAACAGCAGTAATCCTTGTCACTCTAGGCTGTTTACTGCTGTTTCTTTATTATCAAATATTCAGTGATAACTACTTTAGTAACAAAAATCAAAACATTAAAACCTAGTTATAATAGATGAAGCAGTTATGGAGATAAACAAAACAATCAATTTAGATAAATTTAGTACCTGTTTCTTGTAAACAGTGAAGTGAATACTACTAAGATTTAATTTTGTGTTCCAAGGAAGATTGTTTTCATCTAAAACTTCAATACTTTATAAACTCTTTTATTATTTTAAGATCTAAGTGAAACACAGCAGATGGTGAAGTAGAAAGCAATGTTCACATTGGCTTGACTATAGGCTCTTTAAAGAAGCACAAGTTTAGTTGTAATACATTTCAGCAATATTTAACAGACATATTACTTCTTTATGTGTCACTTAGTGCCAGAACTTTTCCATGTAAGCATATTACAGCTAAGTGACTTACAGAAAGTATTACCTCTTTTACAAAAAGAAGAGAGATCAAGACTGTGCTGTTGGTAGCGGTGCTGGTAGTATCTACATTTAAAAAGTGTTTTGAGTTGGAAGGAACCTTAAAGATCATCAAGTTCCAACCCCCTGCCATGGGCAAGGACACCTCCCACTAGACCAGGTTGTTCCAAGGCCCATAAAAACTGGTCTTAAGGACTTTCAGGGATGGGAAGTTCATAATAGCTCATAATAGACAAATAGTCATTTGTGTTTATCTGCATCGCCCAAGTCTGCAACAGCAAATTTTTTTCTAGGGACAGCAGCAGCAAATGTCCCAGAAGTGCTGGACATAAGATTTGAGTATTCTGTTAAACAGTTTACTGACAATACCAAACTGGCAGGTGCTGTTAACTATCCTGAAGGACAAGATGTCTTGGAGGATCTAGACATGTTGGAGCATTGGAACATCACTAATGGAATGAAATTAAACAAGTCAAAGTGTTGGATTCTGCACTTGGGATGGCACAATTACGACACAAGTATAAATTTGGAGGGAAGTGGCTGGAGAGCAGAAGGGCATCTGGGGGTGCTCCATGTGATTCAGCAGTGTCCAGCAGTTCGGAAGGCAAAGCCCATCCTGGGGTCACCAAACCCAGCATCTCCAGCTGGTCAAAAGAGGTGATTGTCCCGCTCTGTTCAGAGTTGGTGCAGCCTCACCTTCAGCACTGGCTGGAGTTCTGGGCCCCACCATTTAGGAAGGATGTGAAGGGGCTTGAATGCACCCAGAGGAGGACAAGAAAGCTGGGGAAAGGACTGGAAGGTAAATCCTATGTGGAGGGCCTGAGGGCACGTTGACTTTGGAGAAAAGGAGAGTAAGGGGCAACATCATTGTGCTCTACAGCTTCCTGTAGAGAGCAGGGTACGTGAGAGAGAGGTGCTGTTTGACACACAATTTACTGAAATCCATTCTACAGAAAAAACTGAAGCCCAGGGGAAAAATCTGCCAATGAACTGGAATCAGATAATACACCAGATGCTTTTGTTTGGATTGCTAAATACTGGCTAAGTGCCATTACACAATGTAATCTGTTGACATATATATGTAGAAATCTAAATACCAGCATGA
Organism: Hylia prasina; assembly: GCA_013397195.1. Classification (NCBI taxonomy): domain Eukaryota; kingdom Metazoa; phylum Chordata; class Aves; order Passeriformes; family Sylviidae; genus Hylia; species Hylia prasina. Next base: position 1,085,447 of record VYXD01008375.1, read on the forward strand.
TATTTACTGAATTTCATTCCTGCTGTATTTTCCCATCACACAAAACATATATTTTCTTCTCTCACTGGAAACCTCATAGGTAGTGACCATATTTTTAATCTATACTGGACCAAGGAAGCTTGTCAGTATTTAAACTCTTTGGGATTACAGTACATAAATGTTTTATGTACCAAATGCTTGAGGATAAAAAGATCTAGCCTTTCTTTTTTTGTTAACCTCTCAACAATATAGCGTATCAGAGCATAAAGGCTGTTAGGCAGAGGCTGACCAGACTGATATAATGCTGCAGGCTTTGTGCTCAGTAATACAGTTCCTCCTGGTAACAGCTTCCCATAAGGTTTTAAATTAAATTCTAACCTGCTGTTTCTGTGGTGCTCCAATATCATACAATATTGATATAATATTCTATGAATTCTTACCGAGCAGCTTCATAAAATGCTCATGGTTTGTCTCATAGCCTGCAACACATGGAGAGACTGCAAAAATTCACCCTTCTGTTGATTTTCATAGAATGTCAAACAAAGTTTAGGAGCTGTACCATATTGTAACTCACCTGTGTCTTTAATACATTTTGCAGCCTGAAAAGAACCTTTTAGTGGGAGTTCTGAAGAGAGATAATTTAACTGAAATGAAGAAAAACCCAAGCAATTTGGGGAGAGATACTAGAAGTATTATGAGACATTATCCAATGTATTGCTTAAAAAAACAGGAAATTGAACTAGATCCTGGCAGACTTTTGTATTCTAGACTTTCTAGTACACTGCTGTTATGAAATACAGTACACCTGTATATATTTGCCTTCCAAATTTCTTTTCCTAATGTTAAAAAACACTTATAAATCCTCCCAAAATCTTTTATATTTAAAATTTACTATCACTCTAAATCATAAGGAGACCTTGTAAAAATTACCATAAATTTGTCAGAACTCTGGATAGCCTTTTGTTTGGTTGTTTGTTTTTATAACTGTGTAGATATTGTGGTCTTTGCCTCTCAGAATGAAACCATTTATTTCTAAGTGTTTGTTCACAGAGTTGAGTATAGAAAGAGGAAATATACAAGTACCTATAATAAAATAAATAATGAACAAGGGAAAATTGATTGGTCCACAGAGAAATAAAAATGTTTTTGACAAATTAACAGAACTTCTTGACTTATTAAAACTGAATTGTTTCCCCGATGTAGAGGAGTGCAAAAAATCATGGGAAAAACTCAGATGAGAGGGAAACTGCAGGTCATTTCAAAATAAAGTTGATTTCAAAACTAGATCAGTTTGCCATGGGTCTCATGTATTTCATTCTGGAAGCATCCAAGAATTTTTATCCCAAGGCTTCTGTTAGAAACCTGCTTTAGGACTTCACCATTTTAATAGTGGAGCTGCATTGCTATGCTTGGCTGCAATTTTTCTTTCTGCAAGTTGTGACCTCTTGTTGCAACTTGTGAGCAGTATCTTACCACGTCCTCTCACCCTGCACCTCAAGGAAGAGTCTGGTTCTTGCTGCTGTATTATCTCCCTTTATATAGTGGAAAATGGTAGAAAGATTTATTTGCAGCAGGAGGTGCTGTTCTATACCAGCCCCATCAGAAAGGCACTCAGACTCTGTGAAGTAGCATTTAAACTGTTGTTTTGGAGTTAAAGAGAGAATAGCATAGGTAAGCTGACACTCCTTTAGATACTGGATATCTAAAAGATACCCTGAATTCATTCTATAACTGCTCAATATACCAACCCATTGGCAAGTTAAGGTTTTGGTCTTTCTGAAAAGTTGTGCATAAAAAAAAGGACTAAGTTTGGGTGTTTCACGTGTATTTTCTCATTCTGAGGGCTTGTGGCTCATTTTTTTTTAATTCAGCGAGTCAGCATTTTTTATAAACAAAAAATCTTATTATTTTCTTCAGGCCAGAAAACTTTATAATCTGAAGGGAGTAAAGGTAAATGGACATGTTTTTATATTTATCATAACATTAATTACATAATATCCAGTAATTTTGTCATTAAAACTGTATTAAGAAAGAAATAAAAACTATTGCAGGTACTTCTTGTTTTGTCGTTATATCTGGTTACTATTTTCTCTCTTCATCTTACATAAATGTAGAACATTTAATATTGTTAAACAAGTGAAACTCCACCTATGCTTCAGTAAGGTTTTTGAGACTCTCTCAGCATCTAGGATTTCACAAGGAATGGTCTGGAAGCTTAAGTTCATTCATTTTATTTCTCCTGATTTTTTTTTTCTACTGCCTTTTTTTTACCATTCAAAATAATGTACAAAGTGCAAAATAAAGTTATCTGTTTCCCACAGGCGATTTTTGATCCTTTTGGATTTAGAGTGCTTGATAATCCAAGAAATCTACCCCAGAATCACTTCACTGAAATCTTTTTCATGAAAGGTGGATATTGTATAAAATCAAAATAGGAGTGGAAGTCTTCTCTTGCCTTACTTTCCAGTATGTTTTTTTGTAAGATTATAGACTATTAAAGACTATCTTTTATAGACAATAACTGAAAAGCTTCACTGCTCAATTTTCACAAATACATAATGATTTAAATTATTTACCATTTCAGCTGTCCTGGGTGTGCCCCCTCCCAGCTCCCTCTGCAGCCCCAAACTGTTCCCTGCTGGGGTGGGGTGAGGAGCAGAAAAGTCCTTGATGCTGTATAAGCCCTGATCCACAGCAACAAAAGCATCCTTGTGTTTTAGATCCATTTTTCAGAACAAATCCAAAACACAGTCCCATACCAATATACAAGAAAATTAGCTCTATCCCAGTTAAAACCAACACAATATATCACTGAGAATCTGGCCAGCAAAGAACAAAATATGAGTATTCAGCCAGGAAGCATGTGAGATTCATCTTTGCTCTACATTTCCTTAACTTTCTACCAATTCAATTTGTAGGAAAATATTTTACAAGTGTTGCTAAAGATTACAGAGAGGAATACAATGGGATTTAAACGTACCTAGACACCTAAATCCAATTAACCTTTATTTCAAGCACCTTTAGGTTTTCCCAAAAAGTCTAACCTAAGAAAATACTCCAACTAGAAATAACACAGCAACACAAGCAAACTTTGACAGAGAAAAATAAAATTAAAAAGTGGGAAACTTCTTTTTATCATGCAAAATATAATGACTTAAACTTTGCATTATTGCTTTTCCTTTCAGTATAGAAAAATTTCTGTCAGTTTTGCATCTACTGCTATCCCTGCCTTTTTATCCTTCTTCCTCTATGCTGCAGTTGTTATCAAGCATCCAGAATCTTTGCTCATGTTGAAATACTTACATAGCCTTTATATATTGGATATATGAACCTAAATCCCTATTTCTTTTCTAATACGATCTTCCTGTTGCTGTGAATCATAGAGCAGCCACCAAGGACATCAGTCTGAAACCTAGCACTGCAAATGTGTACAAACAATACTCCTACTAATAAGACTCCTTCCTTGGTTTCAAAAAAAAAAAAAAAAAAAAAGGTGAGGAAACTAAAATTAGGTTTGACTTGACTTTTTAGCCATCATTTAGCAAACAGTGCCAGCTCTCTCAGCCTTCCCCCATAGGAGAAATGTTCTATTCCTCTATTTGTCCTCATGGGCCTTCACTGTCCTCTCTCCAGGATGTTCATGTCTCTCTCTTGTACTGAGGAGCACAGAACTGGAGACAGAACTGCAGGTGTGTCCTCACCAGGGCTGAAGAGAGGGAAAAGGTCCTGATGAAAACACTGTGATGGCAAAAGCACAGTCGTGATAACACTGACAATTGACCTGCTGATAACACTGTTCCCAACACAGCCCAGGTTGTTGTTCTCCTTCCTTGTCACCAGTGAGCATCCCTGGGTCACCTTCAAACTGCTGTTTACCAGGACCCAGAGGTTGCTTTGCCAAGCTGCTTTCCAGCCACTCAACCCCGTTCATGTTCTCATGCATGGTGTCATTCATGCCTAAAGAGCAGAACTTCTCAAGCTTAGAAAACAAGTTCACACCGTTCCATTTCAAATCTTGAAGCTCTCTGCTCCTTTTGAAATTAATCATGTACTAAGTGATAGATTTGATCAAGATATTGAAACTAATCAACTATTTGTACTGGTAAGCTGTTGGAGTATATGTCTCCCTGGGGAGCCCAGGGAGAGAGTAAGCCTCATGCATGTGCCAGAATAGATAAAAGAATTTTTATATATACTTTGGTTTCATAGAATCATTGAATACCAGGCTGTAAGAGACCTCTAATATCATCTGGTCCAACATTTCTTGGCAAAAGCACAGTCTAGCTGTCCAGCTGAATCATAAAATTGTCCAACTCTGGGGAATCCACTGCTTCACTGGGGAGATTATTCCATGTCTGATTGCTCCTGTGGAATTTTTTTTCCTCCTGTGTTCAATCAGAAACTTCCCAGAAGTAACCTATACCCATTGCTCTTTGCCTTTTCCACAACTCTTTGTAAAAAAAGGAGTCTCCATCTTTTTTGTAACCACCTTTTAGATACCTTTAAATACTGGAACACTGTGATAGATATCCTCTAAGCTTTCTTTTCTCAAGGCTGAACAAACAGTTCTCTCAGCCTTTCCTCAAATAACAAGCTTGCCAGTCTTTTGATCCTCTCTGTGTCCCTTTTCTGGACCCTCTCCAGCCCATCTACATCAGTTTTGTGCTGGGAATGTGGCTGAAATAACGGATCAGAATAAAACTCAGTAGAGTTACGGATCTTATTAAAAGGACCAAAACTAGTCTACCAATTTCTCCCCTTGATCAGAGTCAGAGTAGCTCTAATGCCACCTAATACATTCAAACTAATTACAAGGGTACACAGAAGTCTGGTATAAATTGTATTTATGTATGTATAAGTGTCTATGTGCACGCACAAAAGGTAGTGTACTTTCTTCCTTGCTGTGCCTAAAACAGTTATAGATGGTGATGCTGAAGTGAGTGTCTGAATTAATTCTGCTTAGCAAAAGATTCAGAGTTCCAAAGTACTAATACAAACATATTAGCACTGTTTGCATCCGTTTTTTATCATTTTACAAGTGTTTACCCTCTGCACATCAGTAGCAATTTTTATATTAGCTTCCTTGTCAGTGATGACAATGTTGGACAGAATCAAGACTAAAGCAGTCCTCTTGGAAATCTCCCTTTTGAAATGGATGTAATTGTACCATCTGCAGTGATATTGCAAATCATATAGTCTATTCTTAAATATAGCATATAGTGCCAATTTGTTATCATAATGCCATGTTTTTCTTAGTCAATGCTTTTCAAATGAATGGTTATTTTCTTTTTCAGAAAAACTGTGTTGCCAGCCAAATAGTCAGATTTGTCAAGGTTTATTTCCCACAAAAGTTCTTCCATCCTTTAGTTACTTATTAATTTCCTGTTCTGTCTAGGGCTGATACTACACCATCAGTCTTTGCATCTTCATTTGCTGAATATTGACAGTAGTACCGTACAGTACCAATCTCTTCATGTCTCTGGAGTTGAAAATTGGCATCAGCAGAAAGGAAATAATCTAAGTCAACTCTTTTACTGTACAAAAAATGTTGTTCTGCTTATAAATTACCTCCTACACACTTCTGTGGTGTTCATGGGGTGGCTTCTGCATGGTTCTGTTTCTGTAAAGTAATGTAGGATACAAATGAGATGCTTCTGCCTGCAGCATTTCTATTGTCCCAAGCTGATGAAGTGATGATAACAATATCACCTTTCAAATGTTAAAATAAGCTTATACATTCAGAATGTAAAAGCCATGTTATGATATACCAGTGCAAGACTATTCTGCTGCAGTCTGTAGAACACATATGGAAATTAGAAATTTGATATTGTTTTGAGCTCCTAATATTTCAGGCAGCTTATAAAGAATGGCTGATTTTTGCAGTAGATTATAGATATTCACAGGAATTCATTCTGTAGAGTAAGAAATTTCCTACAGTATTGTTGGTATTATGAAGTATTCAACATAATGGGTAATTTACAGAGCAGGTGAATTTAACCTTTATGAGGAGGTGACTTTTTTGACCTCTTTTTCGTAGTCTCTCAGCTAATGAAGGGAAGTTCTGCTATGTCTGGTAACCTTACAAGGAAGTTCAGTAGTTGGAGATCCATGCCCTTTTATTCAATTCAGTCTCTCTCAGACACAAAGATGTTGCTTACAACACGTGGGATTTTTTGTCCTTTTGTGCTGACATTATGCGGCTCCTCAATCTTTCAGCATCTTCATTCTTTTATCTGAAGAATGATCTAGTCACACCCGAGAAAAGTTCATTAAGTACCAATGTATTAATATATTACAATTCTAAATAAATGTAAATAATAAATCTAAAAGCATATGTACACAGTTGGCTTTATACAACTCATAAACCTATCTCAAATTTTTCACCTACTGCTACAGAAAATATCATGTCTCATAGCAGTAAAAATTGATAGGAAATTTTAATATTTCAGCAATCACAAGTCACATTTTCATTTATAGAAAAACAATCTAATGTTGGTCAAAACAGGTTTGGTTTTAGCCTGTCTCTTCCAATATCATTAGATAAAAATTTGAGAATCATATTTTTGTCTTATTCATGATCTTAATTTGATTTTTTTGCTATAATAAGAGATATCCTAATGTCAGTGCTTTCTACGTGTACAACATTATTTATTGATATCGTCTTAATGTTCCTTATTAATTCTGTGTTAGTGATTGATTTGATCACACTTTTTTCAGTGTGGACCATGAAATTAATGTAATAACTAAAAAAATACTCTTTGAGACACTGGACATGATGGGCTGGGAAGAGTATATACATTAAGAATTTATGTTACAATTTAATTTAAGGAGACGTTAAAAATTGCTTGTATTCTAATAAGTCCTCCAAAGAAAATGGGGCTTGTTACTTCATTGATCTTCTGTGAAGATTCCCAGGGCTTCAATTTTAAAGAAACACTTTGTAAGGTCCTATTAATTGCTGGAGCAATTTTGGTCATATCAGCAGTGCCTGCCATCAGATACAGCTGATCATGTCTCAGGGTCCATCTGATCCTTCCCTGATCACCATAATTCAGACAGGAGACAGTGATACCAGCATAATACTCCTCAGTTTGGGGTAGCTTTGGTCCTCTTATGTCTGAGCTAAGTCTCAACATATCCTTGATGGAAATGAACTGAGCCTTACCATATTGCAAGCATATGACATCAGGGTGGCAGCACCAGGCAGTACTTGTGAGAGGTAGGTTGCATCTTGCAGCTTTCTTGTTCCTCTGGTATTTGGCATAGGTAAATTATTGCAAATGATTTTTTGCTAAGTACTGAAACAAGAAACCTGCTGAAAATTAAACTTATTAAAATATTAATTTTGTATTATGTCATGAAATGCAATAGTACTGGTCATACTCCTCACTGTTATTGCTCTTCATTTCTTAGATAATACAACTAAAAAATGATCCATTTCAGCTGAAGTGGAACTCTTTAACTTTGTTGGTGCACTGGTTTTGAAATTTAAGTTGCAGGGTGTACAACTGATGACAGCTGACAGTAGTTTTATTTTGGTTTCAGCACAGATGCTCCTTGTTTACTTAGTTGAATGAGAAATCAGAATCAGGCCCTCAAGAGTATTTCTTCATCAAACAACTTCCTTGTTGCACAACCTGCAAGGTTGGCCATCAGACAGGGTGGAGGAGGTCATGTGAAGACACAGTATAGTAGGAAAAACTATCTGAAAAAAGGATTGTATTTCTATAAATGGGAAATATATATATATTAATAAGTGTCTTCAGTATACTTTGGGACAACATACCATTTCTCTGCAGTTAAGGATGGGGCCAAAGTAAAGCAGCCTTGAAATTCGGTCAGTGCTGCAATCACTAAACTTTGGTTAAACTAGGCTTCTCATCTCCATTTCAGCTACAGACTGACAATAAGGAGGAAAGAAATGGCTAGCAGATACAGACTGTTTGCTGTGAAAATGGAAATCTACATTCAAGAATTCTTATTTAAACTTTTTTCACTTTTCTTGGCTTGTCATGAGTAAAAAAAGAGTGATCAAGGCTAAAAAAAAATCAATTCAGCTGTAAACTGCTCAGGGAAGTCTGACAGGGTAGACAGCCATGTACCTGTTAGATACATATTATGTGACTGTAACAATTTTATGGCATAGAAGTGGTATTCCTGCCACTAGCTTGATTTTTTTCTTCATCACAGCATCATCCTTCACAAGTAAAATCTTTATATTTTCCTAAAAAACCCATGTTAACTGCTTAAATTATGCAATTACATAGTCAGTGGCACACATTTTCTGCTTGATGCCATGAAAACATCACACATGTCCCAGATACCATAGCTGGACGTCTCTGTTCCTTATGCCTCATACTGTAACTCACACATGGAAGACACCACTGGTATTACATTTTCATAATCTTCTCCTAGAATTTACTGATGTTGTGGTTCTATTGAACCCAAAAGTTTTTGCCTGATTATTCTGGGGATGATGTATCATTCCACTCTCAGGCGCAGAGAGACTATGATTTCCAGAAGCAGTAACAGTACTGGAGAAAAATTTTAAGACAAAATTTTAGTGTTCCCCTAAGCTCTGATTTCTGCCTTTGTGATTTTCTGTTTTTCTGTTCTTCTCTTCTAGTATCTCAACCTCCTTAGCCATAAGTTGCCTCTTTCTCAGTCCAGACTTAATAAAGGCTGATTAAATCTTCTGATCTCACTTAAACTCTGTATGTCTCTGTCCCCTTTTCCTGTCCTTGGCGTACCCTATCCTGCATGGAGACCTCACCTCTGCAGGACACACTGTCACTGAGGGAAATGCAGGAGCTCCTGTGTCCTTGCCTCTCACCCTGCAGCTGGTAACACCCTCCTCTCGTCTCTCCTGTGCTACCATTTGGACATGTTGTTTTTCACCTTGGCACTTTTTGCCTTCAACAAGCTTCATCCATTCCTGCATGTCATTGTACCTTGCTAGCAACTTCTTTCTCTCCTGCTCTTACAACTGTCTTCCACCCGGCTTTCTGGCTTATGACATGTCATCACAAACATTTTATGCTCTCCCTTGGGACTTGCATTGATGTTACATCTCATTTCTTATGTACATGCTCTGAGCTCTGATTGCTATCATCTCAGTGCTACTTCCATCATTCTGCCACAGATGTCTTATACACTTGATGACCTACTTGAATGAGTCCTTTATTCCAGCCTGGACAAATAGTCTCTCCAGGGGTGCTCAACAGGTTGCCTCCTGTCTAATTGCATTTCTCCCAGTTCTTTAGTCTCACAGCCTGCTTGATTCTGATTTCTTATTGCTCTGATATTATCTAACAACACTGAAAAGTAAAACCCTCCTGGTGGGACTTCTTTTTACAGGGAACATACTGGTCATATGCATGCTATTATGTACAAAAAGTAATAAATAAAAGCAAATCTAGTGTTCCAGTATAATGAGAGACTGAATGAAAATGGTACACTTCCCTGTTTGTGTATGAAACTTGAGGAATAAATTAAGATAAAAGATTTTTATTATTGATCAAAATACCTTGTGATTCCTTCAGAATTTAAAGAAGACTGAAGTGTGTATTTTCATTTTTCTTACCTAACCTATTATCTTTAAAGTCAAATGGAAAAAATACCAGCAAATGAGATTTGGTTTTACTTTATGTAGAATCTCTCTGAGTGTCAGGGCACTTGAAGAGGAAGACTGTGCATGCACCAAAGGAAGAGTGACAATGTGCATGGAGAGATTTCTGGAAAAGTCTGAATCCAATCATTGTGATACTGGAACCTGTTTTTCCTAGAGAAATAAAATGGAATGGGAATTTATAATGAGGATTACATAAAAGTGCAGGATGAAAAAAAAATCTGTTATAAATGGGTTGAATCATTACTAGAGACAACAAAGATACATGATAACATCAAAGACCTTGGGGAATTATCATAGTGGAGTTGAAATATTCATCAGGCAAGAACATTATAAGTTTATTAATTATATTATAATATTGTGTCACAATCTCTGATTATGTGATTCTGTGATTGTTACCAGCCCCTTTATTAATTAAACTAAGAATATCTATCAAAAACAAATTCAATGTAAGTGTTTCAATCTTCAAAAATATTAAGGCAAAATAAGATTTTATCAAGCAGAAATATGATAATCAATGTCACTTTTCTTCTATTAATCTGCTGATAAACTCTCCTAGTCTAATATATTGAAAGTGAATCTTGATACAGCTATATTTCATTCTTTCTATCTAAACAATATACCAATTTTTGGAAGAGAAAATTTACAGTATTTTAACAAAACATAAGGATCTAAAACAGCAAATGGATTAGATAATTGAAGAGAAATCCATATTTTCATAACAAATTCTTTCTAAATTAATGCTATCTTCTACATGAACTGCATCATGAGTTAGGAAAGTAAAAGTTTTAGTTAATGACTGCAAAGTGAATTAAATATGGAATATAACTTTTTTCCAAGTTCTGAATACTGTTTCATTTAACTATGTCTGTACTGCTAAATTATACATAGTCAGGGAATTTTTCTTCTGCAATTTCTGCGTCTTACCTGGCAAATGTTTTAATGATGGCTAGCACAGTCTAGCCCACAGAATGGTACAGGAACTATCAGAAGCTGAACAATGATGTGGGGACATCAGAAATTCCCAGCTCACTCAGAATGATTCATGTCACACAATATTCTATTTCAAAAAAAAATCAAAATGAGATGGAACAATTAGGCAAACCTGAACAATATTTTTAGACAATTTATTTCATAATTTCTCCAGTATCCACAATCTTCATATAAAAAGTACTGGAAGTTATATATTTCTGTTTAGAGACCTATTAGTTACTAAATTTCTGATCCTTTTTGAATCTGCAGGTACTATCTGCCTTCATAAGCTCCTGTGTCAGTGAATTCAGGAAATTCAATGTGCAGTGAATGAAACAGTAGCTTTTAAACTTCATTTAAGCTAGCATGCTACCAGCTTTAATGACTGCTCTCTAGTTGTATAATTTAAGGGTTGTGATCTAGTTATATATTCATACTCACTCTTCAGGATTTTTTAAATCTCACTTGCACAGTCTTCAGACTTCTCTGGTCTCTCTTCGTAAGACAGTAATTCCTTCTGTCTTCTATTTTAGCTGCCCTTTTGTGTTCCTTTCCTTATGTCTTTGTTTGTCCTTACCAATCAACTGCTGGGACTTGATCCCCTTATACTGAAAGATAAGAGGATTTAATGGGCTATTTCAATCAGGAATGGTCTTAAGAAAAAAATAATGGATTCCAAATATTGTAGGAGGAAAAAAATCATAACATTGAGCTCGTGGGCCAGGAGGCAGCCACAGCACACAGAGACAGATCTTTCAGTCCTGCTGGGAGTGAGACTGAAGGGCACACTGGAGAAAGTACGACTTTGACCTAGTCATCAGCTCTTGGAGATCACAGTTTGAAAGACATCACTTTTGTTATGTCATAAGCACAATATATTTTCAAAACCTCAGAGCACCAGCAGCATAGACAGAATGGACATTCCAGCAAGAACCAAAAAATGCGGGGTGGGGAGGAGAAGATTTTGACCACCATGAGAAAATCATTCCTGTAGAGACTTCCAATTAAATAATTTCCATTATCTATGCAAGTAAGATGGGAAACTGATTCCAGAAATGGTATTCCTGTGAGCTTTTTTCTGGAAACAATTCCCTTTTTGGCTGAATTCCACCTAGCATTCATGCAGAGGGGATTTTCCAGGGGCTGTTTCCAAACATAAAGATAGCATTGCCTTCTGTTCTTTTGTCATACAAACATTTTTTTCCCCCTAACTAGATGGCATTACCTACTGTGGATTAATAAATAATGCTTGATTTATCACTGGAGACTCCTACATAAAACATCTAATTGAATTCCACTTCTTTTTCCCATGGGTGTTGAAACAGGACATGTTTTTTTCTGTTTCATGAGATTCCACTTTTCAGTGCTTTATTGGGATGTACTATAACTTAAAAAAATAATTTGTTTTTAAAACATTGACTGCTATTAATAATAAGCTAATATTTATGTTGCTATTTAAATATAATCCTCTGGACACAGTGGAATAAAACTTTATCAATGATAGCATAACTTTGAGATATTTTCCAAGCCATATAATATTTTGGCATTATGCTTTATTAAATTTCTTCTGGAAAATTACATAATTCCTGAGATATGATCTCTCTAAGTTTTAAGAAAAATACTGTTGCAAAATATATGGTATACACTATGGCCTGAATTAGCTTACCTGCCACTCCCTCCTTGTATAAATTTTCTCCTTTCTGTAATCACACCTCTCTCTTCCCATTTTTTTTCAATGCAAGACTTTGACACAATTCATGTGTTCAGCAAAGAAGGGGGGTTTGAGGGGCAATGAGATGTGATTTAAATGCCTTTGCTGGAGCTTTGGAGGGTAGAAAATCAAATTCAAGTTAGAACAGCTTTTAATATTATTATTATTAGTATTACTACTAGTAGTACTAGTACTACGACTACTTTTAGTAAAGTACTAAAAGTACTAAAAGTACTACTTTTACTAAGAAACACCCAATTCCTGACTGGTATTAAGAGCAGGTCATCTGTTAATGTCATTTAAATTTATATTTTTCTGCTGGCTTTCAGTGTGTTGGCCAGTTTGTCCTGTTTTGTCATTGTTCTGCTCATTGAAGGGGTGTATGGTGTGTGTTTCTTCCAATAATACCAGCAATGTGTTTTCATTTTCAAATAAAATCAGAGATAAATTATAATAAATCTTGTAATTAAATTGATACATGTGTTCTTCAGCAAGAATTTAGAAAATATTGATAGTCTCTGAAGAGAAAATTCAGACTAATTATTTTTATTATCAGAGCCCAACTTTATTAAAAGACTTTCATACTAAATGTTATGCTGAGCATATTATAAAACTGATTTTCTTGAAAAGGTAAGTATTTTTAAACCAAACGCTAAAGTCTACTTAATTCCTGTCTACTCATTAAAAAACTTTTTTTGTAATTTTTTCAATCTATTAATGCTGTTTATTTAGCAAATCTGTAGTCTGCATGTGCAAGTACATAAATTATATTCCTACATATAGATATGAGTATTTAGGGATTTTTAGTATTTTTCTCTTCAGAAATAGTTTTACTGGGACCAACTTGAGTTTATTCTCTTTGACAAAAGCTGCTCTCATTCGAAGAGTCATTTTGTTCTAAGTATCACTCTGAAAAAGAGAACATTAACAGACTGTGTTGTAAATTAATGCATTACAATTCCAAAATTATAATTGCTTGGGTTTGAAACAGACTTCAGAGAATCATATTTTCATGTCACACAATACAGCAATTAACAGAAACATCTTAACGAGGGACAATAGTTTCTTTTTTTTCCTGTTAACTAGATCAAAGGACAAAGGGATTATTTTCATAAATTTATTTTATCTACTTCCATGTTTAGGGCATGAGTGGGGTCCAGAGCTGCAATTCACTGGCCCAGGGATGAAGTAACAATAATAGATCTGCAGTGTTTGTCAGGGCGAACCACTCTTCATCCTGCTCACTGCTGGCTCCATGACCACTGCAGCAGTATCCAGCAGCTTCTAGAAAAGCACTTTATTGTTTTGTTTGGGGGTTTTGCCAGCATTTGCAAGAAATGATGCTGAAGACAGCTGGAATTCTTGAAGTTTCTGGATCCCCAAACTCTGAGGGTTTTGTAAAAATAATAGTGAATTTTTTTGTGCCCCCATAGCATTTTATTAACACTTACTTTTTAATTTTCAAAAATTTTCTCTGTATGTTATGCTTACAGCATGGATTAACAGAATGGAACACATACATTAAGCAAACATTTCTGCTTGTGTCTGCTTGTGCCCACATACTCGTGGGAGTAATGACCAGAGCCACTGGGCATGTGCAGCCCTCCCAGCCTCTGGAGTTGGATATCCACATGAGGTGTTCGGGTTTCCTACTGCGACCTGTCAGTCCTGACAAATGAAACCCGTGTCAGGGTTGGGATCAATTCCTTGCTCTCAGTTCCTTGTTCATTGTGCTGGAACTGCTGCCTCTTACATTGCCTCTTCATCTCCTGGTGTCTGGAGGAGCCCTTTGCCAGGAGAAGGGGCTGAGCCCACGGCAGGATTCACTGCTTGCACCCAGCCAGGATACTGCTCAGGGAAGGGGAACTCTGCCCTCTCCAGCTCCAGCTCCCTCCTGGACTTCTTGAAGTATCAAAGGAGTCCTGGGTAAAACTTCTGCCCTACTTCAGAAGTTTGCACTTCTGAATATATTCTAGCCTTTAAGCTTTGATTTTTTTTTTCCTTTTTTAACACACTGTTTAAAATAGCAAATTTGGTATGCATTAAGTTATATTTTATAAGAAATATTCATGCAAGCAAATGATGTATTAGTCTACTTTTGTTTCATACTTCAGTTTTAAGGATGCATTGACCCACAGTAATATGGAGTTTTTCATTAAGAAGTTAATGTTAAAATAGTGATTTCAAAATTTCTGATATTTAGAGAAGGACCACTTATAAATTAACCTTATTTCAGGCAAACCTATGCTAAACTCTTGAAATGGTCCTAAGAGATTACATTAGTACACCTGAAACTACTGTAAAGATCTCTGAAAAATTAGCTCATATGGACACCAAGACATTTACATTGTTTGGGCTTTCTTTGCTCATGAAAAAAATATTCCAACCCCAATTCTTTCTGGATCATAGAAACCTAAAATCAAAGTATAGCTCAGATGTAAAATTGCAGACACTCCAAGACTGTCACCACTCCCAAAAGAGTTTTTTCACGCTGTGTTCATTGTCAAAGAGGATCTGATGAGCTGCACACATTATTTGCTTACATGTGACTACAAAGCTTGATTGTCAAGGTATTGTTACATGAATGTTATGCTTGCATGAACTTGTAAGTAGGTAGCTCAGAAGAAGTCAATGATTTTCTTAAATGTAGATAATGGGATTGATGTTAGCATTTCCTATTTATTGTCTAGACAGAGACATTAGCCCTTCTCAGGCTGGGGAGGGGAAGTCAACAATCCTACAGGCACAATGTTACAAACTGACATTGTGAAAAAGTGATGGAGCACCAGAGAGCTGTGGAGCAGCAAGGACAAATGTCTGAGCGTTAATGTAGCTTGCACAGAGAAAATGGTCGTATAAAGACTGATGCATCCCACCATCCAGATTTCCCTCAAGAAAAGCAATACCCAGCCTGCGGATCTTGCCCTACAAGTGCATTTCAGCAAGTAAATCATGTCAGCATGGTTACAGTTTGTTATCTAAGTGAAACACATAGACAATCTAAAGTGTACTTACTGCTTTATATATATCCACCTCAAAACACAGCAGTGCTTTATCTTGGCTAATTCTAGGGTTTCTAAAGATTAATTATCTGCTGCTACTTTAATGCTGTCTGATGCAGAAATGATTTTAAAAAACCAGAGATCCATGCCTAGGGTTGAAATGATTCATGACACACATTCACAGTGCTAAATGTTCCAAGAAAAGTAACACAAGGTACCAAATAATGTGGGGAATATTCTCCTTTTCTTTTTATGGCATGGTAACTTTGTTATTGGCATGGTAAAAACCTTTCTCCCAGTAGGAAATTCTACCCAACATATATCAAGTATGGTACAAGACTGAAAATGGGCCTAAATTTCAAGGATCATTGATGGTCATCTCTTATGGTTGTCACTTGTGAAATCGCGGTTAATTCTGAGTTCTAGCTGAAGTTAATGGTGAAGTGGATTTCTCTCACAAGGTTTCATGACCATCTGAAGGCTTATGCACTCATCTAAAATGATCTACTGGTCTTAAGCCTCCCTAAACCTGACCTGTCTTCATGGATGGTATACCTGCTTGGTTAACAGAATTGTCCCTCTACCTGTTTCTTTTTAGCACCAATTCTAAGGAAGAAGAATGTTTGTTTGTTTGTTTGTTTGTTTGTTTGTTTTCATCCACGGCATTAGGAACTGTAAAAATAGCTATTGTTTATAAAAGAGTACATTCTTTATATCTGGAGCATTTTACACTACTTTTAGTAATTAATTTAATGATACAAAAGTTAGATTTGTTTTAACTAAATGCCAATGTAATTTAAGCTGTATAATTAGTAAAGGCATTTATTAGTGAGTTTTCTTTAGACTTCTCTACTTTTAAAAAGCAAAAGGGTTAGTTTGGTAATTGGTAGTTTTATTATATCTTGCACTGTACTTGTTTACAGACAAAAAGCAAGCCCCCACATGGAAAAGCTTCACATATGTTTATTTGTCCTTACCATATTGAGGTCTACATGCAAGGCATGGAACACAGAAAAAATTGTTAAAAAAAAATCTGACAAATTAACTATGTTAAAAAAATCTTGGTTCATTGAACTAAACATGCTTATTCTGAAACACCTTCAGTTTCAGAAACTCTTACAAAAATAAGAATGAGTTTGGGGGAAACCCTTTTACTGAATCCCTTCCTTCTGCACTGACTTTGGTGTCTGCAGAGCTGTTTCTTGCACATCTTATCAATTCAGTTTATATCCCTGTCCATTCTAGTTTGATTCTTATGTCATTCAACATGTTTTTATCTATTGAATTTTTCTAGCGCAGCAGCTGTTGGAATGTGGTTGTGTATGTTTCTGCTCTCATTTGGGAAGTCTCCTATGAAGATAATTTTAGTTAGAAAGATGGAATGGAGAATATTGTGAAAAATAATGCCTTTTCGGGATTAGGTGTAAGTGGTATTTTACAACAGATTTTGCACCAGGTATTTTACACTGAATCCAGAGTAAATACCCACTTCTTTCTTCTTTTAAGCCAAGTTTTGGATTAGAACACTGACAAATTTCTCTTGACATACATCAATTACAAAAAAACCCAGAATAAATATAATACTGTCTGCTCACTTAGAAATTGTTCTCTTGTTTCTTGTAGGATGAATTATCTCCTGATTTAATTCAATGAAATCAAAAGTATGTCCCCATGATAGCATGCTTTTAGTTTATCACTGTCATGAGGCTTTTCTGGACTCCATAACTACTCAAGCACCGCAGTTGATTGAATAGAGTTTGGATTTATTTTGTAGAGAAATGCATGTGGACCTCCAGGATAGCTTTTATGCTTTCTTAAAATGGCAAAAAAATATCTTGTGTGTACATGAAAAGCCCTTTATCCAACACAGTAAATACAAATGTGGAAGCACTCATAGCTGCTAACATATATATTGTGTTAGGAATAAAAGGTAATCAGTTTTCACCAGGTGAATAGAAGAGAGATCTGAAGTTTGCCTTCCACTCAGAGTACCTCCACTGAGTTAAATCAGTTAAAATGAGACAGTATTTGATACTAAGTCTTTATAACAGGCTAGAAGAAAACACACTTTTGACTGGGTGGCCTTTATAAAAAAGTTCTGAAGTCCAGGCCATGTTCAATATGTAATGGGAGGAAAGATGAGCTGAGGCAATAAGAACACTAAGCAATTCAAGGACTCTTAGATCCCAGAAGGTCAAAGTCTTTTTCCTTACTTTTGGTTTGAAATTACTAAAGATCTTCCTACGGGATTATCTTTTTTTTGCACAACAACTCTTTCCACTGGTGTAAACAGTAGTGCTTACATCATATGAAATGGAACACTTGCGTAAGGCTTTCTAGAACTAGAGATGACACACATTAGTTTATAACAGGATTATTTTGATGCAGTATGCTCACATGTAGTAAATATTCAGCAAAGGAGCTGTGGTTTCTGTAGCATATAAATAAAAGAGATACAAAATTAGGAAGGAGGATAAAAATTATTATAAACTGAATTAGTTGAGTGCATGAAGACATTGTTTTTAGCAGATATACCATTGAATGGAGAATGGGATGGCCATTTCCATGAGGACTAGGATTCAGGATGAGAACAGAGATAAGATTAGCACAGACAGTCAGGATTTGAAATAGGGGCTGGGACAGCATCAAAGCAAATATTGCTTCAGTCCAAAGGCACCATAACTTACAAGACCATCTTCCACTTCTGAAAAAAAATAAACCCCCCAAAAAAACCAAAATAAAAACTCACAGTTCTTTTAAGCCTAGAGAAGTAATTTATTTTTGTCAGTCTTATAAAATGCTGTCAAAAATTGCTGCCTGTTGAACTGCACCAACAGATGTGAATGGTCTGGAAGTGTAAAACCAGTCTTCTCAAAAGATACAGCTGAAAGACTTGGAGGTGTTAGTATTCCCTCCAAAGAAAAGTAAGATCTGGAGAAGGCTCAATAGTGTTAACTGACAAAATATTTTCTAGGACCCTAAGTATTTAAAGTTGATCAATTTGTTTTTATTATAACTATTTAAAGAGTATTAGATTTTTGAAAGGCACAGACATTTTCCTAGTTTATAAAAGACTGCAGTGTGTAGTATAAATTAGGTAATAAATTTAATGATGTGTCAAGACATCAAGTTTAACCACAATTTTTGTCTTGACAACTTAACAGTCAACAAGATGTAATGGGGTAGAGTCATTGGACTCTGTATGTCAGGCATAAACCTCAAAAGATAAGAATATATTATGTGATGTAATATAAGTGCAGTCACAGGGAATCAGTTACATACAGTACTTTGTGATAACTGTCGAGTAACCAGTTACCTAAAGGATGCATGGGAGATAAAAGGGATATGAAAGATTAGTATTTTATCATTTTTCCTCCACTGATACATTGTGATGCATGTCAATTATATTTCTGGCAAGCTGAGTTTTTGACTGACATTGTATATGAATTTTGTTACTATTGTTGACTTTGATTTTCATCTTGTTCAGTTTTGTCTATGAAAATTGACAGATGAACAAGGTTTTCATTTTTCAAGTAACAAATATAAAGAATTAATCTGTAATTGAATTTACTTCCCTTTTTCCTCAGCAGCCTTATGACAATTGCAATGGCTATTTTATGGTAGAACATGAGATCTGAATTTGCACTAAAAACACAAAGGGAGAAAAGTAGGGAGAAATAATTCTGTATCAGAAGGGTTTGAAATGGAGTGAGCAAAATTGTTCTGTTTTTCAACTGAACATCTAGATTTTGTACTTGATTTTCATTTTTTATTTATTCATTTATTTAATTTCTTTTTCTGGAATCTTGTTCTGCATCTCTTTCAATTCTGCTTGTTAATATTCTATCATGCAAGATATTAAGTCAATGTGTAACGTAAAATTATGTGATGACTCAGCTCTACGTTATGAATACGTGTGCATGAGTGTGTGTACTCTGCTTATTCATTATTTGTTTTTGTATACATGCAAACTACTAAATAAATTGTAAAAATATTTGTTTCACAAATGCAGACCTTGACCCAAGCATCTTCTTTAGCATCATAAATACTTTATTGATTTTTAAGTACATATAAAAAATAATAGCAGCAAGAAAATAATATTTTGTATTAAATCTTTAAAACATTATACAACACAGCAATTAATAAGAATCACTGTCTTAGAAAAGTTTGTAAATTTGTTCTGTCCTCATGTCATTCTTTCCTACATGAAAATTATCATTGAAAGTACAACTGCAGAGTTTATCTGCTTTTTTATAATGATTTTATATACAGATATCATTAATGATACTTTAAAATTATGAAAATAAATTCAGGATATTTCATCAATTAATTTCAATAACTACGTGCCCCCCTCCTGCATATCACTGGGTATTAATGAAAGTGTGCAAACATCATAGATTCTTTAGCTTCATATATTACAGGTGTTAAAAGCAGTCTTAGGAGAGCCGGGAGCAATAAAAATTTGAATTAATCACTTGGTTTGTGATATGTATTTCTGTGAATTACAGAATCCAAACTGTCACAGTTTAACCTCAAACATCAACTAAGTACCATGCAGCCACTCCTTTTCCTCCTGCTGGTGAGATAGGAAGGAACAATGGTAAAACCTGTGGATCAAGATATGAAAGTTTAACCAATGAAATAAAACATAATAATAGCACTATATTATATGGAATATCCCATTAGGCAGTTTGTATAAGTTCTCTCAGCCATGTTCCCTTCCAGCTTTTTGACTCACAGGTAGAGCATGGGAAACTAAAGTGTCCTTGATTTTGAGGATACGCAGTGCTTAACAACAACTAAAACATCAGAGTATTATCAACATTATTCTCAAATAAAATTCAAAACACAGAACTGTACTAGCTGCTAGGAAGACAATACATCACAATACATCAGCTGAAAATAGGACATCAACACTTCCAATTTTCCCCAAAATTTTATGAAAAGCTTATTCTTTAAAGAACAAACACCTGGCCATGCGGAGGTTGAGAGGAGAAGCTTTCTGTCAATAAATAAAATTTCTTAAATACTTTCTTGGTTGAAGCCAAGAGGAAAGGAACATATTCATAGGACCAATTGATGTTAAATACATAATGCCATAATGCCAAAATTTAATCAAGTTTTTATTTGTGCTGGTGGCAAAGATCTGAATTGTAGTTAACACTCAAAATATTTAGCAGTTTTTTTCTTAAATTTATTTCAGTGTCAGTAGTGCAATAGAAGTACTTTATGAGAAATTAGTTGTTTTATTGATTTGTTCTTATGAGTTATTATATTTTATATTGTATTGCTTGAGTTTTCAAGCCTTTCAACTTAATTTTCTTGCTTTTGTACTTATTCATGCCAGTAAGGCCAAATTACTTGAAAGAATGCTGAAAGCAAACATGAAAGAGCAATGTTATGGTTCTATTGAAAATTTGAATATATATGGATAGTGAAGGGAATTTAAGAAGATACGGTTTGCCCATTCCAGTTCCCTCTGGAACTTCTGAACAGTGTCAAAGGGTTTTAGATGAAGTTAAGACTCCAGCTCTGAGGTTTTTTTAAGCTCACAGATGTCACACTACACCAATATGAACACTTTACACATAAATGACTGCCTTTCATAGGCTTAAAGGCAAAACTTTACAAATGCTGGACTGTATAATTACCCAACTTTTATTTTTATGAAAGAAAATATATTATCCAACTGTTTTCAAGCACAACTTTCATGGCATTTCATAGAGTGCAATGCAATTGTATTTGATCTAAAGGATGAAACAAATTTCTTTCAGTTTTGTGTCTGTTCTTTTTTGCTTGCTGGCAAGCTTAGTGAAACTTTCTTTGAGAGCCTGGTATAAGCTACCAAAATCTAATGGGAAAAATTCAACTAAATATAAATTCTCTATAAATTAGGCTCTTTTCAGAATCCTAATTGCTGTTCCATTTCACTTCTGAACTGATGATTACAACTGATTGAAAAAAGACTAGAAATCTCAAATTTGAAAGATCTGAAATTTCATTTGAAACAGAAATTGCAATTATTCAATATCTCTGGGAATCCTACTCTGCAGAGGGACTTAGGTGTTTTCTGCATTCCCTGCTGAACATGCCTTGAACTTACAATATTTAATACTGAAGGAAGATTTACCAGCTCATCACAGGAATGAATTCACTACAGGTTATGTGCTTTTTACATCTGCAGCAAATCAACAGAAACATCCAGAATTTTTATCCAAGTGCAATTATCAGAAATCTTTCTAAACACATCAAAAGCTCAGATACCATGAAAATATTAATAAATGAACAAACATGGGTTTTTTAATGGAACATATTTTTCATCTAAAAGTGGAATTTCTGTCTTTCATTCCAAATAAACTCTACTTAAGTTCAAAAGACAGGCACCCCATGAACCTGAGTGCTATGGCTCATCTCTCAGAGTATGGTTTTTAAAATAACCTCTAAAACATTGGAGAGCAGAAGTCACATTCTGCTTCTGTTTGAGAGAATTTCAGTTTAAGCTACTTCTTCAGAGTCTGAAACAACTATGCCTGCAATTTAAATCACTTTCTGATTTCCTGTGCAGAACCAGTGCATTTAACACCATAAAGTATTTAAATCCTTAAAAAGTCAAAGAAAATATGAGACTGTGTCTTGGGTTATGGAAGCAAAAATGTATATTCTATTTTCATCTGCTGAAAGCAGTTGGGGAAATGGTGTTTTTTCTTTATCTCTTGTTACTCTGGGGGGAGGGGGCAGATGCCTTTCTGATAATGGCTCAGCTATTAAAACTGAGTGGGGTATTGTTTCTTATCTCTTTCACCACCCATCCTCCCTCCAAGGGATATTTTCTGCTAATGGGCCATTAAGGCTCACCAATGACAGGACACATTTACATCATCCTATTGTGAGATGCTCCACCCACTGGGTGGGGGCTCCAGGGTCCTACCTAGATAAAAACTGAGACTCAGAACACCAGGGATCCTGCTTTCCACTGGATCCCAGAGGAAGATTGGCCTCATGTCAGCATCACTGGACCCTTCTTCATCGGGATCATCTACTCCAACAGAGCCACATCTGTTTCTCCAGGAGGACTCCTTCCAACACCCTGACCAACAGGGTGTCAGGTTGTGTCCCTGACTCTGTCAGGGTTTTCTGGTTTTTTGTTTCTTGTTTACTTGTTGTCTTTTGTACTATTACATTTGTATTTTTAACATTCCTAGTAAAAGAACTGTTATTCCTGTATCTTTGCCTGAAAGCCCTTAATTGCAAAATTATAATAATTTGGAGGGAGGGAGGTTTACATTCTCCATTCTAAGGAAACTCCAGCTTTCCCTAGCGGATACCTGTCTTCTAAACCAAGACAGACTGATTCTTAGCCAGATGGTTATAACGTATTCTCAGCAGAAGAAACTCTTGGACTTGATATTACTTAAATAAATTTTAAAGATAAATGGAAAAATATAGAGTGGCATTCACTGACACAGTTCAAGACTACGTATCTGAAGTGGCACCCAATATAGGGTGCTAGTGATGTAGAAATATATAAAGATTAAGATATCCCTATTCTGTTTTCTTTGTTTTGATTTCTGTAAGCTCTTCAACAGTTTAAGTTAGCAGATTTTTGTGGGCTTCAGTCACAACTTCCTTGCAAGTGTTGCACAGGAAGCCAGCAGGACAGGACATTATTTCTTCTGTGAATCAACATTTTGGATGACCACGTGCTAGAATGGGATACCAGGTATTTCTAAGGTCACATCATGACATGAAAGTTCACTTTTCTCCACTCTCAGGTATATGATTTTTGGATACTGAAAAAGTAATTCTTGTCTCATACTCTTCACTTCAGGCATAGTTAAAAACATTCTCAACAAATATATGAGCAACTCACAACATGCCTTTATGTAGTTCAATGCAACTATAGTCAATCAATCATTGTGCTTGAGGAATTGCTTCATATGTGAGAAGATGGTTTTGTGTTTCATACCAAAGCCTTCTCACATAACCCTACGAATGAGTCTTATTATTTTTTAGTTCACAGTGCCATAGTATGTAGAGATAATATTATTATTTTCTTTCTGTTTTGTCTTTTGAGATTTTAAAATCTGAAAATGAGAAAATAAGAATGGATGAACTGTTAAAATGGAGTCAGTGTCTACCTTAAAGATATTTCTTGGGGACAATCACACATGATACAAACTCTTGGAAAGGTGTTTACATTAAGCTTTATTTTTATAGAGGAAAAATATGTGATCAGAAAATAAATAATGAATAGGTAGTTGCTGAACTTCAAATGGTTGTGATTTTCTGCTGGTAAACCACATACAATCTAAATAAGAAAAATGTATTAAATCTCTAATTTTTTATTTGTATTTTAAAACACTAATTTTTGAAGAGCTTAAAACTTTTATAAACAAGTCAGAAGGGAGAAAACCTAAAGAATAATGAGTATCTGTGAGAAATGCTTAAAAAGATAAACACAACTGAATCCTTACTGTGGGTTGAAATACAGGATGAGGTCCATAATCCATTCAGAGAGATCTGAGGGTAGCCATCTCTCAAATTTCCCTGTGTCTTGGTTTGGAAAGACAGGGGTCTGCCAGGGAAAGCCAGAGCCTCCCTTGGAATGGAGAATGTAAACCCCCTCCCTCCGAATTATTATAATTATGAAATGAAGGGGCTCTCGGGCAAAGGTATGGGGACAGGAATAACAGTCCTTTACTACTAGGTATAACAAGGCAAAGAAACCAAGAAATTCATCATTAACAGCAAAACAGAAGCAGGAACCTCGTGACGACCTTCTCGGCCGAGGCAGGAAGGGATGGAGGAAGGCTTTGCTTCACAAAACCCGGGGCAGTCTGATCCCGGTGCCCCTGCAGGACTCTGAGGAGCACCAAGTACTTTGTTTTGGGCAAGCACCCACCAGTACCCAGCCGTTAGTCTCCTAGCAACTCATGGGGAAAATTCCAGTAAGTAAAAAAGGAAGAAATTTAACCCCCAACAGCCAGTCACTAACGCTGTTAGGTTTAAAGGTCTGTCTCCAGCACAGGGGCTATGAGAACCTGCACACTCTCTGGTGACTGTATGCCAAAGAAATCCAGCAATTTATTAAAAAAGGCATTGAGAAATTGTCAGGGCTCTAATCTGCTCTTTTTTCTGACACTATATACTCAAGGATATGAAAGATCATATTCCCAAAGCTGCATCCTTTTCAAAAGGTGCTCAAAAAATTGAGACATTATTTTGTTCATCTGATCATTCCAGCAGTCTTCCTCAGAGTTGCTACATATATGCATTTTAACTGAAACACAGAGAAAAAAACTTTACAGAATTCTTATCAGTTGTAACAATCTTCTTTCCTTTTGTTCAGCTTCAAAATTAGAAAAGGTAATAGCAGTAGCTTGCTTCAGGAGAGTGCCAATAGCAAAAGACTATTTAATTAAAATTACAAGCCACAGCACAGCTTAAGATTTTGCTTAATGGTTACTGGCTTGGAATCACAAATAGTCCCAGTTAGTATTTAGTTAAAATAACAGCAGGCAGAAGTCCCTTACTTATAAAGTACCCTGGCTCATGTGAGTTTGTTATTTTCCTGTCCATAAAAACACAGAATTTCTGTTTATGCAATATGACCATTAACTTTCTGTATACTCACTGTATGTGAATGAGCTCATCCATTCTTACTGTCTTGAGTGCATGTAATACATGCCATCCCTGTGAACCTGTTTGATTCTTTGAAAAAATTAGATGCCTTGTGAGAACAAGATAGGTCAGTGTCACTGACAATACCAGCATGACAAGGCCAGGCACGGAGCTGGAATATCACTGTAGCCAAGGTAGGTGATTAGGCGGGACCTGACATGAACAGAGCAGAAATTTTGAATTAAACAGAAATAGAAATCCTTTGGCCAAGGAAGTTTTCTCATGAAGTTGTTGGTAACTGGAGTTTGTAGGCACATCTGCTTAAAGGGAAAATTGCTTCTGCCATTTTGTATCCTGAAGTGCCAGTGCCTACCAAGTTGCCTTGGGCAAATTTCCTTTTCCTTAGAACCATTAGGGTGTATACTGTTATTTTGGGTTGACCCTGGCTGGATGCCAGCTGCCCACCAAAACCATCCTCTCACTTCTTAACTGAACAGGGGAGAGAAAATATAATAAAGGGCTTGTGGGTGAAGGTAAGAGCAGAGAGAGAGATCACTAACCTGTGAATATAATGGGCAATAAGACATAACTTGGGGAAATTAGTTTAATTTATTACCAATCAAATAAGAGTAGAATAATGAAAAATAAACCCAAATCATAAAAACGCCTCCCCTTTCCTGTCCTTTCTTCCCAGGCTCAACTTTCCCCCCAGGTTTCTCTACCTACTCCCGTGCAAGTGGAACAGGGAAACAGAGAGTTGGGTTTGTGGTCAGCAGAACATTATTGCTGCTGCTCTTTCCTCCTCATGAGGAGGACTTCTCACGCTCTTCCACTGATCCACAGTAGATCCCTCTCATGGTAGACAATCCTTCATGAACAGATACCTCTAGCATTGGTCCATCATATGGTCACAAGTTCTGTGAACACACCTGCTCCAACACGGGCTCCTCTTTTCACAGGTACACAGGCAGAGTATGGGCTTCCCATGGCATCACAGCCTCCCTCAGGCATCCACTTACTTCAGTGTGGGGTCCTCTATGGGCTCCAGGATATCTGTCCAGCTGTGGTTCTCCATGGGATGTAGGGGCACAGCTGCCTCGCCATGGTCTGAACCATGGCCTGCAGGGGAATCTCAGTTCTGGTGCCTGGAGCACCTCCTCCGCCTCCTTCTCCACTGACCTAGGAGTTTCTTTCCCATCCTTGATTCTCTCTCTGGCTAAAGTTGCTGATGTGCATTTCCCCCCTCCTTCCTAGCTGTGTTATCCCAATTGTGCTACCATCACAGTTGAATGGCTCTGCTTGGCCAGCAGCACGTCCATCCTGAAGCTGTCTGGCATTGGCTCTGTTAGACATAGGGGAAGCTTCTGGCAGCTTCTCACAGAAACCACCTCTGTATTCCCCAACTACCAATGCCTTGCCATGCAAAACCAGTGCAATTGGATATCCTCTATGAAGAACAAATGTAGGGGCTTCACTGATGGCAGGAAAGAAAATACCAGAAGTGAATTGAGTTCCTGAATTACTTTTAGAGTTAATGTACATAAGAGTGTAACCTGACCTATCCGGTTCGTAGCTGCAGCAGTAATATTTTCAGCAAATGCACACTCTGATGCAGCTGTTTTGTGTATTGTGTATGACCTTGGGCCAAGAGGAGGCTGACTATTCCTCTTTGTGTCCTGTGACTGGAGTGTAAAAGTGCTCAAAGACCTTAGATCATCATTCAGACTGAATTCTCCTCCCTTCTCCAATTCTGCCTAAACACACATATTATCTATATAATGCTTCAAAATACCCATATAATGTCTGTGACCATCTAGAATCAAAAGTGAAGATTGTTGATGTCATAATGTATGGGAACAAATTTACTAGGAAAAAGGGAAGAAAAAGATATTTTGGTGCTCTCTACATCACTGAATATAGCAAATAGAAGAATGAACTCCAGTGAGACATTTTATGACTGCATAGTTTACCCATTTAGTCCTGGCTGTACCTGTTTCTTTTTCATTATGCCAACTGTACAGGTAAATATACCCTTAAAATTCAGTTTTCCATGTTGAAAGGTGCCTGTATAAACAAGGTTTGATTACTTCTACACTATTTTCCCTGCAAATCTTCAACCTTTAATAGACACCTCTCTGGTATTTGTCTTGTCAGGTGGAAAATCAGAGTGAAAAAGATAGCATCAACTGCTCTTTGAATACTCCAGGGTTTAATTGCTTGTGAAGTTCCAGAAGAATCTGATTGAAGATTCTCTCAGCCAGTGGTGAACCCAGGCATGCCTTCAGGCCTCTGTGGTCACAAACACTCTGTTCAGTGATTAGTCAAAATGACAAACCAAAACCTGCATTGCTAAAGGGTCCTTTCCAACTTTCATCTCTTCTCCCTCTCCAACAAAAATCACTTTCTTAGTGATTGTAAAACTTAAAACTTCAAGCATTGGCTACAG
This sequence comes from Hylia prasina, assembly GCA_013397195.1. Classification (NCBI taxonomy): domain Eukaryota; kingdom Metazoa; phylum Chordata; class Aves; order Passeriformes; family Sylviidae; genus Hylia; species Hylia prasina. Next base: position 1,112,806 of record VYXD01008375.1, read on the forward strand.
TTAAAAGGAATTAGTAGATTATCTAGATTTATCTTCTGAATTTCAGTCTTTTATTTTTACTTCCATGTTATGGTCTCAGCAACCAGAATTTCTGAAGTTTTCCATACATGTAAGTTGATGTCTTGTCTATCTTCAGCTGAGTGGTGTGTGCTTAACACTTTTCATAACTAGGGGATCAGGGAAAAACTTCAGGAAACATAAAGGGACAGAGGTGACCTAAGTTCAGCACTGTGGAAGAAGAAGATGTTGCTTTAGACTGCAGAAAGCCTAGACGATTTGAGCTCAGACTCCCTCTTGCTCCAGTTCCCATTGAACCATAAATGCCTGCCCAGGGCAGAGAAATAAAGGGGTATGAGGAGGCAGCATTTCAAAGCCATTCTATCTTTACAAAGAAAGAATAGCCACTGATTCAGACACTGATTATATGTGGCAGTTTTGTACTCTAAAAAAAAAAAGAAAATCCCGACAGATTAGATACAGCTACATGTATTTTTCATTTCCAATAGGCAGGAAACTAGGTTGTCCTAGATCATCTGTCTTCCACTTTCTTCCATTCTTACCCGGAGCCTGGAAAAAGAAGCAAACAAATAAATAGTCATGGGAACCTCAGCCTTGTCATAATTAATGAAATATCATTTTAAATGTCATCTAGCCAAACATATCATGAATATTTCTAATCTATCTAAATACTAACTCATAAATTGTAGCCCTAGGTAAGATATTGCCTTGCATTTAGGACAGCTAATATGCCACTGTCTATTGTAGCAGGCTCATCAGCACAACAGAGGCTTTCTTGACGGTTTTATTTTGGTGTGCACTGGAAATAACCCTAAAAGCAAGTGTCCATTTCAAGGATTTATTTTCAAATAGGTAATAGTTTTGTAAACTTCTCTTTCCAACTTAAACCAATGAAAACTTTGGCTATAGTCACTTGTTTTCTGCAGTGTTTTGCTGAGAAAATAACAGCTTTTTCTCCACTACAAATAGCAGGTATAATAGAAACAAAATTGTGTCTTCAAGATGTCAGTAGCTAGAAAAGTTTCAAGTCCAGTCCTCCCAATATTGCACACATACTTATCTTCACTCCTATGTGTGGTTCAATTGAAACCTCTATTTTGTGCACCACTCAGTGGGTAATTGCATCTGCTCAGGCAGGATGTAGTATTTGGGGGAGCTTTCCTGCCCAGAGAAACAAGGGGTTGTAAGAAGTAGCTGTATATATGATCTGCCTACCTTTTGTGTCAGTGTTCCATGTTGTCTCAAGGGGAATATAAAGCATCAAATTAAAACATTACAGAACAGAATTTGCCCAGGAAATTACACTTTTACATTCTTTTCCTTCCTGCACTAGCTTTGCCAAATTGTGTCCTGTGTTCTAAATACCAACAGGGAGCAGTAAGTAAACCAGACCTTTAATTTTCATGTCTAGTAATAGTACATATTTTGCATTTGATATTACAAAAATGGCTTAATTTTGTTTCCATTGAAACATGAAATAAACATTGTTTGGTTTAGTGCTGTATCTATAAATATTTCTCAATTTTCCAGTTCCTGAAGGTCTGTTTAAGTTGATAGGACAATCAGATATTCTCTGCACTTGCTATCATTGAATCCTTCTTGGTGTATATTAATTGTTAGGTGATTGCCTTCTGTTTCTGTAACTGTCTACACATAAAGCTTGTGTAATACTAGCATATGTGGATCTCAATACCATTTTATCCAGTCAAGGTCTGACTGAAATATGATTGCTGATAGTGGAATCTTTCCTCTGACTGAGTCAGGCTAGGTCAACAACAAAAGGCAAGCCACTGGCATAAACACAATTTTTTTTGTATATCTGTGTTTTTTTCTTCAGGAAATTTCCCTTTTTGAAAAGAGAGCAAACTTATATGAAATTTTTATACTAAAAATAATGCTTAGATTTCTTTGTCTATTTATCTCTGGACAGAAAGTTTTCTACTGTATTTTAAAAATGCCACTGTTCTTCTTTTGTTACATTGCACTAGAAGAATCTCTATATAAAATATTTAAGAAATTAAACTTTATAAGTTAATTTAAAAGGGGAAGACTAATAATGAAAAAGAGTAATCACCTGTTGCATTGTTTCTCTTCAAAGGAAAAAATCATTCAACCTACTTTTATCACTTAGGCTGGAAATGTAATAATGTTAGACATTACATAAAGACTGTCAAACAATACAAATTTTATTATATTGAAATAATATATGGAATAGGTCAAATTCATCCCATATGGAGCTTTATTGAATTGAACAGGCTTACATAATCTATTACAATTGTGTGCTATACAGTAATTCAGATGGAATTGTTTGCGCATCAATTGTTTCTAAGAGCAACTGCACTCAAAACCTCAAAAATGCAGAGGATCACAATTTCATTATTCCCAGCTCCATTGCTTTCCATTGTTATGTTTTTTTCAGAGAGTAACTGCGGTTACATTTCAATGCTGTTATGCATTAATTTAATCATTGAAGTGTATTTCTGCAGTGATAAAACCTATGATGAGAGAGTCCAGCTGCATTTTCTTAAAAACACAGCAGTAATTTTATAGTGGTTAGTGAACAGCCAGGCTGAAATAGACAGGCTAAATCACTGAAAAATGTATGTGATTTTATTTCCCACACAAAGGAACACTTGGAACTAGAGTTTATCCTAAAGTCCAGATACCTAAAGCTATTAGGGTTTAATTCCTCTTGTGGGAGTTAGGATTTTAGACAGCTTTAAAAATTTTTATATAAGAACCAAGGAACCACCATGATGCTGAAATATTTCAGTTCCCTTTGAAGTCAGCAGAAATCACACAGCTCTTAAACAACAACCTGCACTTCGAGGGTTTGAACTGCAAGACATCATCTCTTTTTTAAATATGTGTAATTTAAGTAAACTGAATAAGAAGGATTATTTTTAAGAAAAATCAGTTTAGGTGTGAATCTGTCCAAAGAGTTCTTTCATATTCCATCTTGCCAGAATAGGGAAGCACAATGCATTTAGAGCAAGACATTTTATTTTTCTCTAACTAATGTTTCCCACATCATTCCTCATTTTCACAATTTCTCATTTGGTTTTTACAACATGGAGAAAACTAACTGTAGTCATAAACTAAGGGAATTTCTACAAAGATACCAGTGTGACCCTGCTAAATATTTCTGTAGCAAATATTTTGGAATTCCTATCACCAAATGAAACCTTCTGTCTTAAACTCACTGGTCAGATTCCTAAAAAGAATAGGGGACAAGTGAAAAAAACATCCTTTCTATCAAACAAAAATATTCACAGAATCTAATGATTTGAAAAATTTAGAAAGAAATAGAAAACTCTCTGGAGATGCACCTATTCTAGACCAGAATGCAGTTCAGCCACCTTCCCCCCGCCCCGCCCCTTTGGAGATTCAAGACAGGCCAGTGTTGTCCTTCACAAAGATCACATTTCACAATATACACAATTTGGGTGAGTGTCTCAGTAGTATGTTCCCCAGGCTCAGAAAAAAGGGAGCATCATTAGAAGTTATTGGCTGGAGTGTTTGTTTGGCAGTATCATACCTCAGGACATATATTGTATATATGTGCATTTTCAAGACCCCTTATTTCTCTGTTCCTAAGAGATTATTTTTTCCCATCATACCCAGCCCTATTGCAGACTTCAGTATGGAAGACTAGAGAGAACTTATGTTTTTTGCCCCAAAACATTTCTTGCCAACTGGAATTGGGATTTCTGGCTTAAGGAATGGATGTCCTCTACCCCTACCTAGGGTCAAAAGCACGACTTTTTTTAAAAAAACACATCTAAAGATATTACAGGCAACAGAAGCCTTAATATATGAAGATTCTAGGCTTTCAGGTTGTGGGTTGTGATGGTTTTGTTCAATACCAGGAAGGTAAGTGTCCACACCTACTAAAGGTAATATAAATAAACCTGAGCAGAATTTAGATTATTTGTGTACCAAACACTGTTGTATCTCTTAAGATATCAGATATAGACAGTTTAAAAACAGGGAGTTTCAAGGTTCTCAGTGATGCCTAAATCTTCATTTAGGAGTCTGCATTGGAAGAAAATTCAATTAAATTACTTCGTGAATTTGACACAGAATCACAAAGGAAGTTTAAAGTTAATAGGAGGCTGAAGGCTGAACACAATTCAGTGATCTCACTATCAGAGCCCTTTGTTTAGAGACAATTCTTCAATATTTTCCAATATTACAAATATTATTCAATATTCAATTATTCAATATTAAATATTATGTTTTTTTCAAAATTATTCAATATTTTAAACTGGAGTAAGCCCAATTGAATATATCAGTTCCCCTCTAGTAGTAGTAAATCAGTCCAGAAATCTCTATATCCTCCATTTGAGTTTACTGTACGATTGCCAGTTAACCTAACAAAGTCATTTTCTAAAATGCAAGGAGGTTTCAGCATCTTCTGGTCATAAATACTAAATCAGTTCCCACACAAACACTGCAGAAACCTTAGCTGACATTTTAGATCAAAATTGTTGACACACAGCATGGGCAGAATGGATCATATAACAGCTTCAAATGATTTAACTGCTTCCTGTATTGACTTAAACAGGGCTGCTGCTTTATCCTTAAAACATTAGGTTTCTTAAGTAGAAGGCTGTACCTGTTATTATCAGCTCAAGCTTAGGTGCAGAAATCAAAATTATTCTAAGTAACTCAATAGATTCCCTAGCCCTGCAAGGAGCACCGATGTTCAGAACTGAACATGCATGGAAAGAACAAGAGGAATGTGATAAGTTTTAATTAAATAATTAGCATCAATAAACAAGAATACATATTTGAAAATCATTGGCCTGTTTAATGATCTTTAAAATTAATTAGAAACTCTCTTAAGGGAAAATGCAAATGGAGGCTGTACATTAGTAGTATATTGCAAATAACATTAATATGTTTTGTTGCTGGAAAAATTTTGACTGAAGATAGGTTGAATACTACAATGTTAGCTCCTCTGTCTCATCTAACAAAACCAGTTTAATTGATTTCCTCATTGAATCTTAATTACAACCATTAAGGGATATGGGGATATTTTGCACCTGAAGATATTTCTGGGGCACTCTTTGGTGATTACTCTTTGCTCCTATTAACAATAAAAATTCCTAGGCTCTACTCTAAAAATACATGCAAGACAATTGAATTGGACTGAACTCATAGTTATAGACACACATTAAAACTCCTGTCTATAATTTTCAAATACAATACCACAGAATATAAACCCTTCATTACTCCTTCCCGCCTCCCCTGTTTGCTGTCAGTCAAATTCATAGCATTTAATAACAAAATCAAAGGGTGGCTTTTCCACCTAAAATTTCAATATGCTTTAATTAGCAGTTCAGACCTATAAATGAAGGTTGACAATAACCAAAACAGAATAACATTATAGTTCATCCCTTTAAGTTGATTCTATAAATGATTTCTTGAACAGAATCACATATTTGCAATCTAGCATGGTGTTGTTTCCTTTTGCACTTGAGACTGAAGGGATCATGCCTGGGATTCAGCATCACTGGTATAGTTTTCTGTCTTTCAAGACAGGAACTTTCTTTAAGCTGAGATTTTGCTGTAAATGTTTAACTGCTGGCTTCAAGAAAAGGAAGATTTAGTCATGCTGCCTTCAAACATCTGTAATCTTAACAACTTTTTGATAGGAAAAACCAAGCCAGTAGTCCTGTGTTCTGTTCCTATGTCTGCCAGAAGACCAAAACTCTCACATTTATTGAAATACCCTGGATTCCAAGGTCAGCATTCTGGATCACTTAGTTAACCTTCCTGCTGTCAATACTTATTCCTTCAGCTTATTCTTCCTTCAACTCAATTGATTGAGTTTATAAATTAAATAATTGCCATATATAATTGTTTATGCATAAACCTTGAAGAGTATTGGAGGGTAGGGAGCACACCTTTTTGTTAGGAAATGAGAGGAAGGATGGCCATGGACCTTTTTTTTTTTTTCTTTTTTAAGTGTATTCAGAAGCTTAAGGAGCCCCCGAAAGAAGAAAGGAGTTTGGTCCCATCCATTACCAAACAGGAAAGGCTGAGATACATTGAAAGTTGGTGGATCCATTTTTTTCAAGGACATTTCTGAGTTACTGAAACATGAGAACAGTATGTGCAGAACAGAACTGAAAGAGAAAGGAAGAGAAACTCCCTCTCAATGGCGTGGATGGTTTCTGTATGGCCATCGGTCACTAGTCTGCCTGGCTATCAAATGAGCTGTGCAAAGTGATGCAAAGAAGCTTTTCATATTATTCAATAAAGATTTTTGGTGAAGTGGTAGAGAACACATATAGAGGCAAGAGACTGTGTACTTGCTTGTTTAAATATCTTTAGTGATTTAGAGATTGACCTGTTCACAAGCCCTGAACTGTGATTACAGTTTATTGGACTGGTAAGGGAAAATATGTGGATAATGAATACTTCATATCAGAACATGAGAATTTTGGTAATGACATTTATTACCAGAAGTGAGTTAATATAAATTATTTTTCAATCATGTATTTAGATCTGCGGCTCGTTTGCTTTTCCACCTCAGTGCTGTTATTTTTCACTTTACATTATTAGTACTCCTTATGATACACTCATGATTAAATAGTAGTGAATTACTACTCTTTCATTGTTTCAGGAAAGAAATTTTGAATAAGAGCTGGAACTAATGACAATTGACTAGATGGGATGACTGCATAAATATCCATATCTTTAGCTTAAGTATTGAATAGATGGGTACATAGAGAAACCACATAATGAAAAGGACTAATAAAGAAAGGAACTGACTACTGCCCTTCTCACACCACCTTTTACTATCTATTTTCATTGTCTGTATTCTGTCTACAAGTAATCATGTTAATCTTCTCCATGTTTAAACTTTCAGAATCCATGCCATCTTCAGAATAACAGCAGACTTTCTAAAATGTCATCAGATGAAAATCTTGTGACGTAGAGAGAAAAAAAACCCAGAGATATGTTGCTGTGTAATTTCAGCTATCATATTCAAGCCTTTCTCCTACCCACCCAGTCTTTTTGTTGCAGTCTCCTTTTTCACAATGGATAGGTAAAATAGGACACTTTATCCAGACTGACCCTTTAGCTTTACCAAGTAAAGTAAGTGGAAGCAGAAGTAAAAGTAATCTGAACAGTTCTATACATTTGTTGCAAAGCTTGGCATCTAATGCAATTACTTGCGCCCCTCTTACAGAACTGATGTTTCCAAGGGCAGCTCCACTTACCAGAACAGAAGTCTAACATATATCAATCATCCTTAGTAGGTATCTATGCCTCCATTGCTTCTACTGAGACTCAATTATGACACCATTTCCATGCTTATTTTTGCAATAAGATACTCTGCTACATTCACGGAAGAATATTTACTTGTTCTAATATGTCAGTAACCACAATCTTTTTAAAAAATAAAGACAATATTACAGTTGAAAAACGTAGAGTAAAAATTGGGGTATGCTACTTTGTGTCTTCCCATTTTAATAATGTTTTTAAAAATCTCTTTATGCTATCTAATGAACTAGGAGTTTTCCTTAATGGTCTCATAAAGCTTTAGCAGATAAATCTAATATAATCTTATCTATTGTTTTCACAGAAAATATATTTGAAGACATAAAACCAGATAATTTAAATAATGTTAAAAAGAGAGCAAATGGATTTTTTTCTGGGATTCAGTGACAGATGGAGCCATGAGATGGACATCTCCATTTGAGTTACTAATTTAAATTGCTTTTATAGCAAACACAGGAAAACATAACAGATATGAAAAACTCCAACCCCAAAGCCAATACCCTAGAAGTTCTGCAAGTTCATCTGAAATCACTCCTTAATTTCAAGACAGAAATCTAACATTTATGTTTTTTGTACTCTATGGCTTATTCAGTATCAAGTTTATATGATGTATGTTGTTAAAATCAAAGAGGTTCTTTTACTCAGACATCTTTATCTGAGCATTTTCTGGCATAGTATTTTCTGTATATAAATTAGTACTGGAAGGCAGAACTGCGCATTTAACAGTGGTGACATATTTAGCTATTAAGAATTAATCTCTGATGTTAAGGGAGGAGAATGGGTGAGTTTCCTGATTAAGGTCTTCTGGACAACTCAGAAATTTCAATTATTTTAAAAACAGTCTTCTCCTCCTCTCCCAGATGTGAAAGAATGTGAATAGAAAATCACAGTAAAAATAATCCTACTTGGAGTTATTTGTACATTAAGAAAAATAAATGCTGACATTTTAATCTTAGCGATAAGGATAATCATATTCATAAACCATTTTTTTACACTGATCAAACAAATTTTTTCATTTACTTCCTTAGTTTTCCTCCTGGTAATACTCTGTTTCAGCTTTTAACACAACTAAAATTTGTGGGGAAAACTATTCTTTGCCTACTACTCTTCCGTTTAAAAACTGAGGCATTTTTCAAGCTTGCTTTATATATTTAAAGAAAAAAAAAGTACTGATGAATGTTCAGATGAAAAAGGAGAGGAGTTCCAAGTAGGCATGTATTTCTTTGTCCACAAGCCAGGATTTTGTGAGTAACCTGAAAGGAAGCCAGATCCTGACCTGCGAGATGCCTGCTCATCTACTCAAAAGAATAGTCCTTTCATGGTAGAGACTTTTATAAAGAAGACAATAACTTTTTTAAAAGGAAAATTAGGAAAAAATGAATTCCTAATTTTTCTGAGGCAAATTTTGAACGTAGAACAGAAAGGGCCAGATGTTGATACTCAAATCCATGAATATATTTAATACCAACACTGCACAGACTCAGCCCTCATGATGACCTCCATCTCTAATGGCCCAGCCTCAGCAAAAGCTCCACATCTCCCTCAAGCAGCCAAGAGGAGCAGCAGTCTGGGCTGTTGGCTGACTTGAAAGGCACCCCTGTACCCCTATATTCAACATGAGAGAATGAGCACTAGCTTACAATCATCTAGCCTATTAAATTGTTAGTTGTGCCTGGCTTGGTTTTGCAATAAACAGTGCAATAAACAGTTCCCCAGTGCTGTTTAGGAGTAGACCCAGGAAATTTCCAAACAGGTAACTTGATCATGGTCATTTCACTTTGAAAGCTAGGAGCTTTCCAAGTAGACCATTTTGTCTCAGGCTTCAGCCCAGAGGACAGATCTTGGTACATTTAATTTCCTGCTACAGACACAGGGAATAATTCCAAACCCTGAGAATTCAATCAGATATGTGCTCATGTGGGGCAAGAATCCATAGGGTGTTCTCTTTAATATCTTCAGAGTTAGAGTTTAGTCAATGAAGGAACAGAAAAACAGGAAGCAAAGCTGCTGCTAAGCAAGAGAGAAAACTTGCTGCTAAGCAAGAGAGAAAACTAACAAGAGGATTCCCATTTCTATACTTTTTTGAATTATCTTTTTCAAAAAAAATCATTACAGTAGCCATTTCTACTGCTTACAAAAAACTGATCCATTGTAACATAGACTTGAAATAAGATAGTGACTTGTAATCTATATGTTTGTTTTTTTTGTTTTCTGTGGACACATAATGACACTATAAGGATACTTAGGTTAACTTTTAGATCCAAAGAACATAGCCTGTGTTTAGCTTCCTTGCTTTCCTCTGAATAGTTCTGCCTTAGGGTATAATCCAAAAGACAATCAGTCTTAATGGACTTCTGACTAAATCTATGGTCTATACTTTTGAACTCAAGAAAGCATCCTAAATATTTTAATAAAAAAAAATAATAATAGTAAAAAAGAAAGTCTCTTGTTCACTTGGACCTTAGACTAAGGTGGAACTTTAATCTTTTGGAAATATTTGGACAGCATGTAACACTTCATGGATGTTAAAATTATCTACCATTTTTGACCTGAGCAAGAAGATTTTCAGGTTATGTTTCACCTTGCATGAGTCATTTTATAGACAGTGCATTAAAATGCTTGCAAATAGCAATCTACTCTGTATCTTTTACCTGTTCTGCCCTTTTGTACTTTGCTGCTCTGGTGCTAAGTGCTTGCAAATAATTTCTGTCCTCCTTTTCATACCCAGAGTCTGAGGCTCTGCAGGCAAAGAGAAAATGTTAACAAATAACTCTGTCATCAGAAGAACTCATGTTTCCTGAGTGAAATTCACTAACTTACATATTTCCAAACACGTAGTTCTGTTTCTGAAAATCTCATGCTCCCTTTGGAAAAGGACTTTGGAGATTACCTTATGCCACCTGAAATTATCCTCCCACCTATGCAGGCGCACACACACAGTCATTTACTCATTGCAGATCTCTGGTTCAGTGCCCTGCAGCAATCACCATTGTGTCTGTGTGTGGATAATTTTAAGATGACTCCAGACATCCTGCTCTCAGGCATAATCAGACCCACCAAAACATGGCATGCATGACCTAAGTAAGCAATACTTTAGGAGTTCCTCTGTCCTCCACTTGAATCAGAGAGCTGCTCTGGCTTGTGATTCTGACCATTCCAGTGGGCAGCTTCATGAAATGAGCCTTAACATTACTTGTTATCTTCTAACCCTCTTCCACTTGGGCCTTCTCTGGGGGGCTCCATGGCTCCTGTGTGGAGTAGATGAGTAGGGCAGGGAGAGACAGAAGAGCATTTCACAAGAAAACAAGAAAAGTCACAAGTTCCATATGTTTGGGCTCCACACTTTGAGCTAGGAGGTGTGGTGTGCAGCATGCCCATGGCTACAAGCAGAGGAGAAGCATGATCCCCAGGTCAGTGAAGCATCAATCCCAGAATCACAGAATCACAGAATGGGTAAGGTTGGAAGGAACCACAGTGGGATCATCTGTTTCACCTTACATGCTCAATCAAGGTTGTTCTAGAGAACATTGACCAGGTTTGTCCAGATGGTTCTTGAATATCTCAGTATCTTCAGTGGACAAGCAGCGCAATGCACACAGGTCAGTGAAAGACACAAGACATTTTACTGCCATGGTAGAGATCAGGCAACATGATGCTGCACAGGTTCCTGACTGGTGCTGTAAGCAACAGGATGTACACCTTGCTGCAGGTTGTTGGCTTCCTTAGCTGAACCAGTGGTGGTTTTCCAGTACTGGGCTGAGCCATGTGCCTTCCCTCTGCATGCATCTCTGATCAGAAAGACCTTTTGTTTTATTAACAACAACAACAAATGATCAACACCAACAAAAACCTGAAATCAAAGGTGATTTTTTACTGACTCAGTAAGTCAGGCTCCTTTTGCTATGACTGTAACAACTCAAATACTTAATTTTAATTTTAATGAAGTTGCTTGTCTTGATAAAGGTCAGTGCTGTCAACACAGAAAAATGTTGAAGTTCAAAGTAGCTTGTTTGCTCAGAAGATTGAACTTTTGAATTGACGATATATATTAATAGTACTTAGTGTTCATAGTAAATACACAGTAAGATGAAATTCACTAATCCATCCTATTTATTAGGATTATGAAACAAATCATGGATGCTTTCAGAAAAATGTCTGTGAGGGTTAGTGGATTGGGAGCATTTATCACGAGTGGTTTATTTAGTCATAAACATTACAGTTTAAGTTTCTGTATTCTCCTACTTTTCCAGGAACTAGGAATTAATTTAATGATTTATGTATTTGCAACTTTCTGAGTAAGAGTTTCTTATAAAATAGTTGCTATGAAAGAGTTGTTATTCTTAGAAGTTCAAAAAACAATTTTTCTTAGCTTAGATTTATAGAAATAGAGTCAGCAGACCCCTGTCCTGTGATTTCTGGATCATTTAGCCACATGGTCAGATGGCTAGCTGTAGCTATGTCTTCATCTCACAGAATTTCTGCTCTCACTCTGTTTACCCACACTAGCTGTAGCAGGAGTTCTCAGTGGGGGCTGCAATGCAGGGCACAGAGTAAAATAAGATTATAACAACACATCATTCTCACAGGAGATGTTAGCAAACTGCTTCCACTATAACTAACACATCAAGAAAAATTCACCTGAGCCACAGAAAGAAACTACAGTGAGGAGGTGAGTGAAAGGTTAATTGGATTGACTTTCTATATAGAAAATGGGTGGCTATTATTCTAGTTACTTACAGAGGTCATGATACAAAGAGATCATTAGATGCTACATACGTATGGGAAACCATTACATTTCATCCATTTCTTCTTTAATGAAGCCAGCAACTTGTTTCTGATCAAACCATTACTTGTTTTGAGTTAAATAGATGGACAAATGATTAGCATATTTCAAGGTGTTGAAAACAAAATTGAGAGGAACTAAAAGGCACAAGATTCAAAAAAAAAAAAAAAACAAAAAACCAAACCAAAAACCCAAAAGATTAAAAAAAACCATCCAAATAAGTATTTGAACAATGGTCTCGGGCACACAATGTCATTCTTGAGACTCCCCTGTGCAGGGCCAGGAGATTCTTCTGGATCCCTTCCAGAACTTTCTGTCATTCTTTGTATGAACTCTTTACAAAGAATGGATTGCATGAGTCATTCTGTGTCAAATATAGCATTATCTGTTTCCAAATCATTTAGAGCACAGAAGGAATCCCCTTCAATATTTGTGTATTCAAACATACGGTGTTAGAAGTATACATGAAGTATAATACAGTAGATACCAGATGCTGTCTGCTAGAAACCACCAAATCACACTAGAGAATAGAATGTTGCTTTCTCAAACTTCTACCTGTGAAGGCACATAGGGAAAAGAACTGCTTATATTTTGTGACTTCAACCTGAGTGACTTAAGCTTTAGTTCATGTGATGCAGGTGCTCAAACAGCTTTACAATATCTAATTATCACTGCAGTCAGTTTTCAAGTTCAGGAGAAGTTATAAGCAACTGACTGAATTTCAATCAGTCTTTTCTTATAGATGAGGAATTTGATCAGAGCAATAAAATTAGTGGTAGCTCAGTACCAACAAAGGATGATCCCTTTATGTTTATTCTGGTAGGAGGAAAGAAAGCAGTGCGTGCCTTTGGTATGATAAATGTGACACTTTCATAGAGCTGGAACAAAGGATCCAACATATACAGCTTGAAATGGAAAAAAAACACCCTCATTTAAAAATAATTTCAAAATATTAACTATATTAAAAATAGAGAAAGAGAAATTTGATTCTCAATCAGCCTTCATAGCTATTTTTCCTTCAATCACATTATGAACATTCCCCCAGCCAGCAATCCTAACCTGCAGTGATTCAGAATAAAGGTTATTTTGAAGCATTTCCTAGATTTTCAACACAAATGTAGTCATCAAATGGTCATTCCTCTGATAAGCGGCAGGAGAAGGAAAAAAAACTCCCACCAAAGTTGGATGTGTCAGCATTGTATCTTTTATGACAGTTTCTCAGTATGATGTTTTTCCCTCCTATACTTCATATTCAGAATGTAAATCCTCTGTTGAAGAGCTGTGTTGCTTAAAGCTTCTTCTTTATGGAAAGGGAAAACTTTTATGTGACTTTTTTCCACCCTGTTAATACTTTATCTAGAAGAAATTTATCTTAGGGTAATTTCTAGAGGTTGATAAAATGGTATACATTGTCTCTTATGTCAGTCAAAGGGAAAACTCTAGACATCTAAGGTCCTATTTTATTTTTTTTTCTTTCAGATTATAAAATCACTGTAAATATTTTTAAAGTAATATTTTTAGCATTAAAAAAATGGTCCATTTCAAATAGAAATTAATGTAAGACCCTACATAATATGCACACAGTCAAACTGGGTTACCCTATGGGCATGTTCTAGCTTCTAAAACCATTAGCTCCAAGCATCCTCCCCAAATCCTAAAACTTCAAGGTGCTACATTAAAGTAAAAATCTTCTATCTTCCTTAATATTTTGTTCTAGTGGTTCATACCTCTAAAATGAACACCTTATTTTTTTTAATTTGAAATTGTTTGTTATCCATATTCTTATTACAGAGTTTATCAATAAGTTATTGCCCTTACTGTATTAAATATTTCTGTTTTGTGAAATAATTTTTTTTCTTGAATCAAGTCATTTTTTCATCTTGATAATCTGAAAGAATTGAAGCCTTCTGATCTCCCTTTTGAGCTCTCTCTTCTTTGACTGGTTTTTGGTTTGGATGTTTTTTGTGATCCTTTTAAATGTACAACCGCTGGGAATAGTTATGCTGATCTAATACCAAGAATGATTAGTCCAACACTATTGTTTCAAGACTTAATGGTAAAGGTCCATAAAAATCTGTTTTTCATGTTACCATGTTATACTTCCATTATTGTTTTTTCATTACTTATGCTCATGTGGAGGAAAAAAAATAATCATGAGGTGGTGTCTGTCTTTGGTTCAGTGCCAAAAAAATCTGATAAGATGAATAGGAACATGAAATATACTAACAAAGCAAAGTGAGTTTTTAGTTTATAGCCTAAATAGGTAGTTTTGGCATGGGATATATGAAAAATTCCTTTTAGAATTGTACCTGATAGGTAGCAGTCATGAGAAATCATTTTTAACCCCTGAGACTTGGAGGTATAGGACATTCTTCCCTTACCAGTAACATGCCTCATTATAACTCTACCCCAGGCTGTACTGTAATCTTTTAAGAAAAAAGGACAAAATGCTGAGTCAAGCTCTTTTTTCTTGCCATAAGCAGCTCTTCTACTCTTACACAGCTGAGAACAGATGACAAATTTGTCTGTGTAAACAAGAAAAACTTTAAAAAGTAATTAAAACTGATATAGATCTTCTGTTGTAAATCTCCTTTGATGTTATCTGCACAGTGCAGCAATATCGATCTTCTTAAAAGTTGTTTCTCAGAATTTCATCTCTTCACTGAGGGCATTTGCCAAGTTTCTTTCTACATGGCAGTTTAGCCTTTAATAAAAAAAACAAAGGAATCTAGGAACATCAGATTTGCCATGCTGGATCAGTGTACTCACCTATCAAATGAAGCATCATATCTTACAGGATATGTAATGAAAATAGAGGTTTACCTTGTAGAATTTATCATTATAAATGTTCTAAAGACAGAGTGAGCAGAGTCCAGTATACTGGAAATCCTACTGCAACTTGTTCTTTTGAAAGTGATTTTTGAAGTGTCTTAGTTTGGAAAGACAGGGGTCTGACAAGGAAAAGCCTGAGCTTCCCTTGGAATGGAGAATGTAAATCCTCTCCCTCTGAATTATTATAATTTTGAAATTAAGGGGCTTTCAGGCAAAGATATGGGAATGAGGATAACAGCTCTTTATTAGGAACATTAAAAATAAAATTATAGTAGTACAAAAAAGCAAAATAACAAAAAAAGAAAAAATACTGACAGAGTCAGAATAGAACCTGATGCCCTGTAAGGGTGTTGGGAGCAGTCCAAAATAAGTCCTCCTGGAGTTCTGTTGGAGTAGAGACGATCCTGTAGAAGAGTCCAGTAGTGATGAGATGGGTCCCGTCTTCCTCTGGGAATCCAGTGGAAATCAGGCTGTCCTGTTGTTCTCAGGTTTTATACAGGTAGGAATGTTTGGCTTCTCCCAATGGGTGCTCCATCCCATCTCACAATGGGATGATGTAATTGTATCAGTCATGTGGTGAGCCTTAATGTCCCATTAACAGCAGATATCGCTCTGGAGAGAGGATGGGTCCTGGAGGAGACAAAGAAAAACCCCTCCCCAACCAGTTTCAAAAGATGGGAATACAATACATCTTGCATTGCAACCAAAGACGTGTAGACACTTAGATGTGTGTGCCTTGAGCCTCAAATAATTTTGTTAATAAAGCAACAAATATTTGTGTCTTAATCAGTTCGATAGTTTCACTATAATGAAGACAGCAAGAGCAGTTGTGATCTATCTAGAATGATTTCTTCTGTAAGTTATATTATAGTTAATTTCTTCAATTATTTCCCATTTCAAGCACATTACTTTCAGAAAATATTTGAAACAGAGGGGGTTTTTCACCCTTAGTCATTATTTCTAGATACTTAATGAAAATGTTATTGTGTTCTTTAATATAATTTGAACATTTCAAGTAAAAAAAATCGTAATAACAGCATGATCTAAAGCAGCCTTACAAATAAATTTATGGTGGAAAGAATAAGCAAGACCAGTTTGGCAGTTGTAGAAAAGTAAAGCTTTCTGTTGAAAGGTTTCTCTAGCATGATTCTCCACCTAAAAGAATACCAAAACTCCAAAACCAAACCAAACAAAAATACTCAATATTTGTAAAACTGTTAACATAGGCACTTTTCCTATTTAATCAGAGACTTCAGTGATAGCTCTGCCATTATTCTTCCTGATGTCTCAACCTCTAGACACAAGCGAACAATAAAACTGTCCTCAAAGGGCTGGTAACAATTTTCCTGGCCAGAAAGCTTCATATCACCTGCTTTTGTCTTTTTACATAAGCCTGGTAGCAGGGAAAAATTTATGGCAACCTCTAGCTCCTTTAATTAATTTTCCATGTCTACACTCAAAAACCCTGTGATTTCAACATCCAGTCTAAGAAACTGTCCTATAAACATTTTTCTACTCACATGAATAACAAGCTAACAAGCCAAAAAAAATCCCAAAACAACAAAAACCATAAACCAATCAAAAAATCCCCGTTCTGATTTACTTATTTCTTTGTCTTCTTGACATTGCATCTAATGTAATATTCATTATGGAAAATGCACTTTTGGGAAGGGTTTTCTTATGTTTATCTTAACACTTGGATGACACAACTTGGATACTGCATCAGTCCTTTGGGAATACTCATATGGTTTTACAGAAAACTAGTAGTACATCCTGCATCTATTTTAATAACAGATGACAAGAAGAAAAGAAGAAGAACAGCCACCTACTGTGATTTCTACAGTTACAGACAAAGAGTATACTAATCTGATGTGTATCCTGTTTGCTTACAATTTGTCAGCCTTACAACAAGATGGCCATCATAAGTTTGGAAGCAATGCCTGCCCCTTTCCTGTTGTGGTGGAGAACATGGAAATTCACTCCTAGACAACTAGTTGCAAGACAAGAACTCAGTAAGATTTGTAGTTAAAATAAAGAAATAGTGAGTATTGGCTTAGATTTATCACATAGTACCATAGAAAGATTTGGACTGGAAGGAGCCTTCAAAGATTATCTAGTCCAACCCCCTGCCATGGGCAGGGACATCTTTCTACATCAGGAAGCTCAAAGCTCCACCCTTTGATGGGAGTGGAGGGGATGGGGGATCCACACCTTCTCTGGACAGCCCACTCTAGTGGCTCACCATCATCATCTTAAAGAACTGTTTCGTTATATGTCATCTAAATCCATCCTCTTCCAGTTTAAAATCTGTGCATTCTGTTCTGTTGCTACACACCTTGATAAAAAGTCCCTCTTTATCATTCTTATAAGCCTTCTTTATATATTGAAAAGACACAATAAGGCCCCTCTGAAGTCTTTTCTTCTGAGAGCTGAACCTCAAGCTCCCTCAGCCTTTTGATACAGGAAGGGTGTTCCAGCTCTCTATATTCCCAGGAAATTTCCATCAGGTCCATGTCTTTCCTGTACTGAGGAGCCTGGAGCTGGATGCAGCACTGAAGGTGGGGTCTCACAGGAGCAGAGTAGAGGGGCAGAATCACATCCCTTGACATGCCTTTTTTTCCTGCAGCTCAGAATATTGTTGTCGTGGGCTGCAAGTGCACATTGCTGGCTCATATCCAATTTTCACAATAATATCCTAAAGTCCTTCTCTTCAGGGCTGCTTTTAATCCATTCATCATCCAGTGATGAATTGATAGAGTGCGGGCAGTGTGGAAAAGGTCGGGTTAAAAATCCATCAGAATAAGCACAGCCTTTTTTTATTAAATTAAACTTAGATTTGGAATAAACCCACACCTCTTGACTGCCTCAACCTCTTGACTAGTGTATTCACAGTCTAAAAATTTTATATTAATGCTCTTCTTTGATGATCAAACTACAGCTATATACAGAACCTTTCTATAAAGTCTCTACAGTTGAAGATAGACTTGAAACCAAAATAAGACTTGAAACATAAATAAGAATAAAGAATTATTTTTATCTGCTATCTTGATTAAAATACTTAGTAAATAAAATATTTTGCTTTGACAGATCAACATAAAACTAGAGCAAATCCTAATTCAGAAAATCTGCAGAATAATCAAAGTCTACAAAAGCATCTGAAATTAAAAAAGGAGTTAGATGTTGTTTTTCTTTCCTTCATATGCTTTCAATGAGCATGGATGTCAATTACAAAGGTAATGCTGTGATGTTTAAGGTTGAAAGGGTTTTTCTAATACATACTGCTCAAAGCATTATTCTCTAGAAAACAAATTCTTATGTACCCACTGTGAATAACTCAATCAAGCACTTCCTGACAAGGTGCAAAGAGACAGTGTTTTGATGTTTCCTCCCCTGGAATATATTTTTGACAGATTTTTCTATATTTCTTGTCCGTAGCTTTCTTAGGTTTGATGCTTTATCCTTTATGAAATGTCCTGCCCTTTCTGAATTCTTTTAAATCCTAGAGTTATTCCATAGAACTGAGATATTTTCTTTTAATCCTTTAATCTTTCATTGTCAATCACACCATTTGGCATTGAAGTGAAAAATACTCATAAGTTACTTAAAATGTTGTCCACTCATTATCTGAACTGACCTTTATATATACAGGCATTTTTATATATACAAGGCATTTTTTGCTCTTCAGCAGCATTCAGTCTTCCCCTCTGAATTCTTACCTTTGCCAACAATGTTACAACTCCCTAACAATGCAAGACTTTCTCATTGCTGTGAAGTCTTTGTGACTGAAATGTAACACGTGAAATACATTGGTCTGTCAAAATAACAGCAGTAACTCAAATGTCTCAAGGGATGTATAATTGGATATGTCGTACTTTCAACTTGTGACACAGTTTCAACCACCCTAGGTGAGCACTGAACAATTTTTAGCCTCTTTTTTGTGTCCTAGATTGATGGTCTCTGTTCACTTCTTAGACCACATGTGAGACAGCATTGTGGTACACTTAGTGGTAGGTTCAGCTGAAAAGAATTGTGGTACCAACCATAGAAATAAGAATGTGTTGTTCACCACTACTTTACAAAGTCACAATGGCTTCATATCTGGGGCACTATGTCTGGTTTTGGACTTAACACCTCAGCACAAATATCTCCTTCTTGTGTAAAAGTTTGGTTGATAAAAAGCTCTCCCCAAGCTGAAGGAAAACTTTTCGTGTACAGCACATACAAAAAACCTCAAAAAAAAAGCTACTAAATGTTACAAAAATTCATGAGTATTACTTTAAATACATACATAAGCTGATACTTAACAAATAGTTAATGAAAATAACTATTGTTTTGTGAAAGTAAGAGGAGGAGTCTTCTCAGGACAACTAATGGTTTATCTGACACCCAGTGAAAAGCACTTGAGAATGCTAGTGAAGCCCAAACCATAACAGTTTAAATCTTAAAGCACGTACAATGTAATTTTAATAAAATAACAAATAAAAAAATATTACCTTGTGCAGTGAAGACACATATTATGCCTGCAAGGTCAAAATGAAAGTTGTATTGTCCTAACATTTTACCACAAGAATTCCTGATACTTTAGCTAACCTCTTTTTCTTCTGAAACGTGAAGAGATTTACTTACCTGACTGTACACCATTTTGCTGTGAGATGGCCTTTTCCTACTGAATGTATAATAGATAGAAATAACCTCAGTTATCCTTAGGTATTCAAAAGTGAAACATCTGAATTTCAACTAGGCACCCTTGGATCCCTCTGTGCTCTGAAGCACAAATCATGCTGCGTGATCCAGACGTAAGGATGAGATGAATCGCCCTAAAAAGGTGCCATTTTTCTCTGCTACTGTAGTCTTCATTGTCTAACTTTTAAATGTATAAATTAAAGAAGATAGATACACTCTAACTCAGTAGTGTATGTTGTTTGTTGCCATGTTTGTAGCTCATAAGTAGACTTTGCATTATGTTGCTTATTTTGCAGCCAAATCAAAACAAATGGTAACTTAACTGAATTTTGTAAGACACCTGGTTGTGCTCAAACCGCAGCACTGATATTTGCTATTTCTTATATGTCTGGAAGTTGCATAATTTTCTGTCCTCAAATTACTTTGTCTTCAGAAGGGGAAAAAAAAGTGCAAATATTATTAATGGCGGTATTTAGGAGTGGCAGTCTTTCTGCAGGCCATTAGGACAAAACTGCTAAGAAAAGAATATAAAGTAGAGCAACTTCAAGCTCCTTTTTACTTTTCCTATTTTTTCTTTTTCTTTGCTCTGCTCTCCCTACAGGTTTTTCATTCAATGTGCCCCTTCATAAATATTTCTCAAATATTTTTCAGATATTTCCTTCTTCAAAGTAAAAGCAAAGCATATTTAAGTCTCTAAAAACAGAATACAACTGTTTTCTACCTTACTGTTCCTTGTGTCCTGTCTTCCTTTCCACTCTTATGATCTCTGAAATGATTGTCCATAAATAAACAGAGCCGAAGTGAAAATTTGTTCTTTGATTATGTTTCAGTCCAAGATGTAATGAGCTAAAGCATCGTCATGTTTAATTTTACAATATTTAAAATAAGCTTTGGCTTTCTCTTACCTTCCTCACAAAGCATTAAGGGTGGCCAGTCTCTCAAATTTTCTTCCAGAGTGCTGCAGATTTTCATTAAATTTCTTATTATTTCTTACATATATTATTTTCTGCCCATTCTACAGCTATGGGTAAAAATCCCCCCAAATCTCAGACAAGACACTAAGATTTTAAAGCAGAAAGTTGCTGTTTAGTTCATTATGACTAGTATAAATCTGAAAAAAGATAAATAATAATTATACATTTCTAAATTTCCTAGCAAGTTTGAAGGAAAAGGAAAAGTGACTCCATATTTGCTTATTACCAGTGTTTAAATTTTGCACACAAAAAACGTTTACATAACATTTGCTGCTGAATAAGGCACATCTTAAAACATGGTCATATAATATTTTGAGAATGCAAGCCACCACCCAATTGAATGCTAAATATGATCCTTCTCATTAAAAAAAAATCATGGAAACGGTATTTTTTGGTATTTATCTTCAATCTGGGGAAGTATAATCAAGCTGTTAGGGAAGTATTAAAGCCATACAATTACTACTGATTCAATGGGATGCTAAGTGTGTATTGCAATGGTTTATTCTCTTGTTTATGCCCTAGCATTTATTGTCTTGCTTAGATATATCCTTGTAAGGATATACTCTGCTGTTGAAATGCTGCCATTACTAAATTGCATCATTCACAAAACTGCAAATGGCATATTTTTATTAGTTTTTAAAAAATGCTTACATAAAACTGTATGAGATTTATATGATTACCTGACAACTTCACATATTACCTCTCTACCTTCCTTTAATTTATACTTTCCTGCCATTTTCTATGTGTATTGGGTGACAGGTTATTTGTAAATATCATATTTATATTACCAGCCTCTTTCAGCACTGATAATTTTCACCCAGAAATATTCTCATACAACTCCCATATTTACATGTCAGCTAATTCAAAAAATGTGAGGAAGCTATCATTTACTGCATAATGAAGACAAATATTTTATCTTTTTTGAAGATGTTGAAAAATAATAATAACACAATAAAACAAAACAGAAAATCCTGCATCCTAGTTGTGACTATTTGTATATTGTAGTACCTAGTGGCTTAAGAACCAATTAAGACAAATGAGGTAAATATATGTATAAAAAAAATCCAAAGCAACCTAATGATTTTAAAATCTGAACAGCTGCATCTAGTGGTTCCTTTTGAAACAACTGCTACTTTACTTATTCAGAAACATAATCTAGGCACCATGTAATAATTTAGTCCTCTACTGTAACTTAGATATGACCATGCTTTTTCTGAAGAATTTTAATTCTTTAAAAATTAAATGCAAAATACTATGCCTCTTTAAGCAACAACTGTTTTAAATAATTTCGAATAATCTGATTGCCAGTTTTATCCTGGTGTAATCCATTGGTTTAATCCATTACCCACCTCCAAGGTGTCTCAACTCTATGTCAACCAAAACCAGCACACTTACTAAAGTTAAAATTCTAGTTAAATTTGTACTCTGAAGTCTGGGGCATGTGTTAGTGTGCTATAAAGGAAAAACAATGAATCTTTTCTCTATTGTGAGTTATACATTATGAATACTTGATATTGAAATCAGCAGAATATGAGCAGGGCTACTTACCAGCAACAAGTGAGTGTTCTAGAATACAAACCAGAGAGATAATACCAATAAATAGAAGCCATAAAGTTCAATAACATTTTGGACTTGCTTTTCCCTGAAAATGTCTGCATATTGCATATATGCTCATCAAGATATTTTATTTGGTCTCAGAACACTAACAGTCAGTCTTGGCTAGATATTGTGATAAATCTTTTAGATTTGAGCTTTTACACAACATTTCTCTTAAAATATTTAAAAGTGAGCTCAGAGGCTTAAACTCACATCAACCTATTCTACAGTGAATTTACACAGGAATGCAAAGAAACATTTATCACTTACCACAGTTTCCCTACGTGGAGAAATAACTGGCAGCTTTCTGAGTTGTTCAGTTCTTTCTTATAATAATTAAGACACTGATTTGCTATTTCTTTCTCTACATGTTAAAGTAAGCCTGTTAAATATGCTTCATCTGAAAATGAAAATGCCTATAAACCACTTTTTCTTTTTTTTTTCTTTTTTTCTTTTTTTTTTAATATGTAACTTTCTGTTTTCCTTCTATCACAGACAGACAATCTGCAAGCATTCTCTTGCACAGTCCAGCCAGGAAGGTACAAAAGCAGAAAAAAAAAAGTTTCAATAAAGCCTTATTAATTGAGAGCTTCCTTACATCAGCAAAGACACAAGAAGATTGTGCTGGCCAAAGACCCAAAACTTCAAGAGAGAAAGTACTTGATGTATGAACACAAAATACATGAAATTGCATTAGGCTTGTCTCTCTCTTTCTACTTAGCTGCTGACCAAATTTTTACTGCTTCTTTAGTGCCTGGAGACAAGAGAGGTTTTACACTGCATCGTGTAATATTATTTATGCCTACCCGCAGCAACATACAGATGTTTCTTTTACGGGTTATAAGCCTAATTGTCCTTCACAGTAGGAGCACCAACAAAAACATGTGCACATATTCTCCTTTACATGAGCAGCAAGTGTTAAAGAAACAACTGGATTCAACTATAAGTTCTGACTCAGAACCTTTAAGCTGTTGCAAAGTAAAAAGGCAAGAAATTTATGAGCTCTCTTCCACCTTCCCCAGTAGCTTACAAAAAGACCAGGCACAGGAAATCAGTGGTATGACCAGCTGATGAAAAAGTGAGCCTTCTGAACATCTCCTTTTCTGCTCTTCCTTTTGGGATAGAGGGAACAGTTAATATGTATAATTCACCACTAATATCTGCCATTCCACATGCCTTTCAGGATGCTGAAATGTCTAATGGAGCTCTCTTCTCAGAATTATTTTTTCTGTGCCTTTTACTGAGAAGGGGCTTGGGGCACAGAATTAGGGCCAATGGATTTTTCTGCGTAATCTCTGAGCAATTCAGTGCTCACAAATCTACACTGTTTGTAACTCTACAACATCTCAGATATATCCACTTTTTCTGCATTAAAATTCTTGAGTTTAACGGATAAAAATTATCACACAAATGTAGTTTTTCCAATAAATCAATCTGACTAAAAGGTATATTTGCTCAAATGAAACCAAAGACAAAAGTACATAGTAGTGTTAAAGTTCTGCTCAACCCTAAGGCTCTGGTAATAGCAGCTGAAATGCTTAGCTACTCTGCTAGGAGCAGAGCTTGAAATCTCTCAAGGGCTTTCAGTTTCTACAGCAGCTCTTCATGGACAAATTCACCAGGTTCTGGCAATTTATCCCTTTCTCCTTATCAGGAACTAAGTTGGCAAGAGAAAGTGAATTAATTTAATATATAACTAAAATAGTAACTTAGGGTAATATTTTGATTCAGTTGTAATTTTCTTATTAGCAAAGATAGGTATCTTGATAGTGTTATGTGAGTGATTGAGGAGGCTGAATTTTGACTGACTAAACACTTTGTGCCTGCACACCCAAGATATAACTGTTATTTTGGAAGGTATAAATCTTCCAGAAGTGTGTTAATAAATGTATAGAAATCTCACATACATTGGTGCTTTTCCTCTGCTTTCATATTAAATTGAGAAGTAATTAAATGAATTTTTATTTGATCATAGCTGGAACAATAGGATCCTCTTCCCAAGGTGTAGACTGCTGTTGTAAAATCTGAATGGGAACTCAGCCCCGTAGTCTGAAAGCTTTCCTCTGAGACTTTTTGCAGTTGAGATGGCCTTGGCAATGCTTGATTACAGTTGACTATCTGAATATTTGTAGGATGAACCAGAAAGCACGGCTGACAGGCAGGTACAAATTGTGAATTTGATCTTGAGAGAAATAAGAATTCCTTTCAGCACAAGACTGTTTGGAAATAGTCTTAATTTCTAAACAAGGGAACTTCTGGGTTTTCTTCTTTCTTCAAAACTCTTATAAAATCCTTAGGAGCTTCCCTATTCTTTGATGATAGAAAACTATGATATAAAGGTTTTGTGCTTATACTTGCTAGCAACAAAACCCTCCTCTCTCCTCAGTCTCTCTAAGATAGTCATTCTCTAAGCACCCAATTTGGTTAGCTTGAAGGGCAGAGTGTTTGATTGGATACCCTGCAAATAATCCACAAGGACCCTAGCCATGGAAAAAGTGCTCCAGAAGCATCTTCAGCTTGGCTTAACATGGTTCAACATGGTGAAGCTCTGACACAACTCTAGCCAGGGTTTTAAAAATTAAAAGAAAACAGACACATCACAGAATGAAAGTAGAAGATGCTCTCCTGAAATAAATAAAATTATAAAACTGGTTATTTTATTTTGAAAGCATGCATCTAGGACAGATGTTTAACAGTGTTAAAGACAAATGGCTGGCAGCCTTTCTAATCTGCTCTTATATGATAGTTTCAGTGCAGTCACGAATATAGAACTCAGATATTTAACTGAATATTAATGAAAGCTGAGCATTTTTTAGGCTTGAAATAGACCATTTAACAAAGCTGAATTTCTAATTTCTTGAAGTTTGAAAGGTAAGAGAACTCCTATGAAGGCATAGAATTTGATTAAAATAAAATTTTCTAAGGCTGAGCTATCTATTTAAAGTTCCCTTTACACCTGATGAAGAAAAACATAGCATGAACCATTGAAAGGATTCACGGATTATATGGAGAAGGAGTGTATTCTATTTACTGGGAATAACTGAGAAAAAAGCCTTTGAATATTGTGTAACTGATAGAATGATCTAACGTAGACTAAATGCAAAACAGAGTGAATGGGGGAAAAAAAAGAGTAAACTTCATCCATATAGTGATGGTCCTGCAAACTCAGGAATGAAATCTTATTGTACTTGGTGATTCTATTGAAATGTTGGTTCAGTGCTCAATACTGGCCAGAAAAACAGACTGAGTGATAAGCTTTATTAGGAGAGGACTAGTGAAAAATAAAAACCTAAATCAAATAACAAACCCAGTGTTTTTACTGAATATACATTGAATTAAGAAAGATCAATTATACTCAGTCTAAAAATTGCAGGTATTTTAGATTATAACTGGAGGAACCAAGCAACAGAATTAACACCATTCCTCTGTAAAGGAAAAAACTTGCTGGCTGGTCCTGCCTCTACTTCTGTTGCCTATGTGGACATGCCCAGGAAAGCTGGGAGAAATGCACCTGAAGAGTTCTTTGTGGGTAGATATGACTCCTATATCTGCTGGTGACATGACTTCACCTCTAGAGTATGTAAAAGAGCACAGACAAAGAACTAACCTTAAGTTCCTCATGTGGGATACAAAATAAGTGTATCACAACAGCTAAATGAAAATAAACACCAAAACACCATCCAGACAATATCATAGCAGTAACCGTTTTGTAATAAATGTATGTGTACTCATAACAGAAAATTGAATCATATAATATATATTGCTGTAATTCAAAGGCCTTATGTAAGTTTTGTATTATCACAATTTTTGCCACTTTATCAAAATTGCATATTCATTGTTTCTTTCTTGTTCCACAGGATAGAATATACTTATATTGTTCCATGATGTGATTTATATCAACACTGTTTATATGAAATGGTCCTCTCCACTCTGAATGTTCTGTTTCTTTGATATGTGAATAATTATAATGGAATTATAAATATTGAGAGTTATCTACAGGCTTAACTGTGATTTGAAAATTTATAATGTAAATAAAATCACAATGGGTAGGTAAAACAGGTGTTTGAATTACAGGTGAAAAACTAAGTTGGAAATGTTATGTGCCCATATATTGCCCATAAAATGTATTTTTCCGGTATTATATGTGATGCTACAGTGTCCATTCTCTGACTGTGTTATGCATAAAATATACAAGTTCTTATGATACTAAAGCAACACACCCAGGATTCAGAATATAAAGCAAATATAGACAAATTCCATCAAAATATATAGTCACCCAGAAGGATGTAATTCAGATGAAGCTTCTGCATAAAAATGAAAACAACTGTAAATTGTGATGTTTTGCATTGCTCCTTTCAGCTTTAATCACCCACAGCAATGATAGGTGGCAGATGGAAGATGTAGTGAAGTGGAACTAAATAGATACAGCTCTCTCATTGATCCTGCTGGATATGGTCTGTCTGTCCAGGATTTCTCAATGCCAACTGCCCATTTACACTAGTAATAATTTTGAATGTGCTGCATGGCTCCCAGAAATTCTAGGCAACTGTTCATTGGATGTACAAGCTGATCTGCGGATCTGCAGCGTGTTCAACCTGCTCACTTTGCATTTAGTGTGAGTTGTCTACAAATGCATAGTTGGCACCCTGTGCACACTGGCAGTTGCACAGTCCTTGTTAGGTAGCAGGACATATGCCCAAAGTTCTGTTCAGGTTTACCCAGACTTAAAATCATCTTAAAGCATGTGCTTCCATGTCATGTGCTGCAATCTCTAGGCAAGGATCAAGGCACTTGTGTTCTGCATGGCTGGCAAACATACAAGGTCATAAGAGGCAAGATAATTTGTTTTGTTTATTGCTGTCTTCAGCTGCCTAATTCCAATTAGGTAGGACCCAGGAAAGGGAGCTGGACTTTTCTTGAAAGCGCACAGTAACAGGTAGAAAGGTAAAAACTACAATTCTGAGCAAGGAAAATTCCTCTTAGATACAAGGAAAGACTAACCATGTGAACAGCAAAATATTGGAGCAGCCTGCCCAGAGACATTGTGAAATTTACATCACTGGAGATACTCAAAAGTCAGCTGAGTAATGTCCTGAGCAACCTGACCCATTGAGTCTGCTTCAGGCAGGAAGCTGGATTGGATGACCTCCAGAGGCTCTTCTCATTTTACATAATTCTGTGAGTCTATAAACTGCTTGAAAGAGACTGAAATTGGCTGCTGTTTCTAAGTCTGAAAGTCACAAGCTATCACCTTGTCATCTTGATAGTGTCTTTGCTATAGCTTATCATAAAATAAATGCAGTACAAAGCAAGCTTTTGTTTTTCCCTCTGCCTTCCAACAAGGCAATAATTTATTTCAGTGACTTGCTTCATCCTGATAATCATCCCAGTCTTATATTCCTCTTCTTTCCTTTGTTATTTCCAAGCTCACCAAACCTGTGTTGGATTCCAGGTTGTTTATCCAAATCTATTCCACTAGAACTACTGTGAAATGAAGTCTTTAAAATTTTACAGTTGATTTGGATTTAATTGATTATATTTGTATAAAATAGCATTGAGAAATTATTTTAATTAAAGTTTTAGAAGATCAGTTCTTTTTTATTGATGCAGGGTTTTTAGAAAGGATAGGCAGGAGAGATGAGGAAGCAGTGTAGCCCTTTATGTCAGTGATTGGCTGGAGTGCATGGAGCTCTGCCTGGGGATGGATGAGGAGCCAACAAAGAGCTTATAGATCTGAATTAAAGGGAGTGCATGGACAGGGGACATTATAGTGAGGATCTGCTGCAGGCCACCTGACCAGAAATAACCAGTAGATGGGGCTCTCTGCAGACAGGTAGGAGCAGACCTATATTCACAAGCCCCGGTCTTCATGGGGCATTTCAACCACCCCGACATCTGTTGGAGAGACAACACAGCACAGCAGGGCATAAGCAGTCCTAGAGGGTCCTGGAATGTGTTGAGGGTGACTTCCAACAGTTTGGGGGGTTGGTGGATGAGAAGCTCAACATGAGCTGGCAAAGTGCACTTGCAGCCAAAAAGCCAATCTTACCCTGTACAGCAGTGTGGCCATCAGATCTGTGGATGTGATTCTCACCTCTACTTTGCTCTCATGGGATTCCACCTGGAGCACTGCATCCAGCTCTAGGGTTTCCAACACATGAAGGAGATGGACCTGCAGGAGTGAGTTCAGAGGAGAGACATGAGGATGTTCGAGGAGAGACCTGCAGGGCTGGAGCACCTTTCGTGGGAAGACAGGGCGGGACAGCTCAGATTGCTCAGCCTGGAGATGAATAGGCTTTGGGGAGATCTTAAAGAACTTTCCAGTACCTAAAGGGGGCTACCAGAGAGCTGGAGAGGGATGTTTTACAAGGTCATGAAGTGATAGGACAAGGTGAAATGGCTTTCAACTGAAAGATGGATGGTTTAGATTAGCTATTAGGAAAAACACCTTTACTGTGAGAATGGTGAGGCACTGGAACAGGTTTCCCACAGAAGCTGTGGATGCCCCATCTGGAAGTGTTCAAGGCCAGGTTAGATGGGAGTTTGAGCAACCTAGTCTTGATGTAAGTGTCTGCCTGTGGCAGAGGGGTTGAAGTAGATGATCTTTAATGTCCCTTTCAGCCCAAACCATTCTATGCTTCTATGATATGATATGATATGGAATTGCTTGATGTATTTTTTCCCCAATAATTTTATTCATTCAAAGTGATTATTACAAATATCTTTATTTGGTTCAAATAGTAAGAATGCACATATATTGAGTGTCCTAATAAATCTACAGTTGAATATTAGCAGAACTTAAGTCATTGATTTGCCTTCAGCAACATACCTCCTGGACATTGTTTATGTGGTAGAGAAACAGCTTGCCACCTCAAACTGTAGTTGATCACTACGAAATAGATTCTAAGGGTAGTTTTAGGTACACAGCTTCCAGTGAATTTTAGTAGAAAATTAAAGCTCCATTTCTGATCAAATGAACAGCAACGTACAGAGTCAGGATTTGGAGGAAAATACAGGGATCAGATAATTTAGAATGCATTCTCTCTGATTGTTCTCCTTTTTTGTTTCCTTAACACAAATAACAAATTGTTCATTCAGGTAAGTGTTATTGATAACTGAACACAGAAAATCCCTGTATTTGTACTAATGGTTCTGGTTTTCCATCTGTATGATGTTATGAACAACAGTTGCTGATACTAGCTTAGATTCCTTTCCCAAGACATATATAATGGATTCAGTGGTTTTGATTCAGCTCATGACATTTGGAAAATTAGTCTTAGGTCAACATTGCCAGTCTAGCAAATATTCATGACAGTACTACTTTTTAAATTATCTTTCCTCTCAGAAAATACACCACACTAAAAAAGAGAAGAATGGCCAGAGATTCTTCTCTTGCTCACAGGGAATACTCCTCTGCTTTTTTGCGGATACAAATACTATATCTGCAAAAAAAAAATCAGTTTATACCAACACAGATAACAGTAGATAACTACTCAACTTGTAGTCTGGTACTCTTGGGATGTTTCTACATAACAATCACATCCCATTTCATTGCATTTTTTTCCCCCAAAATCTTTGCCACATATTTCTCAGTGATCTATTTTTCCTGAGATGAGCTGGGCTGGTTAGAGCATGGTGTTAATAATGCCAAAGTTGCAAAGTTGGCCCCTTGTAGGGGCCATTCACTGAAGAGTTGAAATCAATGATCCCTTCAAATTAAGAATATTATGTGGTTCTGTGATTATAACTTTAAAATTTTAAGTGACCAATGAGGCAGTCACCTGTTGGTCTAATATATAGAATTGTTTCTAAGTGTGCCTGTAATAGGATCTGGTTTGGATCCTAACATGGATTCTTTTTGCAAGGTTCTAGGTCCAGACCATTTTTGTTACACTTGAATTATTTGATTTAGGCAGAATATTAAGGTAGCAGGCTAGCACTTTCTAGGGATGTATACAACTTCTGTCCATGTTTTACCACTATCTCACAGTTACTGTTGTGTGGCAGCCAGAAAGTACGTACAAGCAATATCTTCAAGTGCCACAAGAAATCTAATCAAAAGAACCCAATGGTTTTACTTTTCTTTTGGTTTTTTATGCTGTAAATATATATATCCTGTCAGTAAAAAGGGCTCCTCAGAAGTTATCCACCCATCTTATAATTTTGGATCTGAAGTACCAGAATTGTTCCAGCTGTAAATAATCAAGCTGGAATTCTGTCTGGCAGATAGCTGTCATAAACTCAGTTTGTCACACACCTTCCACTGTTACCTCATACTGGCACTAGAACCTGCTCCCAGCCCTGCATGAAGTTAAACAGCTGCTGAGGCTCTGCTAATGTGTGTGGGCATATGGAGACATTTGGCCACAGGCTGTCACCCTGCCCACAGTACAGGAGGAGTGCATTATGGTTTTGTGTATTGTCTGCAAAGATGTCCCAAATGGGCAGCTGAGACTTGGCACTGAAATGTTCAGGCCATCTTTCTTCACCCATGACCATGTAATTTAGTGGCACTTTCCTGCAAGGGCTTTATTTCTAGTTGAGGAGACAATGCTGACTGGAATCAGAGAAGCAGTGCAGAAGAACTAATGCTTGCTTAAATAACCAGTAAAATGGTCTTTGGATACCAAATCTTTTTAGCTCATTAATAATAATCTGTATGATGTGTTTTATTCTTAATTTGTATAGAACTCCTAGGAACCAGAGCAAAGGAATGGACTCCTATAGTAGTGTATACTAAAATAAAAATTTTAACAAAATCAAGAAAAAATAACTACAAACAAACCAACAACCTCAATCCAAAACAAACAAAGCTAACAAACAAACAAACAAACAGAGCAAAACCATGGCCTCTTACAATCCAAGGGCAAAGAAAGTTACAATCTAAAGACAAAACACAATGCAGGGAAACTGGAAAAGATGGTAACAGAGAATAAGTGCAGAAGTTTGCAGGTGGTAATAAGAAGGAAGGAAAAAAGCCCTATTCATTTCTTAGAGAAATGAGGAATATATGCAACCAAGTGCACATCATGATCTATGTAAGCAACATACCCTACCTCTTAGCAAAACTCATTAGGTTAAAGAACAGATTAAGGAACATCCTATATTTACTGGACAAATATCCCTAAGGATGCCTTATGTACAGTCAGCTTTGCATCAGGACAGCACTATTTTCACTGTGCCCAAATGATATAGAGATATAGATTATATAGAGATATAGATATGTACATGAGAGGTAATAATCTCAGCAACATAGATATCAAAAAGCAGATCAGAAGAGGATTTTAAAAAAATGAAGTAACTTTTCAGATGTCTAGAATGATTAACAGAGGTCTTAGAAGCTTGTGTGAAAGCATAACATGAGCTTGGAGAAATTAGCATCAAATATTCACCAAGGGTATGAAATTATCACCTATGGTAATGACTTAATTTGTTCCAGGAATAATGTATGAAGGACCAGGAAAGTAAAAGTAAATAGTCTCTGCAAGATGAGAACAGGTGGATGCATGTTTTGCCCCTTGCTATGTGGGACAAAAATGCAGAAGACAGGTGAAAATATTTTTAGGGTTAACTGAGAGGCAGGATCTTTATTATTTAACCAACAGAGGTGATAAAAGAGACAATAAGAAAAAAAGGCATACAATATGCTCAGAAATGGTAATGATTTTGAATAAAATATTTCTTCTTTATGGTCCCCTAATTTGAAGAAGCCTGCAGATATTTACAAATATTTTTTTCAGAGAAACATTTGGATAATGAGTATAACTCTCATTCTACATTAGAATTCTCAGTCTAGAGTGCAAAAGTCTACACACCATTTAGCTAAAAAAACAGAGCATAAACATGACTTAAGTGACACACAGCCTTGTGCAACTCTTCTGCAGAGGGGGAGTTTCATCCTAAGGGAAGTTTGGGTAGTACATCGTGTATTTAAATGAATGGTTTAGTTCAAAAAATTCTCAGAAATACAACTGTACTAGTCATTCTCTGCAGAAATGTGAAAGTTTTTTCATGAACTGGTTGTCTGATAATGAAATACCTACAAAATTTGCATGTTCTTATAGTCACCAATTAATTTCTGCATAGTGAATCGACATACAAACCTTCTGACTTCTGTTTCAAGGATGCATTTTATACACCTGTAGCACTTACACCAACTGGTGAGACAGGATTACTCAGGTTTTGCAGTAGGGATCCCCAGTCTGCTGACTTTGATTTCTTCAAGTTGTATGCCGTCCTTTAGACTGATGCCTCTGTCTTGTCCATTGGTTACACTCCTGTAAATCCCTGAGCATATGGGCAAAATAAAAGAAAAGTTGAAGTCTTAGCCTTTTTGGTGCTAACCCAGGATCTGTTTGCCCACTTACACCTCAGTTATTGTTTCACCCATTAATCACATCAGTCAGGCAAGAAAAAAAGAATATAAAAAAATTTTACAAGAAAATTGGTGTATATCTGGCTTTGGTTGCTGCCTGTTCTCATCTGCATTTCTCTGTCTTCATTCTGTGCAAATCCAGGTTAAAGAAAGTTGTAGCATGAATTTGTAACTCAGATTGTTTCTGAGAAGTTCAAAATGTAAATTTCATTCTTTCAATGTCAATCTAATTTCTTTTCCTGTACTCTTTTCCCTTTTTCTTTCTCCAAAATGGGAAATAAATTAAAACATAACACTTTACATTCCCATTTTTCTTCTCAATGGAAAATATGAATGCTGTTTTATGTCAGTCTAAGATGTCCAGAAGCTAGAATGGTACTAACATACTCATTTTCATGCCATGCCATCAAATAGGAATCTCTCCCTTCCTAACTAATAATACATGTCTCCAATCAAGAACAGGTGGCTATGAGTAAAAAATCTATTGCAATTATCAACATTTTAGCTCTAAATGGAACATTGATAGAGGTGAATTTTACTCCTTGATACTGGGGGGCTGAAGTCCTTGTGACTGTTGTCCCCCCAAGAATATATCTTGGTTTTTCCTATTATATCTTTTTAAGGGGGAAAGACACTAATGAAATCCCCTTTTATCCTAGTGCTTCAGTCACTTTCCATGTGCAATGTGCCCCATATTCCTAATCATCTGGGTGGTCTTTTGCTACACTTGATCCATGTTATGGTTAGTGGACTAAAACTGGACATGGAATCCCAAATGCAGCTCGGTAGGTGTTGACTAGTGGGGAGCAGTCCCTTTGTCTTAACCAGCTGCTTATGCTTACAGCAATGAAGTTTGGCTTTCATCACTGTGAGGGCACACTGCTAACTCACACACTATTCCTTGTCCACCAGGACTCCCATGGCCTTTTCCCAGTTCCTTAAGTTCCCAGTCTGCAGTGGTGTAGAGGGTTGTCCTGTGTTACCTCTTGGCAGATTGCTCCAGTTGTTTGGCTGTCTCAGCAGAGGCCTGGGCTGCAGCATTCCAAGCATTCCCCCAGGCTTGTGCTATCCACCAAGCTGCCACAGCCACACACCTGGCACGCAGACAACCTGCTTCTGAAATGCTTCTGAGCAATGCTCAGGTGCACCTGGGGGCTTAGGGGTTTCGGGAGGAGCAGACACCTGATGCTACATGCATGTTTCCATGGGATGAAAAGTAATGCAGGAAATCTCTATGGAACAGAATTGACTTTGCCTGAGAAAGTTTTTATTGTTAGATTTCTGATTTGGTTTGTACAGCAACATAAATGGGTGAATGATGGCCCACCAGAAGAAAAGCACTGACACCTCCTATTGCTGGAATCCTATAGATGTCGCTACATCATCTCTGTGCCATGTTTGTTGTTATTCCTCCTTCATTTCTTACATAAATTTACACAAAATACTATCTCTCACCACCAAAAAACAACCCAAAACATACAAGAAAAAAAAACAACCAGTCAAACAACATCTCCCAAAATAACCCAACTTGGGCTTCCTCATTCCTCTCTGAAAGGCAATATCTCATGTAAAAATGTAGTTTTTGCTGACAGGATGTGAATATGCAGAAAATACAGAGGAGTTAATATCCTAGTCTGAGCATAGAGAACAGCTGTTTTCTCTTTTTTATGCTGGATGAAAATTCTGTGTCTTCTGATGTCATAACTTCCATTTTCCCGCAAAATTTCACTACAATATATATTTTAAAAATTTAAATCTCCTTCGCTGAGATAAAGTAACATAAAAACTATTCATCCATCAATAATAGTACAATATTATGAATAGTTGTGAATTCATTTATTACACTATATAATCTATAGGGCCAGGTGTATAATTAATTTTTAAAAATCAATTGACTTCTCCATTTTTGCTTGTATTATCTGCTTATATAGTAAAGCCTATTCAACATCTTACTTATTCAAAATAACTTTTTAGAATACTCTAGAAATAATCAATTAGAATATTTTTCAGCTGTACTTTGAAATGTTGACTGTTGATTACTTAGTTTCTAAAAACACTGTCAGCTCTAACAGTAAATTTCATCATCAAGAACTTTATGAAAATTTTAAAATTTAAACCCTAATATGTTTATAAAATTAATTTAAATTAAAATTTTAAATAAAATTTAATTTAAGTTTAAAGCAAAATTTAAATAAAAATTATATCTTCTGATAGTTTATCTCTGTTTTCCTAGCAATACTCAGTACATGTGTGTCATCCATTCAGATTTTTTCCTCTTTGGAAACTGGCTTCACAATAATATTGAATAATTAAAATTACAAATTATTACACAGTTGCTATGAAACCACTTCAGTGAAGGAAAAGGAAAAACATTCAGATATATGTTTGCATTTACAGGCTATGTGTTTTTGCTCTATGACAAGAATAAATTTCAAGGTTTTGCTATTCATAGCCAAAGCTTCAAGCTACACCAAAATTAATGAAATAACAGGGGATTTTAAGAAAGGGGGAATTTATTATATGTATGTGGTATTCTTATAATAAATTTTAATGAGAAAGTCACTTTTTTACTTCATGTCAATCAGTCTAATAGTTTATCTAGCAAGAGAAAATGAACCTGTTTTAAGAAATCTTTACATATTCCCTCTGCTGGACTTTTAAAAGTTGTTAAATTGATGAAGGCCATTCAAGGAGCTTGTAATCAGGCTTGCAAATTTCTAGTAGAGTACAACCCTAATAAGCTCAGGTTTGCATGTCAAATCAAATTTTTTTCCATACAGTTGCAAAATCTCCAAGGAAAGTTTCTAGCACAATCAGTTCTAAATAAATTATAAGACACCTGGCTGTCTAATGAGTAAACTAAAGCCCAAGACAGAAAATTTGTAATTTTGTAATTATTGAAATGGCAACTTCAGTGTCATAGGTGGCAGGAAGTAAAAATATGCAGTAAAGGAAATGAAACTCCAGAAAGATTTTTTTTCCATTTATTTTAAGCTTACTAAAATAACATAATATTAAACAATATATCTAAAAACTAAACCTGTTGGTAAATATCAGTTGGTGATTAAATGTGTTACTTTGCTTGATTCCCTTGTTGAATTCCAGGGAAATCTTGAGGCATCATTTTTTAAAAAATGTTATTACCTACTTTACATAGGTAATATGGTTCTTACGGTTCTTGTCCATTTGCAACTGCCACTAAGGTTTGCATGGCAAAGTGTTGGCAGTGGGGTGCTGCAGGGGTGGCCCCTGGGAGAAAAGACTTTGTCACAGCCAGGCACAGCCATTCCAGAGGGCTCCAAAAGGACCCACCATTAAAGAAAGCTGAGCCCATCAGCAATTCTGGGGTCACCTCTGGCAAAACATATTTTCAAATGTTCACACAGCAGCTTGGAGAAAGAAGTGTGAGAAAGGTGAGAGGGACAGCTCTGCAGACACCAAGGTCAGTGCAGAAGGAGGGGCAGGAGGTGCTCCAGGCTCTGGAGCTGGGATTCCCCTGCAGCCCGTGGTGCATCCCATGGTGAGGCAGCTGTGCCCCTGCAGCCCATGGAGAAGCACAGGGATGCAGAGATCCACCCACAGCCCATGCTGGATCACACACAGGAGCAGGTCAATTTGCTCTGAAGGAAGCTGCAGCTCCTGAGAGCCCATGAAGGAGATGAAGTATTTTAAACTCATTCTCCATCCCTCTGTGGCGGTGGGACATATGTAAGAAGCAGGAATATATCCTGTAGACAGAAATATAAGAAAAAAACTTATTAGGGTTTTTGCTTCCTGTAAACCTAGTTCAGATATCTTAAGGTTTCTGGCTATTTACATAATTAGGTAAAATTTACATTTTTAGACTATCCAGAATCAATCCAAATTTTCTAATACTCATCCAAGTACTAGAATCAGTCTCAAGCCATGTACTATGCATATTGGGGTAGAATTTTCTTTAATGTCTTTATATATACTATCAATGGTGCTCAGGGAATTTGACTTATCTGAGTGTTGGCTATTTCTGGGTGTCTTTCATAGTATTTTTAAATGGTAGCCTATATTTAAATATAAAAATAACAAAGTGAATAGCAGGTTGAATTTAATGATTTCCTGGGGCCCCATCCAGTCTGAATTATTCTATGATTCTGAGATTTTGCAAGAGTGATGGATAGGCAGAAAAGAATGCATAGATCATATGTCTGCAAAGCCTGTAAGTGATACAGGTTGTCAAAAGCATCAATTCTGAATGTGAAAGCCATCTGCAGAGGTTTGCAATAACTCCAGTTCTTCAGGGTTGAGGGTGAGGGGATTCTGCTGCTGGCCATTGAAAAAGGTTGAGACAGATCTCAAGTAACCTCCTGAGTGATGACATAATCTCTTTTTGTTCTTTGCTATTGATGGTGCTTTAACAATTTTTACTGTGGCCAAGATAATGCCATCAATTTTTAAGCAGAAGTCCTCATTAATATAAATGGGTTTTTCTACTTAGCAGGAGATAAGACCCTGAGTTTTTGCTCTACCTTTACTATCTTTCTTCCTTCCTTTTTTTTTCAACCCTAAAGAGAAGGGAATTTTTTTACCTTATATTCTACTTCCATTTACTTTTTTTTGCTTTACCCAATTACTTGATTCATGTCAAATCCTTCACCTTGCTTGTTTAATCAGCCTCCCTGAAGGAGTAGTGCACTGAAATCTATACTTCTCGTGGACTCTTCCTCCTACTTTTCCTTCCCTTCCAAGATTTCATTCTCTGTTGTATTCTCTACTCATTTTTTCAAAGGAATATGTAGGAGAAATACTTGATTTCCACTAATCATGGAACTGAACTCTTGTCCAAGCTACCAAAATATACTTCACCATAGATAAAATAAAGCCTTCCATATTAATAAACCTAAATATATTTACTTGCATTATTATTTGCCTCTTTCCATTGTATTTATGCTCTGTATTTAGCATAATGCCCAAATTAGATGGAAAATATCAAATCAATATAATGGAAAATAATTTTGAGATACTACTCATAAATTTGTTGCAAAACTCATTTACCACAGCAGTAGAACACAAAAATAAATGATTTAGCAAAAATGAGAAAGTGTGTCACATTATGGAATCTCTTCATGCACGCTGTAAGTGAGAAAGATTATATTACAAACCTGTTTTGACTTCTAAATGAAGCTTTACAAGAGAATGCAAGGCATTTGAATAAATGCTTAAGAGAAATACTTATTAGAACATTCAAAAATCTACTCATTGTCACACCAGCCTGTTCTGCAATTCTGCTCTCACCGCTTCCATCTATCCACATACTTACCTTATCCATTCTCTGTCTCCTGCTAATCATCCATTTTTACCATATAATGTTATTCCTTGTTCAATCATTTTCTTATAATTGTGTACACATTAGTGGAAAAATTATTAGAGAATTTGACTTTCCGCTGACATTAAACCTATAACTACTATGCTTATGTAAACAGAGATTATTCAGAAGCTTACAAATGGAGGATATAATAATTGTATTTACATCAGGGCAGATATCTCCTGCAACTAGGCAAACAGCTGTCAAAATATCAGGTTCCATTTCCAAAATAAGAAAGGTGCTAAGTCTTCTCATTTAAAAAGTTGCAGGGAGGATTTTGTACTCCACTTTAAAAACTTTGCAGGACCTTGCTGCACATTTGGAGGTTGGAGAGGTGAAAAGTACTGTCCTCAGAGTTGTAAGGATGACCTTGGTTGTATCTTTCATCAGCCTCTTGTGCCAGAGAATAGGAATGATTGGTGATCTCATACGTCAACAATCTGTAACTTCATGGAGCAAATCCCTCAGTGGAGCAGCATCACAGTGAGAGCGGTGCTTGAGCCATTCACTGTCTGTCCTGTTCCAAGCAGAAATCTGCATTGACGTAAATGGGTATTTCTGACCACTAATCAATAAAAATATCTGACCTTCAGTCTTCTCTCTGTTTTCATAGTGTTTATTTTTTACTTTCTCCTGGGAGATTGGTTGGTCTGCTGCCACTGGCCTCCTGTTTTGAGGTGACCATCAGTTTTGTTCCATGTCCAATATTCCCTTCTTTTTTTTTTTTTTGTCCTATATTAGTCCTTTGCAAATTGGTGTTAGTTTTTCCAGAACTGATTAAAATTATATTTAAATAGATTGCAATTAAAAAAAATCAGTTTATTTAAACTCACACATTTCAGATTCTTTTTCTTCACTGTAAAATATTATTCCCTATGTTCACGGTTGCAATATTGGTTTTCCAGTTTGTTTCATTTATTAGTAACAAATTTACCTGGAAGATGATCACCAGAGTTTTCTGAACAATATTTTAAGGGAGGATGCTTCATCTTAGTAGAAAATTTCAACAAAGGGATCAAAAATTAAACAAAAATCACCAATCTGATACAATTTTTTAATGGTGATACAAAAAATAGTTCTCGTCAGTCTTTTCATTAATATCATATGGTTTTCTTGAAAAAAGGATACAACATCATGTATTTTACTCAGTGCCTGGTTCTCAAATCAGATCTGAAAATTGATTTTTACTTTGGGCAGTAGCATTTCTGGACTTTCCAGGAAACAAGGGGAGTCATTTCTTGTGACAGAGGATAGAGACATAACCTTCTATCCTGTCCTTGAGCAGTAAATGTTAATGAATGGAAGAAGCCTTACAAACAACTACCACGTTTGTAACTCCTGCTTTTCAGGTCTTCTAGCATGGCTGAAATTTCAGATTTGATCCTGGGAGCTATCAAAGAACTTCACTAGGCACCAGCTCAGCTTCTAAGATTTTGTTTCTTCACTAGTACAAAACAGCTCACATAATCAGCACTTGGAGATGGGGATTCCACAGCATTAAAATCTGGTAAAAACTACTCACAGGTTACATGCAGAGAGTGTATCTAAAATATCGTCAATAGATAACTCAGAATTAATATATATGTATATATTGTTCTCCCATTATTTATTATTTATTTCAGTAAATCTAAAACTTTAAAACTGTTGATCAAAGTCTACAATTGAAGGTGGTGATAAATAAAAAAATTACAAACAAATAGAAGGTGCTCTTGTAAACAGTTGTTTCTTTCAGTTACCAGGTCAGAGAAGACTATTTTCAGAGTGCATGCAATTAGCCTACATGGTGTTCACAAAACATGAAATTTAATTAAAATATTATTTTTCAAACAATGAATTTAATTAAGATCCATTAACTTTAGTTATCTAAAATGTATTTAATATTTTGAACTGCATAAGGTATCTATCCTAGTAGGAGACAAAACTACTTCTATGTGCCTATTTCTTTATATTGACTGCAAACAAAGACCGGAGTAATTCCCTTAAATGTTTAGATTTACTGAACAGTTTCCTTTCTTTTTGTAATGAATTGGTATTATAAAGAAAATATTTCTCATACTTCTTAATTTTCATTCTTTACTCTTATTAACATTAACCCTTTAAAACCTTGTAGGAAACAGTGACATGAATTACATAATTTTAGAAACACCAGTATGGATGGTGTTGAATATCAGTTGAATTAAAGCTGAGATGACTATTTCAATTTCTGTTTTCTTCATGATACACTGGCAAACCTGCCCTCCATAATGTACATCAATTAGAAACCAAAGCTTAGCAAGATGGTCTCTTCCTTTCTTTTTCTACACTTCATTGAAAATAAAAGCAAATTTCAAAATAAAACAACCTTCAAAATATATCCATCTTTATATTGATTTCTATTTTACAGGACTTCATAAGCTTTAACTGTCAGCAAGGAAGAATGCATGACTTTATAAATCTTAATCATCTCAAAATGAAAAAAATAAAAAAGTTTAATTTCTCTTCATTGTTTCATCATATTGCATGGTTGTCCCCTAAACAATACTTCTGCTGAAGGAAAAAAAAACATATTTATGGAATAGCAACGCAGACTGCAACTGTAGATTTCTTGCAATGAATGCCACTCTTTATTTACAAATCCCTCTCTGTGGGAGATTTCTCATTACATGAAACAAAATAATATTTCTATGATGGAAGTTAAACACTAATTTGATAAGGTGTCATGATCAAAATAATTTTCACATAAAATCTCAAATCTCTACAGACACAAGTTTTTGTTGTTGTTGTTGAGAGCTCCTAAAAATAAAGAAAATAATTTATTTTTCAGGTATTTTCAGCCTATTAGTATGTTTTCACACTAAAGAAATTATTTAAAATAGAAGCTAAGACAAGATTTTTACACATTGCTGATCATTATATGTAATTTTTTATTATTATTTTAAAGAGGAAAAAGTATTATTATTTGAAAAAGTATGAAGATGACTCAGTGTGCAGCATGGGGTAGATAAATTCATAATGGTCTGAAATTTAAAGGTGGTATCATACTCAGACTCCCATGCAGTTAATGAAGAGTGTTAGTCTAAAAGCCAGAGCAGAATCTACTGTTGGATAAACATTCAAAGGAACAAAAAATGAGTGATCTTGAAATAGTGTTTCAGGGCAAGAGATCTTGTCAAACTGTGCTATTTAGTGCTGACAAAAGCAGATTATTCATGTGACGTATCTGGTATCCAAATTGCTTTGCAAAGCATTGATTGACCTGAAGTGGCTAAGCTGCACTAGATATGGAAGAAAACTGCAGAAGGAGACCTTGTGTAAAGCCAACGTATTTCTAGCTTTGTCTCCTAATTCAGTCCATCTGAATTGGGAATGTAATTGCCTAATATTCCCAGTATTTATAGAGGGAACTCACCTCTTCCCCTTCCTTGAACCTGCAGAGAATGGAGGCAAGTAACATACCTCCTAACTTAGATGCTTCAATACCTTTTAAGACATCTGACAGATATAATTATCTTCTATTTATATTCTCTGTCTGCAGAGATATCACAAAATTACTCTAATGCTGATTAAAACCAAACAGTTTCCACCAGTCTTTGAATGTCCGCAGGAGCTGGATAATACACAAGTTACATACTGATCAAAACAAAAAAAAAAAATACAAAACAATACAAAACAAAACAAAACAAAACAAAACAAAACAAAACAAAACAAAACAAAACAAAACAAAATATGGATGTGTATTTTTTCCTTTTCCCAGATGATGATGTGATTGATACTTACACAAACAGCAAA
This sequence comes from Hylia prasina, assembly GCA_013397195.1. Classification (NCBI taxonomy): domain Eukaryota; kingdom Metazoa; phylum Chordata; class Aves; order Passeriformes; family Sylviidae; genus Hylia; species Hylia prasina. The sequence continues at coordinate 1,154,469 of VYXD01008375.1, forward strand.
AGAGCATATAGAAATTCAGTGCAGTCAGTGTTAAAATTGTTCAAGTTTTTCAAGTTCCATAGTCTGGTCTGGCTTCCAAAATCAGTTTTCAACGAATAGATTACTATTTCTAGTATTATATTTCAACTTTCAGCCAAAAATATTTTATATTTTTATTAAAAAAAAAAATCAAAACATTCATTTGCAGCTATGAAGCTTTTTTCCAATGAGTATCAGATCTCACCATAGTTTGTGATATAGTCTCTGGTCTGGCACCAGTGAGGGGTTTTCAGAGAAATTATTTAAAAATAGAATCATAAAATGATTTGGCTCGAAAGGGAATTTTAAAAATCATCTAGTTCAACCCCACAGTAATAAGCAGGAGCATCTTCATTTAGACCAGCTTTCTCAGAGCCCTCTCCAATCTGAGCTTGAATATTTCCAGGACAGAACAATCTACCACCTCTCTGAACAATCTGTTCCAGGGTTTCATCACTCTCATTATAAAAAACTTCTTTCTTATATCTAGGCTCTTCTAGTTTAATGTATGCTCTTCTAGTTTAAAACTAGCCCACCTTGTCCTATCACTATATGCTCTTGTAAAAATTTCCTCTTCAGCTTTCTTGTAGGCCCCTTAAAGTACTGAAAGGGCACAGAAAAGTCTCCCTGGAGCCAGACTGAACAATCCCCAATTCTCCCAACCTGTTCTCACAGGAGAGATGTTCCAATCCTCTGATCATGTTGATGACCCCCCTCTGGACCTAATCTAACAGGTTTGTGTCTTTCATGAGCTTCAATTAGGTGACCTAATTGAAGCCTTTCAATACTTGAAGGGATCCTACAGCAAAGATGGAGGAAGACTCTTTACAAGGGCACGTAGTGACAGGACAAGGGAAAAGGTTCCAAAATGAGAGTAGGTTAAGATTAGATATTAGCAGGAAATTCTTTACTGTGAGAGTGGTGAGGCACTGGAACAGGTTACCCAGAGCAGCTGTGGATGCCCCATCCCTGCCAGTATTCAAGGCCAGGTTCAATGGGGACTTGAGCAACCTGGTCTGGTGAAAGGTGTCCCTATCCACAACAGGGGGCTCAGAACTAAGCAATTTTTTTTCTCTTCCAATCCAGGCAATTCTAGGATCATATGATCATATAGAATTTTCTATGGCTTTATAATTCAATATAAGTATCAGTTTATAAAAAGTGGAGAGTAGATCTGTCAAAAAGTAACATAAAGTACAGGATAATAACTGAGAAAAATAATGAAGACTCTAAAAAATATCATGGCTTCAGCATTTATTTAATAGTTCTATCCAAAGAAAAAAATATTCCAAGTATGTGTAGAGACTGGAAGATTGAATCACACTACACAAATTCTGGTTTAATGCACACTATTTTTTTTCTTTTTTCTTTTTTTTTTTTTTCTTTTTCCTTTTTTCTTTTTTCTTTTTTTTTTTTTTTTTTTGCAGATTACTATGTCTTTTCTTCCCACAAAACTGCATAACTGAGCAACAGAGGGAAAACTGTTGATTTACAGGTTTAGGTAGGAGCATCTTTGGTGAAACTCATAAAGGAGATTGACTATTGCTTGGGATATAATGTGAGAAATGCTTGGAGGACTATTCCTTGTTGAGCAAGTGTTAGCTGACTGTGAAGCAGTCCAGCATCAATGTGAAGTCAGTCCTTATTATGAAAAGTACTGTTCTTAGAGACTTAGGGGTTCTGTAGAATACATTACAGCAAACCAAAATAAAACCATGCAGGAAGTTTCTGAACAGAAATGATGCTCACAAGAAGGGATTTTGCAAGATATTGTGAAATCTGTGGAATTGTCTCCATAGATTAATCAAAAGTAGGCTGAAATATATGAGTTTGAGACAACTTTATATGAAACGGTTCTCCATTCATTATTGTCAACATGCAATGACTAAGGACTGGATAAAAAACAGTGATTCTGATCACCCTGATGGCTTACTTCACTGCACTTGTCCTCTTTTTTTTTCTTTTTTCACTTTTTAAGGTTTTACTTCTCTAAGTGTTATGTCCATGATTTTTTTTTTTTTTAATGGTCAGATGTGCAAGAGAAATGCAGAATGACAAAATTGGGAATTAAAAGAATCAACAATGTTGCAAGGGAATTAAATATAAATCATGACAGGCTACTTAAATATATAAAAATCCAAGAACTCTGTCAGGAATTACTTGAGCCATTAAGAGACGAGTGGCAAGCTAGTGACAGATATTGTAGCTGACAGCCTGAAATAATTCTTCATTTTTCACTCAAATAAATGGAGGGTCAAACCCCAGAGAGTAAGGAACGGTGTGGAGTGAATTAAAAAGTGGGAAACAGGGAAAGATTAGAGGTTTCATGTCTGATAGTTCAGATGTGGTGTATTAAAGATGGTTAAGGTATTGAGCCTATGAACCTTGTAGCTGTGAGTGATGATGGAAGTAGCAGGGGATCTAGGAAAGGTACCATACAGAATTTTGAAAATGTAAACAGATATGGAATGTAGCAAGCAGAATTTCTCTTCCTCTTGGTCATTCTGAGCAGAGCTTATAATGGACACCATCATTTTCACTTACTAGAGGACAGAAACTGGCTTGCTGAGGAACAAAAATGTTTGAAGATATTAAAGCCAAGAGTCTGAACGGGGATAGAGAAGGTCTCTCTGCCATCCAGAGCATCCCTCCAAACGTGTTCCCAACAGACCTGCCTGGAGACTTCCTCTCTCCCTCTTCAACTCAATCACTACTGAGCCCCCACTGTTGCTGTGAAATTCTGTGCTGACAGTTAGGAAGCTCCCTAGAGTTATGTGTGGCTGGAATATTTTCTCTTCCAGCCTAATAGAATAACACAGAGCTACATGAAATGAAACCAAAAATGCTTAAGAGCAACAAATCCCCTGATGCAGAGTGGGGGAGTCTTTGGGGGGGCTGTGGGGATGTCCTTAACATCCATTCTATAATCCCACAGCAAGCTGCATTTGGAGTTTGCATTAGGGACTGGAAAACTGAGAGCATCACTGCATCACCACTCTGCTGCCTCTCGTGACAGACTTTATAGGTCCCTGCATATCTCATGATATCACTTTTGCCTACCCATTTGTCCCAGCTATACCAGCTCAAAGGGGCTGCCTAAAAGGATGCTCTGTAGCATTCAGCTCTGTGACTCATTTCAAATGGGACGTGAGATATGGTTAGGAAGTATGTAGAAAGGATTTTGTTTTATCCTGTTTACTTTTTCCTACTTCATACTGTTTTCTTAGGCAAACTTATCAAAATCCCGGGGAATTTTTGTTTGAATACAGCTTTCTAAACTGAGATATTTTCAATCTAAAAAAATATCTCTTACATGTCGTCTTAGTGTAAGCTTGGAATGCTCTTGGGATGACATGTAATGTTATTGCCTAAAGGTCTCTCAGACAATATGCATTTTTTACCTATTTCCTACTAAGAAAGTATTTATATTGCTTCTTGGGCGTTTGCCCCAAATTTTCTTTCTTTTTTTTTTTTCCTTTTACATATTTTGTTCCATATTTAACTATGTCAGCCACTGTGCCATGTGTCCTTAAGTACCACAAACATTTATCTGAACGTGTCACAGCCCATTTATAACATGGCTAGATTTATACTGAAAATTACCTGGATAGACAATATTTATTTCAGCATTATTAAAGAACAGTGATAAAGCTGAGAAGAAAAAAATGCAGGTCTTAGCATTGCAAACAATCATATGAGAGCTCCATTTTCAGCATGAGTTGTCACAATTCCTTCATAGCACCACATATCTACTCAAACATCTGTTGAACTTATTGCAGAACTCCTGCTTTACTCTCTAATAATGTTGGCATTTATTTATTTGTTTGTTTCTTATAGCTTTTGATAATACACTTCCAATTTTCTATAAAACTGTCTTCTAACTCCACATCACTATAAAAAAAATGATGATTTTTCTAACCATATGGGACAATTCCTACAGCTTTTTAAATATTTTAATGTTATTACTGTTATTCAGAATATGTTTAATACTGCAATTCTGAAAAAAAACCCCAACCCTCTCTTGTTAAAAATAATTGAAAACAGAATGGGGGCCTTTTAAAGGAATTGTCTTAATTAAAAAGCCAGACATGACAGTGTATCTCTGTTCATTTATTTTCCACTCCTTGGATGATAAAAGTCTCTTGACTTTCCATCTGGCAATATTAAATTAAACTCAAAACAAATGGACAGAATGTATATTTTGTATTGATTGACTTACTGAAGAAAATAGTTTCATACCTAGAGAATTTTTGCTGCCTCATCCTTATTTCCACACTTTTCAGGTTTCCATGCCTATTCCTATTCCTATTCCTATTCCTATTCCTATTCCTATTCCTATTCCTATTCCTATTCCTATTCCTATTCCTATTCCTATTCCTATTCCTATTCCTATTCCTATTCCTATTCCTATTCCTATTCCTGTTCCTGTTCCTGTTCCTGTTCCTGTTCCTGTTCCTGTTCCTGTTCCTATTCCTATTCCTATTCCTACTCTTACTCCTACTCCTATTCTTATTCTTTCATAGTTTTAGAAGAGTGCACTGCCTTCTAGTAACTTAAATTTTATACATTTTGCCTTTTTCCCTGTATGAATTAAAGTAATTTCGGAAAAATATTTTAACAAAACCTTCATCTAGCACAAATAACTGATATCACATGCAAATATGATTATTTCATGCATCAATGATTTCATTATTTCAGTTACTTTTACTGGACAGTCTGTGAGGGACAAGTAAACTCAAATTTCTCTCTCTGAAGAAACTGCACACCAACTTGTCTTTCTATTAACAGAACATCTCTCAGTTCAGTTCCATCCATGTCTAAAAAGTAAAACAAAACAATTCTATACACATATATTAGAGTACATCCAAGAAATAACTGGCTGTTAGTAATATGTTTTTCCAGGAGAAGTTATTTGTTTTTGTTTTAGGGGAAATCAGTGTTTTGGAGGAAAAAGCATGCATTCCTCTTAAGTAGGAACATAGGATGTTCAGTCCATGTGAAAGGAAAAGCTTTTTTTTGCCCAAAGAGATGATGGAGTCTCCATCATTGGAGATAGGAAAAAAAGTGACTGAACATGGTCCTGGAAAACTGCCTTGAGCAGGAGCTTGGACACAGTGATCATCTGAGGTACCTTCCAGCCTTGCCCATTCTGTGTTCCCATTAAATGTTTATGGTCTGAAACTCTAATGGACTTTCATGTTTTCCTTTATCATGGGGAATTCTTGAAATTAAATTGTTTTTCAATCGTACATGGGAAAAAATTTTTTCTATCCAAACTATTTGTATGTGAAAAAACTATTAAAAACAAAATGAATTAAAATATATTTCATATTAACTTCATTAGAAGGGAAGGAGAAGGAGAAGAAGAAATAAGTCCCCCTGTCTCCTTTAAATTGATTTTTTTCCCCTAGATTTTTTGCTCTTCTATTATAGTCTGAGTAAGATCACAGAACCATAGGATGGCCTGAGTTGGAAGGGATCATAAAGGTCATCCAGTTCCAAGCCCCCTGATGTGGAGAGGGACACTTTTAATTAGAGCAGCTTGCTCAGAGCCCAATCCAACCTGGCCTTGAGCACTTCCAGGGACTGGGCATTCACAGATTCTCTGGACAACCTGTTCCAGCGCCTCACCACCCTTACAATAATTATTTTTTTTTCCTAAGATCGAATCTAAACCTCCTCTCATTCCATTTGAATGCATTTACCCTTGTTCTGTCACTACATGCCCTTGTAAAAAGTCCCTCTGACAAGCACCACTTGTCTGTTCAGTGTAGCATGAATTATCAAATATGCTATTCAAAACCAATACCAAGTAGATGGGAAATCTATCAAAAAATGAAGTGAAATATAAGCAATGTGTGAACTCTGAAATACATTATATGGGATGAAACTGACAGATTGATCTATAGCAGTTCTAATTGCTTTAGTTGAGAGAACTGGAAATATTACTTATATATCTGGTTTATAGTCAAGGAAATCTTTGAGTTTTTTGTCAGACAGTAAGAGATGAGCAACTTAAAAATTCATGAAGATTAATCCCTGATATGTAACTTGTAATGAAGCTTTGTGTAAATAGTGGACTGTGAATGCCAACTCCTTCAACTTTGGCCAAGTGATGAAAATGAGGTAACGGTCATCTTGTTCATGATCAGGTCAATATGTCTTATGAATTCATCTACACTGAAAAGATATTAAATGTGCCCTCTGCCACCTGAGAAGAATACCCCTCTGCACTCTCAAATGTTGTTTTTAGTGATGATGTCATTAAGAAAAATGCATTTAAGAAAAAAGTCCTTTTCTTATGACCATTCTCCAAGACAACTTTTTAAGTAAGTAGGAACAGTTGATACTGAATGTCACATTTCAGTTTTGCCACAAATATTCAGCATAAAGCTAGACTGGGGTGGGGAGGAATAAATGACAATGAAATTATGAAAATAGGGAGAACCTGTCATGCTGATTTCTTTGATTCATTCCACCACAACACCAGCAGTGATTATTCATGGATGCCTGTTGGAATCCATTTATGAATGCTTCTGAGTACTCATCTAAATCATAAACAACTTAATATGCATCATATGGTTCATTGCTTAAAATCTGAATACACTAACAAACAAATTCTCAGTTCCTTTTTGAAAACAGTTTCATTATTGTGATGCACACATACTAGATGCCATTCTGAATTTTTATATCAGACTTCTTTTTGCGGTATTTAAATGTTTTCCAGTAATAATTGTGATTAATATTGTCACAATACCAATCTTTTCTGTCAACTTAGTAACCTGTATGAACAATATATAATGTCTGAGGGTAATTGCTGGTGTTAGTTCAAAAACATAATAAAGGTTTTGAAAGAATAACTTTTTCCAAAATTGTCAGAAACAATACATGTATATTTAGTTCTTTTAACAAGTTAACTCAAAAAAGAGCTGTCTTGCATCTCACCTTAAGAAAGATGTTGCTTTATTCCAGAGATTTTTCCTGCCTTGTCAGTATAAAGAAGGTGACAAGCCAATAAAGTTGATCTGATGAAATACCAAGTTGTTATCCTTTTCTCTCTGATACTGTATTTCATGACATACAGTTATCTATATCCTGTGACTTCAGCAGCCATATGACATTCAGAATTACACATCAAACAAGGCTGTGCTCTGCCACAATGATGTTTCAAACCATGATGAGATTCAGTATTATATTTTGATGGTTATAAATCAGACTCCCCTCAGAGGTATCACAGGAATAAATCACAGATAGTTGTCTAGAAAAAAATTATAAAAATCAAACTGACTGGAAGTGGTTTTCATCACAGTGATACAGGCACAGCTGTTCAGTTGAAATTTGAGAGATTTTAAACAATAGTTAAACTGCATCCCATCTAGTTAAAATATACTGTGCTCATGTGCACAAAGCATATAAAATGTCTAAAATGCAAGGAAAGGTCCATATACGTTGGTACAGACAGAATAATGAGCAAAGTAAAAGACTGAACTGTGCTCTTATGTGGTTGGCCTTAATTTATTAAGCTTTAATATTGAAGCTGATATTTCTTAAAAAAACCTATCTATTGCATTTGACATGGAAAAAAGTTCTAATTTATTAATATAAATTACACACTGAGATTCATATTACTCTACCTGATATGCCATGTAAATACATGGTTATGAAACAACTACACCCTTAACAGAAGAGGCTAAAGGAAAAAACTTATAAGGCACATGAAAAATACCACAAATACACAAAGATTCCATCTGTCATCAGTAATGATGAACTTTTAGTGGCTGGACATTTACTGTCTCTGCAGATGTGTTTGTTAAGTCACAATTGTTAGAGATATTAGTCATGAAGAGCAGAACACTTAAAAGTTCAGCATGTTTTACTAGTGCAGTATAAACACTGACCTGAACTCAGGTGAAGTACAGTAAAACAAAGTCTGAAAAATACAATAATTAGCAAACTCGAAAAGTTCAGGCAAGTGAAAGTAGATCAAAAATGGCACATGAAATAGGCAGGGTTATCCAATGCAATCAACACCTTTTAAAAGGCATTTAAATGGATTTCAGTCATTCACAACATTATCAAGACTTAATCAGGTAACAAAATTCCTGTTTACAGTTTACTTATTTATTAGTCTGTGGAGTTATTGCAATTATGCCTTATCAACGAGTATGCAGTGTTAATTTCATTTTGCCACATCCACAATACCATATTATGCTAAAAAAAGTCACCGTGGACTTCATTTGTATCTTATAAACACTTCTGATATGTGTCTGGATTTACATGTACATTTTATATTAAAACATGTAAATCATACTTCATGGTAGCAAACTAAAATACATATGGAAGTGACTGCATATGTAAATTTGCAATAGTTTGCAAATACATCAAAAGTTTACAATAGTCATAAGTACATTAGTTGTTTTATGAATTCCAAATCCAATTAATATGGAAATTATTTGAATAAAATTTTAAAAATAATAGATCCTGCCTCAAAGGGTTAGTTTTAAAAAAGAAATCCTCAGACTTTGAAGATATAATTGTACAATCATAATGCCATTTTGTGACATTCTAAAAGGTTTATAAGTGTTATGTCTATTAAGGTATGTGTATCTGAGATTTAAGGTTCATCATTTTAACATCAAACCTATATAATGATGGCATAAATCTTCATTGCTTTGTGGAGGTGGATGGATCTGGTTGAAATTTATTCAAAAGACAACACTGAAATTTAAACTATGATTTAATTTCAGTCATACTGAGTAGGAAGAAGTACGACTCCAAAAGGAATGTTCAGAATTTTTCCCTGTGTTTTAGAGTTTAATGTTTCAAGTGGCTTCTGTACAAAAATTTTTACTTTGGATTCTTGGTTTTGAATTTTGTTTGGTTTTGAAATGTTTTTGGGAATTTTTGTGTGGGAATCCAGTATTTCCAACTGTCAGACATCAAAAATGAATACAAAGTATTTAAAAGACCAGTCATGCCCGAAAAAACCACAAACTTTGCCACTGAGAAAAACTGGGAGGTTAAATTTTCAAGTCTGCCTCTCTAGCATTACCAGCAGCACTCTGTTCCTCACTAATATTCCATCTAATAGGTTGATCCCAGTACCTGGAAGAGTTGAAACTATGTGATAGGCTGCATTCACAGGGAAAAGCAGTACTTTTTTTAAAAAAAATAGCATAAATATTTTGGAAATCTTGAAATTTCTGTTATATGTCATGAGGTTGTAAAACCAAAATTATCACTGTAAAATATAAGCTTAAAATTCATCAAAAGTCTATAAAGACTGATTTAAATTCTTCAACATTATGTAAATAAACATACCTTGAAATTATGACATTCCTCTCTGTTGCTGCCACTATTCATCTCTATTTCTCTGCACCCTTTGTTGAAGAACTGTGAAAAATCAACACTATTAAGAACAACTATGTAATGAAGTCGTGTATTTTTATTTGTGTAGAATGAGGGCTGAATTTCATCTATGAAATAAATTATATCACAGCCTTTTCCCCATATTTTCTTCCTAGGGGACTGATGTAGGCCATGCACATAAGAATGCCTATAGAGGTAGAACACAGTACAGTAAGCAAAGAATGTGCATACTACAGATGTCCTAGGAGTGAAGAATAGCTACAACTCCTTAATTTGGAAAAGGAAAAAGACCAATCAAATTGTGTCTTTGTTGTAGAAATTTCACAGTCCATTTGGATCCAAACAGCAGGAGTAGGTGAATATGAACAAGCTAAGAAAAACAGAAAAATAGAAAATACACACTACAGTGAAGTAGGAAGAATGAAACTTAGGAACTGAGAATGTACAGTTAGTCTTCTATTCACAGAAGTGTAAATAAGCATGTCCAGCCACCACCTCTTCAATATGAGAGAAATTATTGCATAAGGCACTGCAGGTTATGTTTTACAGAGAGATAGGAAGATACTATCAAGTCTTTTCTTGGAAGCAAAGTCACAGTTCTAGAGCTAGGATGCAGAAACACTTTTAGAAGAAGTTGTTAAAAAATAGCATACAGACTTCTAGGAAGCCTGAAACAAAATGTGACTCCCCCTCAAATCACTGCCATGCATTACATACAATTAGGACTAGAATAACCACATGAGGAGCAGCATTTTGGAGAAAGAAATCTGACTGGATCACAGCTGCATCTTGGCTACAGCAACGACGGGTCACTTGTAGAGAGGAATAAATTTGAATCAGATTTGGGGCCACTAGTGGCATAATAAGAATTAATTTGATCCTGTTGGGGAATTCAAAAGAAGGTAGGTAGAATATTCAGCCAGTTTCTCTCCTGAAAAGACAAATTCACATTGGAAATCAAAATCTAGTGCATAATAACTTTTTTTTTTTCTGATTTAGTGGCAAACTTGTAAATATACAAAAACTTTACAGTTTTTTATCTGTCCCTATTGTGTCCTATAAAATGCTAAATGAACAAACAGTATTTAATCAAACTATTTGTACTATCTCAAGATTTCCCCAGAAACTTCTCCCTTTTCTGAGATTATGCCCATTTTCAAAACCAGAAATTTTTAAAGATATTCAGAATTGGCTTGTGAGGCATGTTCTACAATAATACCTCAAATATGTTTTTCAATGCTGAATATTATTTTATAAAAAAATCTTCCTTTTTTTGTTCTCCCTGAAATTCAAAACATTTGAGAATTTTGTAATTCACAACTTGACTAAATAAAAAATCACGTAGGATAGAATTAAAGCCCAGACTTTTCCAGACTGGGCTTTAGGGGCTGGGTTATTTTTTTTAAGTTATCTTTGCAAGGAAACATTGGTCCTACAATAACCAAAGTTGCATCTTTAAAGACCAAAATCTTGACTTTAGGTAATCAGCCCTCCAAAAATATCTCTGTCTTCCTGTCTAATATGATCTAGATCTGAATGAAAAAAAAATGATATTCATGTTAATAAAATGAGGAGGGGCAGATGTGGCTTCTGAAGGATTTCTATGCATCTGTAAAATCAATGTTTTTCTTTTTCTAAAATTCACTTTCATTTTCCCTTTCTTTCTGTCCTTCTCTCTTTTCTTAATTTTTGTAAACATTTTCAAAGTTCCCAATCAATTTTTTTTTTTTTTTTTTTTCTCACCTTCTTCAAGCCCCTTCAGTGCTACCTTCTCTAGGAGACAGTATATTCATATAAGTAATACTGAAGTACTGCAGTTCCAACACTGACACTCCTGCAAACTCCATGTGGGTGGAAATCTACTTCTGCCGAAAGCATTACTGACTTCATGAGACAACAAAGATGTAAAATGCTAAGCAAAACAGAAGTATTGCCAATGTGCATAACTTCCTTAGGCTTTCTGAAAAATTAGGACAAAACCTGGTGCACCAGCTTCATTTGTAACAAAAGAGGCTCATAAGCTTTCTTCTCTAGATCTGTGTTACTGGAAGATAAGATGCATACCATCACCCCTGCATTTGTTTAGAGCATGGCATTTCTAGCTCTGGGCTTGCATAAAATTACTTTGAAGTTCTGAAAACTAAATGAAGCATACTGTATGATGGCTTAGTAACACAGAGATTCTTAAAAAGGTGTCATGTAATTGCAAAGAGTAACATTTTTACTGTACTAATTTTTCATCAAATGTGACAGGCTCTTGTACAGCATGTGAAGGTTTGAAGATAAAGTAGGCTCAGACCCTTGTAAAAATGTACAGTTGTTGTAACTAGGGCATGTAGGTTTTTCTAGATGTCATTACACTGCTGTAATTATCAATTGTCTTCAAAGGGAAATATAACATGACTTCCCAGAATTTCTTTCTAGAATTGAATTTGATATTAAATCTCATCTAATGAGACACTAGAACTTCACTCTTTTTCTTAAGACCTTGAAAGGGGCATCATTCTTTCAAAACGAGTACACAAAACTCAGAATAAAGCATGAAAATAGCTAGAAAATTAGGTTTGAATAAAAAACAAAACCCACCCAACCATTAGATAAAATCACATTTTAGGCCACTTGCTGTGTTTCTGTGGTGTAGCATAAACTTTTCTACACAAAGAACCTGTAATAAAGAGCTTTAAACACCAGAAATGGAAAGCTCCAGTTGAAATAGAAAAAATGCTCAATAGCTTTCCTGGTTATAATTAAAAGGAGGTTTTTCAGCTCACTGTCCATAGTCCATGTAATTAGCACCTGAAATAACATTTCAATACAATTGAACTGCATAATAAAACTTCTTCACCCTGATAATAAGCAAGGTTAAATGTAATTTCTTTAGCACAAAAAACCCCTTTAAATACCTTCGTAGTAAGACTGAATCAAATCAAGGAAACTAATCATCAATAGAAGCATTTATTTTGTATGTTCTTATTTCCATGTAAAACAAAAAACTTCTACATATTCCAGAGGAATTTTCATAACCACATATACTCAAAAAATAAGGCTAATATTAGAAATATGTTCTCAGCAATTTTTTTTCTTCTCTCTGTTTTATTTAAGAATAAAAAGTACATTTTGCACAAAACTGAAAAGCACTGATGCTATGTGTGGCAAATGATCAGTTGTATTAGTTTTTAATGGTCTGGTTTTGGTAGCAGGGGGCCCACAGAGGTGGGTGAGAGGCTCCCAGAAGCTTCCACTATGTCTGGCAGAGTGAATCCCTGGAGCCTCCAAAGATGGACATGATGCTGGCCAAAGCTGGACCAATCAGAAATGGTAGTAACACCTCTGTGATAACATAGTTAAGAAGAAATCCAAACAGAACATGGTGGCACAGTTTTAATTGTGACTAGAGAAGAGTGGAGTGAGCACATGTTAGAAGAACAGCTCTGCAGACACCAAGGTCAGTGCAGGAGGGACAGGAGGTGCTCCAGGCACCAGAGCTGAGATTCCCCTGCAGCCCATGGTGCAGCCCATGGTGAGGCAGCTGTGCCCCTGCAGCCCATGGAGAGCCACAGGGATGCAGAGATCCACCTGCAGCCCATGGAGGAGACCCACACCAGAGCAGGTGGATGCCTGAGAGGAGGCTGTGACCCTGTGGGAAACCTGTGGAGAGAGGGGCTCTGCTTCCAAGCTGCAGCAGCCTGTCCTTAGAGGACTGCACCCCGTGGAAGAGTGACCCACACCACAGCAGTTTGGGAGGTGCTGTTGCTTGTGGGAGGGACTCACGTCCCAGGCAGTCCCCGTTGTCTGTGGGATGGATTCACACTGAAGAAGTTCATGGAGAATTGTCTCCTGTGAGAGGGACCCCACGGTGCAGCANGAGAGGGACCCCACGGGGCAGCAGGGGAAGGACTCCTCTCCCTGAGCAGCAGGGGAAGCCACAGGGGATGAACTGACCATAACCCCCATTCCCTGGCTCCTTGCACCACTGGTGTAGGAGGTGGAGCTGGAAGGAGGGAGGTATGGGGGCAGAGGTGTTTTTAAGGGCTTATTATACTTCTCATTATCCTGCTTTGATTTTGTTAGTAATTAATTCACTTTACATCTCTAAACTGAGCCTGTTTTGCATGTGATGATATTTGGTGAGAGATCTCTCTCCCAGTCCTTATCTCAACCCATGAACCCTTTGTTAAATTTTCTCTCTCTCCAGCTGCAGAAGGGAGTGTGAGTGGCTTTTGCAAGCGCCTGGCATTGGGCCAGTGACAACCCATGACATCAGTGAATTTTTTTTTCATCTTACAATTAGAACACATAACATATTGCACTATTGAGTTAGTTCATATTACTCTCTCATTTCAGGTTTTGCTGTTCTGGGTTGACTTCTGCTAGACTCCTTCTAGATGGTCTCTAGTTGCATGGCCAACTTCCACTTTCAGAGGGAACTCTTCTCCCAAACATTAAAAATCTAGCCTTGAACTGCTACTGCTGTCTCACCCCCATATCCATTTGTTACCCTTTCATCTCTTTTTAGAATCTGGGAAATAAATATGAACCTGGACAACTGTGATATTTCATTAAAGCTATCTTTTACATGCTTCTATGACAATTTAAAAGAAAATAGATAACGTTGTCAAATAAAAGCAAAGTTTTTTTCTAATATACTATGGCTTTGTCTTCAAAATGCATGCAAATAAATAGTCCTAAAAGTCTGACTAGCACTGTTTGTGTGTTGGTAAGAGTACCCATAGGATTTTCCCTGAAGCAAAGTTGGTTCTTCAAAACTTTAAAGAATTAAATGCAAATTTCTAAATTGGGGGTTTTAGTCTATAATACATAAACCTTTACGTGAACTGTGGGACACTGAGAAGCTTTTCAGACACTACGAGATGTCTCTGTATTTTTAAAAGAGAGAAGTTTTCACAGAAAAACCCTTTGGATTAAATTCCATGATTTCTTCAATTTTTTCTATTTCAATTGAGCCTCCTAGTTGTGGTGGGGCATTCCTCATTGGGCCCACCTTAGGAACTCCCATTGGGTCTTGGCCTTTGTGTAATGAATTGGGCAGGGAAAGGAAGCATCCCTTGACCATATCAGAACTCTTGCACGACAAAGGTAAGAGTGACACTATTCCTATCAGGAGCTCTGGTCACCTGACCACAGAGAGATAATTACTCTTCCCCTAGAGCCAAAGAAAAATACTTACCTGAACTGCAGCCTGAGCGGAATTGTACCATTGTCACTGGGCTTTGGAAAAATTCCATAATCACTGACTTGTATTGTGGTCAGGATAGAAATTCACTGCCGACTAAAGGAAATCAGGTAAAAACCCTATAAACAGAACTCCTAAGTGAGGCCTTTTGAGCTCTCCTGGCTCTGAGCAGGCTGCAACCAGCATCTCCCTCCCTCAGACCTTGCTCACCCACACACGTGTGATCATCGCCGAGCTGGTGATGGGGCCTGGATCAATCCCACTCAGTCCTAGAGGCTCCACCCTTGCCCATTGAGAAATGCAAAGGCATTCAATGTGAATATTTCATTGAACTCAACGGGAATTTTTAACTGGTATGCAGCTTTTTATGTGTATATATAAATAATTTCATGTCAGTCTGCATGACTGTGAATTAAACATTTTCTAGCAAGTACACTATGAATGTTGCCATTTCACATTTTTAATTAAGTCACTGTTTTAATTGTACTAAGTCCTATTTAACCACTTGGTAAATGTTAAATTAGTTAATCATTAAGTGCTGCTAAATCCGTTAGATATAAGATGTTGGCCAAGTCTGAGACTAAGAATGGATTTAGCCTCACCTAAGACCCATCAGACAAAGGGTCCACTCTGAACCTTGTGACTAAACAGAAGGGTCTGCCTCACCCTTTTGTGTCGTTTTGTGTAAATCATTCTAGATTGATTCTAACCTGATTATTCTTTATGTTTCATCCATGTTGTATAGAGGGAACTTTGCCATCAAATGTTATTAAGTTGCACTTTCATATATTTATATTAAACCTAGCTTTACTAATACCTTTGTCAATGATCCTTCAGACAACCTAATCCATTTGTTCCTGATGACTGTCAAGCTTATGTATCAACTCTCTATAACAGCAGTAACTGTCCACCCTAAAAAGCAGCTAGGACACAACTAAATTTTGGACTATATTGTTACTGGAGATTGGCTTTACCCTCTTCATGCCATCTGCAAACAAAGTTTACATGACATTGCTTCAAAGGCAATCCATTTAACTGCACATCAGCACTGAGATATCTAAACTATTTGAACTACTTCTGAATAGAACACAAATCCTATCTTATCAAAATAAGGCTACAAAAAAGATTAAAAATGGATTATAAAATTAAAAATAAAAATATTTATTCATGTATAGTCTCTTACTATCATAGTATGGAAGTATAATGAGTTGAAAAGAAGTGAACAATAAAATATATGCTTTTTAGCAGCTATAATTTTTTTCCTTAACTCTTACTATCACATTTAATACTCTTGACCTTTTTAGAAGATTTAAAATCATGTTCTTTATCTTATATCCCAGTAGATAGCTGGCAAATGGCAAATGAATAGCTATGATTGGAGTTCAAAGCTGCTGATGCCTGACAATTGTTGCACAGAGATGGCAAAGTTATATCTTTCATGTGGTCCTAGTTAGTTGTACAAAGTTCAAATAACACTCTGATTATTAATTAGCAAAGTGCAATCAGATTCTATTACTAAGAAAAAAAATGCTTTTGGGGGAAACAATACATTTACTTTCATATTTTAAAATACTTGAATTTTTTACCCTTTCCTATAGAAGCAAAAACAAATTTCATATTCTCTCACTTGGGGTTATAAACCTAAGATCTGTGTATGTGCAGCTGAACTGTAATTGAGATGCTATAAAATGATCTAGAAAGTAAGACAGGTGGGGGGACATGAGAAGATTCAATTGAGTATGGAAAAAGAGAGAGAAAAGATGGGAAATAATTACTCACAAAGACAGAAAAGGGTTTCCATTACAAGGTTTAGGTACTTCTGCTGCTGAGCTGCCAATAGCAGAAAGAGCAATACACAGCTTTAGTCAGCTACATTTAGGTTATGTATTTTTGCTGGAGTGGGGGAGTTGGGAGGGTGGAAATCTCTTTATTAGTGCTTCAGGCAGCAAAACAAGTTTCTAAACTTGTCTTAAAACTTTCACTAGGGACAAAGTGCAATCTAGTAAAGACATCTGACAGATGTATTCTAAAATGAATCAAGTCCATTCTGCTACAATGCAGGAGGGATGGACAAGGTATCTATCTCTTATCTTATTTTCCATGTGGAATCTGACAAAACTTTCATTTAGGTGGAATAATAAAAAAATGTGAAAACTTCTCTCACTTATTTTGTAGATCCTGATGGAAACACTCCAAGTATTGCAAAAAGATACATGCCACAAAATTTATACAAGTAGAAGATACTGAGTGAGAACAGAATCACAACACATCTGCTGTTCCAGATGCTGTTATCACTGTTGCCCCAAATCCCAACATCCTGTGCCCTACTGGCTTGATCCTTGTATCACAGATTCTCAATTCCTGGTGGGTTGGAAAGCAGTACAGAAGGAGACCATGAAAGATTGCAGCAGTAGCATATGGTAGTATATTTATGATAAGAAACCTAAGGGGTTTTCCCAAAGCCTCAGTTGGAAAAAAAAATTCTGAGTGAGGAACCAGAGGGGAAACCTAATAAGTCAAGTTGAATGAATAAGCGATTAAGTCATTGAAAAATTAAAGTTTGACAAAGGGCAATTTTCATAAGCCAAATTCCTGAACAAATGAAAACTCATTTACCCAATCTACCACATAGTGAGATGACTGATCACAAAAATTGATTTAAAAAGTCTACTGCCATGAAAAAGTCATACTGTATGAGAGATTTTTCCAAAAGTGAGGAAGTTTCAAACTGATACAAAAGCCAGTCTTCCTTACCCTGGAAGAGCAACTCTAACCTTGGCCTGCAGATACCTGTGAAATTCTGAGTTTGCTCAGGCTGCAGAACACTTAAACCATAAAACTGGCAACAGTGTCACTGAGCAGGTATAAAGTCTGATCAGAATATGTTCTTTCTAAGGACTGCTACCTCCACAGTGTTATTGCTTATGGCCAGAAGATCACTGACTTGGAAGAATGCAGGCTATACAGGCAATCCTGGAAGAAGTTATTAACCCAACCAGACACTGTGTTACTTTAGCCATGAAATGAATGAAATGTTCACTGTCAATGACTGTATATGTCCCTGTAAGTAACTGAAGAAATTTGGAGATTATTAAAGGTATGAAACAAATTTAGGTTCTCAGTGGAAATTTGAAGTGAAAAATTATAATTTAGTATTTGTGGAGGGAAGGGCTACTGGGAACATTAGTATGCATTTTTATCAAGTTCCATTGTGTAATAGGTGTCAAAGGAATACATGATGTTACACAGGTATGGTTAGCTATTTTAACAATCTATTTAATAGAGGGACAAAGGAGAAAAAAAATAATTATTAGTATTGAATAATCAGATTTCAGCACCTTTTGATGAAAGAACCTGTTTTAACTAACAGCTACATAACCATTAGCAAAAGCTAAAGCATTTTACAATGTCACATGGAGTGGAAAAGCTAATGACATAGCATTCCTTCTTCAAGTAAGCCAAAGCAAGCTGATCTCCTTTTAGCTGCAGTAGATGTCATTCCAGGGACTAGCGCTGCAAGGTGCTGTGTACCATGAGCTTAGTGATAGACTTGTTGTCATGGTTCATGAGGAAAATTAACTCTACCCATCTAAAACCAGCACACTTGTTCAACACAATGGCAGAAGCAGGGAAGGAGTCATGCTCTGAGGCTGTTTACTCCAGGGCCTGGTAGACTTAATGAAAACAAATAGCAGTATAGGAATGAGTTGAAACGGCAGAGCTTCTGATAGTTAGTGTAAGACTCTAAGAAAACCATTCCTCTGTTCAAACCACATTTTACAGTCCTTTTAAAATTAGTTTGCTGCACTAGGCAGATAGCTCTTAATATAAATGTTATGTGTAACTGAAATGAAAATGGCAAATAATGAGAAAGCAAAACTGGCAGATTTGGGGAAAAGCCTATTTACTTCAGACTGCAATAACAGTGTCATGTATTGTTTTAGTGCTCTCACAAAAACAAAATGCCTTTGGCATATGTATTTTCAGTAAGAATGGTGGCAGCTGGGAATTAATCTGTAATTAGCTATATTGTCTACCAAATGTGTCTTGTACCAGAATGTATGGTGTATTAGGTCATTTAGACCTTTGAGCACCTTCCACTACCTAAAAGAAACCGACAAGAAAGCCAGAGAGAGACTTTTTACAAGGACATGCAGTGATAATACAAAGGGAAATGGCTTTAAACTGAAAAAAGTAGGTTAAGACTAGATATGAGGAAGAAATTCTTTACTGGAGAGTGGTGAGGCACTAGAACAGATTGTCCAGAGAAGCTGTGGATAATCCATTCCTGGAAATGATCCAGGCCAGGCTGTATGGGGCTTTGAGCAACCTGGTCTAGAGGGACGTTCCCTGCCCATAGCAGGGGATTGGAACTAAATGTTTTCTCAGATCCCTTCCAATTTAAACCATTGTATGACTTCCTGATAATTAAGTCAGTTCATTAAGGGTTTTAATGTTGACATCTTATTTAGCAAATTTATTTAGCTAAATATTTTGTTAAAATTTGTTCAATATCTCTGTA